>OV121083.1:14722515-15146585 GCA_921293015.1 Phorcus lineatus
TTATTTTTAATCATTGGTGCTTACTTAATATTTACAAACATAAAACCACTTAAGTTTAACAAGTTCAAAATGCAAATTTCTCACTTGATTCATGAACTTAATACTAGCATAGTTATCTATTGACAAAGAGAGTTTATTGGAAAAGGACAATGTACAGAAAGCAATGAAAGTCTTCAAAGATTGCAACCACATTTTGTGGTTAATTTTATGTTTCTTAAAGTTCTTGACCATTTGGGAATTGAGCTACAAAACCTTTGAAAAACCACTCCCTCCAAAACCTCATATACAGATCAGAGAACCACCGTTCTATATATCACATACCACTTAGACCACATCAGATAAAATTATTTCATCATTAAATGGAAAAATGACATACGAAGACTAATTGTCATGGCAACACTAATCTGACCACACCCAAAATACAATAACTATATGCAATAAATTTTGCATCTTACACTCCTCTACATCAATCCTTTGAAGATAAGAATGCTATTAGTCTGGTCTGTTCATTACAAAGACCTACTTTACATCTATAGTGAATAGGAAATTGACTTCATAAGGTTAATATAACCTATGGCAGTGTGTCTTCTTAGCAGAGATTAATGTGGTATTCATCTTCAAAGCTAAAAGAGATGATTAATTCATCTATCATAAACTTAACACAATGATGTATTGTGATAATGATTGCTTACCTTACTATTACGTTTGAAAGTTAATTAAACCAGACATTATAAATGTTAAAAATTTTGAAGCAAAGGCAATACAAGAACCTCATTCTGAGAACATAATTAAGTACTTTATATTGAATAAGAAAATTCAATAGGCTTGAAGTTGAAGATAAACATTTTCAAAAATAAAGATAAAACAATTTTTAAAAATTGGTATCAGAGTTAAGATGTCATCTAGGAGAAGATTATATACTTTACTTATGTTAACAATTTTCAAAATTTGTATGATAACATAAAATCAGTATTTATAAACTGGAATTTGTTATAAGTATAGTCTACTAATTTGTGCAAAAATGAAAAAAAAGAAATTTACTAGAGTCATGATAGAATAGCATAGTATCAAGTTTAGACTCCCTGGACATGAAAGGGGGGTCTATAATTATCAGACTACATCTTAAAGCTATGGTAGATGTCTTGTAAGTTATTCTGAAGTAACTCATTGAGACCTTGACTGTACTGTAGCACATTTTTTAAATGTTAACGTCTTCAAACTTCCCAATATGTAATATGTTCAGGTCAAACATCTCATTACTGAACCCGACAATCTGTTATTGTAGAAAAAATAATCACATATCACGTTAAAACTGCATGTGACCATTTTAGAATTAGTAACTTATTATCATCATTTACCTTCAGGGAATGAATTTCCAAGCATATTCGAATTTGGAATATTCTTTACAGGACTCATTTATATCAAAAAATTGTTTTGATAATGGCAACATATAAACTTTTCCTAAGATACCTTTATTTCCACAACAAAAGGTGCTAAAAAATCATATGACGTTAAAACAAAGAAAACATATGCTCTGAATATGGATGCCTAGTATGAATAATTAAGATTACAATGTTATAAATGAAATTTCTACCAACAATTTCTTCACTATAAAACAATACAACTATGTGGACATCTCTTCTACTCGCTTGCCAGGATATGGAGGTATGGGCAGTCATCAATCACATTATGTGCTCCAGACGTCACAGAACAAACGTAGGCTGATCAGGGAGATATAGCATTAAAAGCATGCGCTATCAACATTGTGATTGTACTACTGATAACAAGTCATTGTTTGATCGTTAGGTCAATCAGAATTGTACAAACTAATTAACCCTTTAAAAGAAACCTTGGACTACTTGAAGAAACATTCTTTTCTCTACACTCAACATTTAAAACAGCTATATTTAGAGTTTGGAAAGAATAATGTCAAGATGAGATAAAAAGTTGTTTACAACAAGGTAAGTTTTGATATCATAAAAAAAGTCTGACGCTTCCAAATTTCCTTGACTATGTATTAAAGTTCTTAAACTTAAATTTGGAGGCACTTTTTTCAAATATATGAGACATTTTGTTTTAATTGATTGAAATATTCTTTTTGGAATCCATATTTTCAGGTTAAATTTTTATCTGAGTGAATATTAATCAATCTATTAATATTAAAATATTAAATGATATGGTCTCAGTGATATGTCAAAGAGAGAAATGAGGAGAGACACAAGCTTCAGTATTTATTATAAATGATAGAAAAGTAGAAAAAAAACCCCCAAATAGTGACAAATGGAAACATGCGCAAGTTTTGTGATGATTACATAATATTATAATAAAATATGATTCTAAAAGATAAGGTCCCTTTTAAAAAGCTATTCAGATGTTGCATCATATTTTTCTTATATCATCTGACTTGATACTCAAGTATTGTAAGAGTTGTAATGACA
Source organism: Phorcus lineatus (assembly GCA_921293015.1). Classification (NCBI taxonomy): domain Eukaryota; kingdom Metazoa; phylum Mollusca; class Gastropoda; order Trochida; family Trochidae; genus Phorcus; species Phorcus lineatus. The sequence continues at coordinate 14,724,954 of OV121083.1, forward strand.
CATGTAGAAAACCCAACCCATAAAATGAAAGCCCCACTTCAAGTGATTCTTAAATTCAAATCAAATTTTAGTTTTTTTAACTCAAGAACACTTCACTTGTTAAAACTTACAATAAACCACTCATCAGTCGTAATAAACAACATAAGACAATGATTCAACTCAATATAAAACTCTTCAATAATTGCATAAACATATATCTACACTATCATGAAAAAAATCAAAAGCTATAGACGTAAAGACGACATAATATAACCACACCCATCGTCATCATAAACAATGATTTAGACACTACTTGAACACTATCTTACTGACTTTTTGTTTGACACTCAACATTAAAAACAATATAATTGGAAACATAAACCATTATTCTCCTTCTATGATTCATCTCCAAGATTTTGGTTTTTGGTCTATAAAATTAAAAATACTGTCCTTTATTCTTGATTGATATATAAAAGACAGTTTCTAGTCTCTTAAAAGGAACAGATGAAAAGATTTTTATTAATAAATTCTTTTTAAAATGAGTATTTCACTTAAAGGGGCAGTATCACATATTTTTAGGAAATTTTATTTCCCTACAATTTTCTCCAATCAATGTGCATAATTTTCAGAGGGACAAACACGTCATTACTCAAACCAATATCTGTAGTTGTAGAAGAAAGTATCAAGTAAAACCTGATGGCTGCCATTTTAGTGTTACACATTTTAATCATTGAAGGTAGGGAAATGGATTGATTTGCAAAGCTTGACCAAACATGCTACTTTTGTTTTAGAAATGCTTCTTGCAATTTTTAACATTTACTTTTGTTTTCATGAGATCAATTTGTTTATCTAAATGTGATACTGCCACTTTAAAAAAACTAAATAAATGAAGCAATAAAGAAGTTGTAAATCCATAGAACTAGTTCTCTATAGATAATATTACTTCAGGTAGAATGTCTGCTCATATCCTTCATCAATAAAAAAAGAAAATTATTCATATATTGCAAAAAAGCATATTAAACAAGTAAAAGTGACATATAACTAAAAGGATTTGTGATCATAAAGGTTCGAAATACAATCCAAATTTAAACAACTGATAGATTGATAAATATGTCTAAACAGAAATGAAATTTTTTTCAGATTTCAAAAGTTTAAGAACAAGAAGATTTTCTTGTGACAACCATGAAGTTTTGAGGTTAAATCTGTTAAAATATTGATGTTTTAAAGAAGAGTAATGCAGAAAATCATTGTTAAGGTCAGTGAATTATTCCTTTAAGTACATTAATATATTTAATATAATAATATCAATATATTCCATATTTAATTAACTTTCATATCAAATTACATAAAACTTAACATATTTTTAAGTTTTTGTTTTATTTACATGTTACTATAGTCATTATCAACAACAAACATTCATATCTAAGCAAGACACTATCAAAGATTTCCATTTCATGGAAATATTTCAATTACACCATAAATCATGTTACCAAGGAAGGTATAAAATGAAGAACAAAAGCATTCAAAGACATTAACTCCCCAATAAAACACAGTCAATATTCCATGCCATGATAGGACTTCTAATGATGCTATAATCATCATACGGAAAACCAAAGTGGCGTGTCCCCCACTATCAGTACGTGTTGTGCATGTTCTTATTCTGTTCACAACATGGAATACCGAAGAAAGAAATCAAGGAGCAACAATAAACGAGGGTCATTGTATTCGTGTATAATCAGAATGAGAACGAACAATACCACATCGACAAACAATAAATCAGGGCGGTTGCTATGCATGTTTGGGTATATTGTGCAGAGAAATATGTGTACAGCTTGTAGGCTACATCTGTGTCAAAATATGTATGATTTAAACACAAATTTGATAATTAATTAGATTAAGATGATTTTTCACAGATGTTCTCACTTCTTTCTAATCTTGATAACAACTGTTTTTAGATCTATCTTTATCACATACCTGTCAACTATAAGAAGTACAACTTGTATCTGACAAACCAAAATTCTTAATCATTACTCAAATACTTTTGTTTTTGGTAATCTTTATGATATCCATAGTGAATTTACACTCAAGTAAGCTGTCATCTTTTGATTGAAGAAATATTTTTTTCTTTATAAAGTGTATTAATATATTTAGTCTCAAAATGTGTATGAAATAAGGAAAATGAAAAGTTGAGAAGTATATGTTATCAGCTAGTTGAAATATGTATTAAAATAATGTATATATGTATATAGTGTAGATAGTATATAGATTAACTCATGTTATGTTGAGTATGTTTTCGTTAATGATGTACTAAAATATTTACACTTTGTGGATTAAGCGTATTTGAGCCATATCGAATATAAAATGTATATATGGTTAATTCTTTTTAATGATATCATTTGTTTTGAATTAATTTCAATTTCAGATTCATAATCCTTTTATACTATGATTGTCAATTTTAATATCCACAGCACAAAATGTTCAAATCTCAATTCAATCTTTTAAGCTTGGACCTTGGAAACATCTTTTAGAAAATGCTTCCTGTGGCTAAAGATCAAGATTTCATCACAAAGGATATACACAGGGTTATCTCTGACCAAACAAAAGTTAAAACAAGGGAAAATTTATGTCAGAAAGTTTAAAATTAGTATACTTCTTGCGGGTTTCACATTATTTTGGCTTTCATCTTTACTTAAAAAATCAGTAAGAAGATAATACATGATATTCGAAACATTGTACATCTTGTGAAAGAATAGCATTATACTTACATGAAGCAAAAGTATCTAAAAAATCTATGATTGAGTAAACTCAGTATTGTTGAAAACAATTTTCTTTACATTATGATTATTCATATTTGTGATCAGGATCATAAACCGAAAACCTTCCAAATCTTCACCAGAAAAGGAAAAATGATAAACTCTAAAAAAACGGTTGTCTTCATCGAAACAAAGATATTATAAACTAGATTTTAGAAAAAATATTTTAAACAACATATGCCAAGCACCTGCAAACAGTTCTTCTTCTAAAGAAAACTGTTGTAATATAGATGTCTATGTTGAAGGGTAGATCACTGGGATCACGGAGGCAGTACAGCTCACGTTACGTTTCTTGCCAATATAGACATAGTACAGGCAATCCTCTTTGTTAGGGATCATGACATGTCTTATCACTTTAACCACCCGCACTGACACGAATGTGAGGTTACACTGCACCTGCATGGTACAATGTTGCATACAACCAGAAATACAACCATACAACACGAGATTAATGACAACTTTGACTCATTGATACTAGGGTTCAGTTATTGGACATGAAACTAAGGAATATTACAACTGTTATAATTTGGTTGGACAAACTTTTGAGGGCATTCTTTTATTTCTAACGGTATGTTACACAGACTTCTGGTGTAATTCTTTAAATAAATGACTTCTCCATCGACATAATAGCTTTATCTAAACAACTTTTGCTTTCAAAGGTTTGAGATAAATTAAATTTTTACCCCATTAGAAATCTTGAATACAGTTATCATAATGTTCATCAGAAAAAGCATGACCAATGCTAATGCTACATCAAACAATAACTAAACATAAAGGATAAAGAGTTTTGATAGTACTAAAAGCAATGCCACTGCAAACTATGATGTTTTGTAAAAAATCATATCAAAGTGGTATAAATTTTTTGACATATTCTCCAGGTAAAATGACAACAAACATGCCAACACCTATGCCAAAAAAAAGAAGAAAATGTCACAAATTTCAATATTTCAATATTGTAGGAGTTCCCTAACAACACAGCACAAACCATGACCTTAATATTAAGGTGGAACATGATCAGACCACAACTTTCTGGTCATATATATATAGATATCGTTCCCAAGAAACATGTATTGCATACTGCTGCACTTTCTTCACAACCAACATAAATAGAAGTAAACCACATCAGAACTTTCCACCATAGAAGCATATAAATGTCAACAAAAGTCATTTTTTTGTATAGATACTTAAAAGGCAACAAATTTATGTAATTTGAAAATCTTTTGGGTCTTGATTTTTTAAGCTCTCATAGTGCTAAGATTGTTGTTAGCAAATGTTAATGTAAGGTACTTACGACAGTCTTAAGTGCTAAGAGAAAAGTGCTTTGACATTCTAGACCTAGGTCATGGTATCAATTAGAGGAATCAAGTCTTCTGCCAAGAAATTCAGAACCATAATTTTGGCTAGTCTCTCCTTACAGTTGGGTTCAATTTACAGTTTTAACTCCACATTTTGCTTATCGAAAAAAAAATCAAATCAAATTAATTTCTCAGAACTCAAAAGGACCGAATAATTTGATTACATATACATCCATTATACCATTAGTATGTCTCTGACAGAAACATTTGTGAAATACATCAGGACAAGATATATAACTGTCAAAACATGTTCTGATGTAGCAATATAAAACCTCCAAAGCAAAACCACTGCAAAAACTATTACATCTCCCAAGAGAAGTCTAAACACAATCACACTGGTTTAATCACAAGGAATCAAGCCGGGGTGTCTGCTATCTTATTACTTGTTAAACCTTTGGATGTCTTCATTCCCACTGGAAGGGCTGAAAGAGTATTTTTTAGCATGATTCTTGACTGCATGTCTGCAAAAGCATTTACAATGCATTTTTTCGTATGCATCACTGAACGAAATCCTTACCATAGAGAGACCTTGTACATGCCTATACTCTGAAGATAAGGAGGTCAAAAGGTCATTGATTAATTGCAAGAAGGGTCATTGGGTTAAGCTCAGTGTTGTAACAACTACCTTGGATTTTCTTAGCAGGAACATGGTCTAATGCACACAATTAGTTACAGAAGTATCCACAATCACAGATCATGTGTACAAAAAATCTTCAGGTGGGGAGCTCAATGATGCAACAAATACCAACATGGTGAAAGAAAGCAAATCTATACACTGGCTTTGAGGTAATCTGAAAGTTTCAGTCAAAGTCTTACCAATGAAGTTGCTGATTCAGTTCTACACTAACTGACTGGCCAATTTATACTTACAGGTATCAAACAAAGAAAATATACTTGGGTTGACCAATGCTTAAATGGACTATGTGACAGAATGTTCAGGTATATGTGCCCATAGTTTTGAAACTTCTTATTGTTTTTTTATATATTTTTCCTTAGGTACATGTAGGTAGCAATACAATCCTAAAAGCATGATTATAGGTCATGGGGAATTTAACATTTAGTATTGAAACTTCATTAGAGTGATTTGTTTTGATTTTAGTTACTTTAAATGCAAGAAACAACTTTCCAAGAATACTTTTAAGAAAGCTTTTAAAAACTATTTATCTTAGAAGTTGGGCTAAAGGTAATGAGAAAATGACATTGGGAAACTCAAGTGAACATCTTACAATGTGATCACACAATTTCAATATTGGAAGTTCTTCAAGTGAACTTCCTGCAGTCCCAAACTGATACTGACAATTACTTCACAATATAGAGAACACTTTCAAGTTTTCACTCAACACATGGAAGTGTAACCTACATCAAAAACAAAATGGTCAAAAGTAAATTCCAAGAATTTAGCAATTAAGTTTAGGTTTTGCATAAAAAGTTCATAGACTTAGCATCATGGATCCATCCATCATGGGCCATTGTCTTTTAATGCTAAATAAGTATGATACCCTACAGTGGGGCCAGGGTCAAAGATAGAACATAAAGTGTCCAATAGTTCATTCAGTTTCAACACAATTATTTCTAACTGTAGGAGTGTGTGATGGTGTCTGTACATGACTTTGTCAGGGGAAGATTGACAATACCTTTCAAATAAAATAGAAAATAGCTGCATGGTCAAGATTTTGAAGCTTTGTTAGAGTTTAATTAGCCATAAATACAATACATTTGGTTACAACTGTGATAGTGCTAAATGAAATCTTAATATCTAAGCCAAAAGAACTTTTGAAGCTAATTCATATCCAATAAGCATGCATGAAAAAGTCCCCTACACTTTGTAAAACATAAATAACAATGAACAGAAATGATGGTCATCTAACAAATTCAATGAAGGGAAGTCAAAGTCAGAAAACTCACGGATTTATTCTTCTTTCAAGGACAGGCTGTAGCCTCCCTGCCACGATCTTGTTCTTCACCAGAGGAGTATATTCATTCCCGAAGGGTGCGTAGGAGATGGGAGGACTGTTGTTGTAGTAGTACTGTTGTACCTGCTGGTGTTCAGTCTGGAACACAGAAACATGAGATCAGAGAATGATACTTAACAGAGAACAGAGAATAACAGCATACTTGAACACCGCCAGAGCATAATGTAAACATGAATGTAATCATTACCCTGCAAGAGTATACCTTCAATGTATCAACAAGCGCTTTGGGTTACCGTACTGATTAGTACTTCCTCTGTGCAGTCTGATTAAAATCGGTCGTGTTCCGAGGAATAAGTTTTAAAAAACCAAATCTAGTGGGATTCGAACTCATTCATCAGGGGCTTTCCTCTCCATAGCAGTCTGAAAGCAGCCTCATTGCTAAAAGAGGAAAGTTCTTGATAGAATGAGTTGATTCCTGCTAGTTAATTTTTTAATACTTTTATTCCTCAGAACATTGTCGATTTTAATCTAAGGTGCCCATTGGTATAGCTCAGTGTAGCATTGCACACTGCGTGCAGAACAGTTCTCTACTGTAAAGTTGCTGAGCTCCTGGCAAGATTCGACTAACGGACCTCTTGATCTGAAGCAAAACACGCTAACAACTGCGCTATCGGGCCCCGCCTAAAATTGGAGGAGGTTTGATTTCAGTAGGAGCACTTGATATTTTTTTCATCAATGCAGAATTTCTGTCATACAATTTAATTTGTTTTTAATTCTGCATAGAGAAATCTTCTTATAAATGTCCATATACAGGGACACTGACATATATAATGATCAAGCCATTGAATGTTGATTTGAAAAAAAATGTAATCAGAAAACTTGTGTCACCAAAATGTGTCATTTCATCTTTCATAAGGCCTTCAATATTCATGTATGTACATGCCAAACAGATTACTTGAACTCCTATAAAGATGTGAATGTGGTGAATAATTTATATTTGCCATTAAATCAATGAATGAAATTGTTTTTATCAATATTTCATTATTAGCTAGGTTTAAGCAAGTAATGTAGAAATAAGAACAAGCTCACATGATATACATGAAGACATGTTGAGGAGGCGTCATCTTTTTCCTATCAAACTGTTTCTTGTGGGAATTAAAATGTCCCAGTATAGACTTTTGATTACTAATTAATTTATGAATGGAAACCATAATAGCCTATAAGTATGTGGATTTGGAAGCCTCATTCTAAAGATTTTATCGATAAAACCATTTACATCAACAGGAATGATAATTAAGGAACTATCCATTTGATCAAATATATACCAATAAACAGAAATGAGGTCTACCATTAAAAATAGCAGTTTAACTCAAGTAATCTATTCAATTATTCTGTTTTGACAATAGATTTAGAAATTAATTTGCAACAAATGTACCTTAAAATAACTAAATTCATGACCTCAATTCAAATTTAATAGTGATTGTACCACTTCAAAGATGGCTGCCAATCACAAAAGCCAAATCTCTCAAGACAGAAATCTTTACACACATAAGACTTCAACAGATAAGAGGGTGAAAGTAGCAAACAGGTAAGCCTCATAAATCTCAAGAGGAACTCTGAGGAAAGAAGTGGCTAAAATACAATTCAGAGGTCATCACAGGTCTCTAAGGAATGAAAAGGAAGATACTGGTTCCCTGACAACATGTGTAAGAGGTAGGATACTACTTTCCTACCAAGTCACTTGGAGATAGTTTTACGACACGCAATTTGATTGTACTGTGCACCTAACAACTAAAGACATGTGAACGGGAAGACACAATAGCACTATCTTAGAAAGTTATTATGGGGTTGCTTAGAAAGATCCCGGTTTCCTAACAACAACAATAACAGCTACCAGTTTACTACATTCCAAACAAATAAATTTGTAGTTCAAATCTGAGATGACTCCGAAGCGTTCATCTTTTAATATATACTTTTAATGTTCAACTTGCAACTTTGAACATACAATATGTACTTTGAAATAAGATCTTAAATATCTGATTTTTTGTAAAACTGGAACCTACTTTTCTTAACATCAAGATATTATAGAACTAATTTTTTTTTAAACTTCAAAACCTTTCAGAATTTTGACCATTTGAAAAAGTCCAAAAACTTTGAAAATTAAACCATCTACCTTGTAAATTTTAATGAAATAAACTAAAAAAAAACCAGAATGACCAAACCTCTTTTATTAAAAAAATATTCTCTAATGATAGATAAGAAAAATGTAGGTTTCGAAATATGTATTCAACATGTCTATAGACATAAAGATAATTTTTTGTACTTTCGATTCCGATTGGTTGATTTGAACGATTTCCCTATGTTGGCAGTAAATACTCTCAAATTAGCTTTGGCAAATAACTGCGAATTGATACAACACGTCCGACTGAAGATTCAATTTCCAGTATCTTAAGAATTTGTGCCAATTAGACAGTTGTAATTATTTAGATTGGGTATACCTGTCCATATCACAAATAAATCGTAACGTGATTTATTTTTGAAGAAAATAAATATTTCAAACTGGTTAGCTAGTCCAAGTTTGCCCCTTTGTTTCATGTGGCTACATTTTTTCAAATGCTCTTCCCAAGCTATGACGTCAAAAAGGCCAACCGTTTCGATGTCATTATGTTTGCGTCACTGTCACAAAGGTCATGGGACTGTTTAAGACTTCTGTTATTATACTGTTATTAGAGTCTAATGATATTTGTTAATTAGCATTTTAAATGTAAATTATCTCAGCAATCCACATTTACAAAGACTTTAACACACCTCTTACAAAATAAGAACGATTGCTATTTCCTTTCCGCACAGAGTTCACTATTACTTCTAATAACTAACACAGTAACAGTCATGTTACAATAACGAAAAATAGATGCGTTTGATTACTTGTTTTTCATCAACTGCAGATTTATGGGGATTGGAACCTGCGGCCACCGTTGTCGGTTTATAACAAAATTTGCTGAAGTTGAATAACAATGAATCACAGAAACTTAAAAAACACAGTCTATTTATCCTCTCACATTCTAATAAACAAATTGTACTTATTAGATAGTAGGATGTAGATCGAGCGAGATCAGGTAATATAAAAATTCACACTCGTTTCCTAAAAGTCATATGACACACTTCTGAGGATAATAATTCTTTATTACCGATTCTGTGTCATATGATTTTTACGACACGAGTGTGAGTTTTTGTATTACCCAAGCAAGAGCGAGGGTTATATACACAAATCCGCACGAGTTTCGTAAAAGTCATATGAAACACTTCTGAGTGTAATGATTTCTTTATTATCGATTCTATTCCATTTCAAATGCATGGAAATATTCAGAATGCAGCCTTCTTCCCTTCCAACAGCCTGCAACAGTGACGTCACTAACAATGATTTTATGACACCCGAATGACAAAATACAGTAACTCGCTCGTAGACAATCGTTGCTAGGCAAAAGTGATATGTGCACATGTGGTCATATTGAAAATATGTCATCGCTTATGAATAACCACATGGGTAATAAAGTATTCCATATGTTGTACCTGTACAGAACTGCATGTGCTGAGTGTGCAATATCACAAAAACGTTTTTCATTTTGAGCTGTCAATAAAATTCCACAGTTCAATTTTGAACATGACCAATGCAAACCAGAGGCGTGTATCACAAAGCAGGATGACAATGTAGACTAGTACACAATGGTGTACATGCATGTACACAGTACACTATGACGACAGCTGACAGCTTAACTGAAGTTATGTATTGAACGTGACCAGCAGGAGGTTTATCAATGTTGTTATATCATGGACTACAGTCAATTTACGCTGACAGGAGTCAGTTTTGCATAGAAAAAACTGCAACACTTGAGCATCTCTTCTATAATTGTAGAAAAACAGTTCAAGACATGTTTCAAAGAAAAACAAAGATCAAATTGACGTTATCTGAATCTACTATTTTACCTGGAAACTCCATTAAAGCATTCTGTTAAAGTATTTAGATTTCATTGTTAAAATGTATATTTACAAGTGTTAAAACAGAAAAATACCTTCTTGTTTCCCAGTTTTGATAAAAGATATAATGCAAACATATAGAATTGAAACATTTACTCATGGCCCTTCATTTGAACAACAAATGGTCGATTTTGATGCAACATTTATAAATTCATATACAATCACCGACAATCACCTCCCGACAATTCCCCGCCATTATCTCATATCTCATTATTCTCTCATTCCTTCCCTTCCGCAAACTCCTCCTCTTGTTTTATGCGCATAATAATGTTGACTTGTGAAACTGTTAAAATGAAAGTATACTCTTGGAAGAATCAATCCCTTGACCCCTAGCCACTTGGTTCATGTAGGGGTGCTTTTTAAATGCAATGCTTTCTATAACAAAATGTTCAATAAATATGATTCCGAGAGTTTTAATTATTGACATCAAGTTGATACAGATGATCACATTGCTTTCTATCTATTTCTTGTGGAGTAAAACATTATATGTTGATCATTATAATTCCTATTTGTTCAACAGAAATATTTTGACATGCACTAATAGAATAAAGAATCTTGAGAGGGTACTAGTTAAGAATTTGGTAACTCTATTTTATCTAAAGGGGGGGATTACGGAGGTGCTTGTGAGTTAAAAAACCTCAAGTATTTAATATGAATAAAATTTATTAACAATTTAAATCTAATGAAGTAACTATTGAGACTGCAGACAATATGACGATATTAATAATAATCTCCAACATAATATTCCTTGATGAATCAATTCCATAGATCAATAATCAATAATTGATCAGATCATTGATCTTGACTAATATAATTTACTTGCGTAAATAGAGACCTTAAGTGATCAACGACACATTACCTGATATTACGACCATAAGACTTTATTGATTGTTAAGGCAAAATCCAGAACGACATGTACTAGAGTGAACCAGGTTGGGGTGAGAGAATATAGGTTTTCTGTAAGCATGTAATAATTAAAAAACCATATTTCCCCTAACAAGTGATAGGCTGCTTATTGATCATAAACTTTTCAGATTCAGAACTTAATAAGAACCCAAAGCAAGAGTATATGTTTTTAAAGAATTGGATGCATAATTTTTAAAGAATTGCTTTGAGAATTTACCTGATAACAGGAATTTTAGATATATATACTTGATTGTGTTTTGTGGCTGCTCTGAAAGTAGATTTCCTTTGTAGTAACGGTGTGTAGGTAGTGTTTTGAGCATGTTTTAGTACATAGAAAAGGAGCCTTATAATATCCACATTATCATTATCAATTTACTTGCAAAAATGTTTGACCAAGTGCAATAGTGTAGGAGAGGGAATCACCCTTCAAACTTTCAATTAATCCAGCTTTGATGTGGTAAATGCCAACCATCCGATGAGCTGCGGCTGATGTTGCTGAACTTTACTGATAGCGGTCAACTGAGCTATGCACACAACCATGTGTCACGACGTAAAAGATGTAGTGTTATATACATTTAATTGTTGTTTATACTCTGCCAGGTTTAATGATGATGTTTTTATTAGAGGAAATAAGGTTTTCATTCATACCAAAATCCCCTTCATTATTGACAAAAATATCAGGTGTTAAATCTTGATTAACAACATGGAAGGTGTCAATATTGAGTTCACTCAAATATGGGTACAATAAAGAGGATATAGGACTTATGTATTTATTGATCAAGAAATGGGTGGGAGAAAACAAGGACCACAATATGGAATGCCTCAATAGAGTCATGTAGAATGGGTCAAATTGTTGAGTACATGTGTACACATAATCTTATGATCAATATCATTTTGCTCATATTTCAATTCAACTTAAGAAATCAGAAGGAATGAAACTAAATTGATGATAATGTTACTCATGAATGTAAAATAAATCTTATGGGTCATCATAAAATTCCTTTCAATTAAGCGGAAGATAAAAATTCCAACATATGAAATATAACATGAATTTATAAAGGTATGTGATGTAATTGAAGTCATGTCATTGTCTGGACTACTGAATTGTCAAGTTTTGGCGTGTTTAAATGGAACTTAGAAACTATGATATAGCTGTCTCTGCTTGTTACTTACCATTTAACAATTTCTCAACTTCCTACAGTAAAAAGATAAAAATTTTAATTCTTGAAAATTTAGAAAAAGATGACATAGGAGATTTATTTTCCAAACAACTTTTTCATAGATGATTTTTATAAGTGCCTACTTTGTGATAAATTAGTACTACTTAAATCATAGCATCTAATGACAGATTTGTGAAATATTTCATTCCAATAACATGATACTTTATGAACATTTGACTACTTACTGAGACCTCTGATTAGGAATGTGTAAATTAAATTCTACTTTGGTATATAATTTTAAGTAGATATTTCAATTGACCAATCAAATCAACCCTTTTAAAGGTACAAATGAACATTTTTGAACCTACATTAATCATCTTACATTCTCATATACAGCATTTCTTAGACTCCAGTCATTATTAATGCATACAGTATCGTGTAGACTCCAGTTTTACATACCAAAAATTAATTACAGGTCAATGTGACATCCTATATTTTAGATGATATATCACACCAACATATAATTGTCCTTAATGCCCATCATTCAATACGCATAATTACAAGGAATTCCTTTATTTCAATAAAAAGCAATCCGTCACACAACAGGGGCTGTCTATTAGGGGCTATACGCCTCATTGAACACCAAACCTTGGACTTACATACCAACGTAAACATCAATCATACTTGGTGCTAAATAGTACTGATCCTACCTTGAGGTCATTTTGTTTTGACAAACTTAAAAGGTCCCTTGATCGTTTTCCTTTTGGAGAAGGAACGGGAGTATTCGGCCAGATCCACGCCATTTTCGTACATGAGAACTAATCATACAAAACACACTTCCCTCTATGGCAACCTGAGATCACAGGTTAGCATGGACTTAGACAGGGGTATACAGCCGGGAGAAGGGTTTAGTCCTTCACTATCTGTTTCCAAGGCTGAAAAAGCTCAAGGCCTATCTATCTGACATACTATGCCCATTGAAATACCATTTAATTCAGTGTATATGTAGAAGGTTTGAATGCAGTAAAAAGCTAATATTACAATAAGTTATTCATATTTTTGTGTATTAGATTCACTAATTGCTTTGTTACCCCATTGCACTTGGTTGGTTGTTGTTTGCGTATAAGCCTTTCAAGACGGCTGTGTCGACATACTTTATCACCAACAAGTAATCTTTCAAACTTAAATGGCGCTTACACAAAGGCTTGGAATAAGATCTTTATAGCTTTTGACCATAAACATTCGATAAGAATACAATTTGTTGCCTCTGCTGACAGGGGTAAAGGGAACAGAGGGAAATCTAAACAGTTGTTTAATGTTTATTGTTTGCTTTCACTTTGAAATCTGTTTGTTAGCAGTGTAAATTTGTTTTAAAGAGAAAAAAACTACAACTGTTAACAAATTTGTGTTAAGTGAAAGCGAACTAAATTCATTTTTTGTTACAACATTTGTATTGTCCTCGAATCATAGTTTAAACAGGAAAACCGGTGTAAAAAACATGAGTTATTTCAGAATTAACATCACTGACATAAGGTTGTTAAACAGTTTCAATCTAAAAATGTGTCAAACATCGGAAACAAAACTAGATGATATTCTGTAACTGGATTTAAAGTGATAAATTTACAATTACATAAAACAATATTTTTTCGTGAAGAGAAGATATATTTCTAATTTGATTCTTCTTTCTATTCAAAACAATCAAAAAAACATCTTTACCCTAAATAAACCTGCTCAGTTGATTGGTGTAACACCATTTTTGTTGTCTGATATTACAGGAGTCACAAATCTATCAATGGAGCAATCTTGAATTTTCCTCTGTCTAAAAATAACAGGCTTTTCTTATATATTAAGGGAAACAGGAAAATGTTAAAACTTCTAGTTCTATCCAGTTTTTAACTTCAAAACCTCAATCGACAGATATTGTTTTTTAATGCAAGATAATACGTGCCAAACTAAATTATCAACCTCAATTTTTAATATGTGCCAACGTAGACTTAATTTTATTTAGCAAATGTGCCATTTTAACCATTGCTTCTTACCACCCACTGTAAATACGTAACTTGTTTAATATGTGTTTTAATGATCTATAGTGTCTCATAGGTCGAATACGGCTGGATAGTTTTACTAAATGTATTTTATATGTATATTGTCGTTTTATTGTAAACTATGTGACACTTGAATAAACTATCTCTCTCTCTCTCTCTATAAGTACAATCTAATGTATCTATTATTTCCTAATCAACTGATAACATTCTGGTGGTTTTGTACTTTTGATATGCTTTATTTCACCCTCTATACTAGCAGATTAACAGAATGGTAAGGATTAATGAATTCATGATACATACAATACAGTGTACTACAGTAATAAAATATCACCTTGTAACACAAACATAAATGAAGAACAGTTTTGATAAAACAAGAAACTTGAGTTACATTATAGAAGAATATTATAAAAAAAACTGTCACCATAAAATACCTCAGCCATCATTGAATTAGAATAACTTTTCAGAGGGACAATTTCGAAGTTGATAAGTTGAAACAGGGTCAAAAGAATTTTGCCAAATTTATTGCTATTGCAATATGTATCATGTACATTTGTATTGCTATTTTGTAAAATATTCTTATTAAATCTATGAAATGTTACGTATTAACATTGTATGTAAAAGTATGTAGTAGTATATAGTATTATTGCATTTAGAATGCAAACATATAAAAAAATCCTTCTGTTATTTGGCCTGGTTAGCTTTTCAAAATTAAAATTAATAAATATTACTTTTTATTGCAATATTTTCAAAATCTCAATATTTGTATCCTGACGAATCATTATATGCCAAAAAGAAATATCAATTTTAGAAAATATGGCGTGAAGGGTCCCAAGCTTGATTGACATATAATTACTCCTAAGAGGCATATTTTGGCCCAGCAGGTGAAGGGTTAAGCAGGTCGTACCATAATGTGATTGTCAGCAGATTATGAAAGTGTTATCTTGTAATGCTTGACCTCAGTCAACCACAAAATGCTCTCCTACTGTGATAGCTAAGAAACTAAGTTCTACACCATCTAATAACTCAACAACTCAGTTTGATATGAAAAAATTTAATTAATTGAAAATCTACAGGGTTAAAAACTTTGTATAATCTAGTGTCGAAATAGAATTACCGGTTAACAAGCAAGTAGGTTTTCTGTATGAAGTCAAAGAGCTTTGTCTGAAAGTCAATCTGATATGACGTTTGTTGAATAGACAATGAGGCAGGTTATCTGAATTTTGGGAATTGTTTTGGCAAGTTGCTGTAGGAATTGGCATCTGAGTGATCTCATAACTTTAACTTTAAAGGGGTTAAACAGAGGAGGCTGTGTTAGATAGAAAATTATTCAAGAACTTAATGCCCTTTTCACAGGTAATATTATCTAAAAAAGGATTTGTAGAATGTTTTTATCTCAATTACCATCATGAAGAACAAATCAAATGAAAAAGGCATTTCTTGAATTTTGACCTCACAAAATAATATCATCAGGGCTTTTGACTCTTATGTTTAAATATCTGATATTACTCACACTTAAAAATTTAAAGCTGAATGTATTAACAACAAAATAATCTATGTTTTAGCTCTTCATATGTATAAGAGAGTTTGTTACAGTGGAATGGGACATAGTTTCTAAATACGATGATATGTTTAAGAAATTTCAAATAAACTATAATTTTGAATCAAGTGATGCGTATATATTATTGGTAATTTTTATTGCTTTGGCCATACAAACACAAACCACCAACTTTAGAGTATTAAAAGTTACCTCCCTTGATGTAGACCTATAGGTACTTACATACTCAGGCCAAAGGAATACTAAGTCTTTGATATATGTGAGACATGCAAACTCCTCATATTCAGACCACAAACACCTATTTTTGACGGACCAAGGATTGTTGTGTCATATCAAAAGATGTAACAATTAATAACAGCACAAAACCATAGAACAGAGGATAGAGAACTTTGAGAGGAAACGGGAAGTTGAAATGATAATGAAGAGAAAATATATGGATATGCACAAATATGATCATAGAAGTCGTCATCAACTTTCATTATCAAGAGATGTAGTGTCATAAAAAAACAATTATATATTTTATGTGAAAAATCATATACTTCATATACTATAAACTTCTGACATTTCACTGTATAGACACATTGCTACATTATCAATTGAAAAAGTTATTCTGGCAATTCTTAATAGATAGGACCCTTTGAAATAAAAGTAAAAGTAAAAGTATTCAACTGATCAAGACACCGGGATCTTCTCTCTGAACAACCCTGCATTGGTGATCATAATTGATTGAAATATTATCATTTCTCAGGAATATTTTATCAAAAGAAGTAGAAATCATAGGAAAAACATGCAAAAACATTTTTTTTAAAACAGCATATGGAGAGAGCATTTAATAATTTCTGAAGTAGAATTGGCAAGAATGCTTCTTGCAATTATAAGTCAATTTAAATTCACTATATTTGTAAAAGAAAAAAACCACTACGTGTCTTGACTGGAATGTCAATAAAACCTATTGTTTCAGAATGTATAAGTTACAGAATTAAGAATATTTTTTAAAAATATGCAAACTCTAACTTTTTGCAAAAGAATACACATAAGAGGGGGTACAATAATTTTGTTATAGAAATCTCAAGTAATGGGTTAGTATGATTATATGTCCGTTCAAATTCACTAGGTTTGTAAAAGAAAACGCCACTAGGTGTCTTGATCGGAATGTCAATAAAAGCCTATTGTGAAAGGTTTTCATTCATAGGCTTATGTGTCTCTTTATTGAATTCCTACAATGGAGGGTCTATAAATTTCTGCATCTTGATTTTATTGCTTTCAAACTACAAACCATATGATAGAATACCCAGCAACCATTTTCTGAGATGTTATTAGTTGTAGTTATATTTGTTGTACTCAAAGATTAATCAAAAGTTGAACATGACTAGCATCAGACTCACATACATTTATATAATTCGTTGTTGCATTTCTCAATGAAATATCCTTAGTTCTAGTTAATTTTATAGTATTGCTGAAAATGGTTGTTAACACGTAAAAATTTCTAAACCCGACTTTCAGCATTCTGACATGTTATTTTAGATTAAAAAATGAAAAAAGGAGCTCAAATTTCTTCATAACTCATTAATAAATCAGATCTTTACTCAAAAAAATTATTACTCAAATGTAAGAAAATAATTAATGTCCATTTATAAGGCGCACTATCCATTCCATTAAAAAAAGTTCACTCAAAGCATGCGATGTAGTGAAAAAATCTTACAGAGTTTTCTAAGTTTTATTTTCTAATTATTTGTTAATTTCTTAAATATTACATTTTAACAATGAGTTATTGTTTATCACTGTATTATTCAGCAGGATTTTTCAAGATGAGATGAGGGTGACTAAAAAGACTAATTCCTGTACGAGATGAAACCTGCCCCAGTTGAGAGCTAGAAAAAGAAACTGATAGTCAAGTCAGAAGTCAATATTTCAAAACCAAAAATATAATGTATAATTGATTGAAATGTTTAGAAAATGATATCAAAGCTTAGAAATAGAAATGCATACGTCTATCATTAAACAGCAAATTGGATGTCAAAGTACAATTTAACATTTTTGTCTTCACCAAATTTCTAGCTGCGCTGTAGAAAACATGGCTAATCACAAAGTTGATAACCGGAAAAATAGTAACTCAGAAACAGTCACTGTTTATAAAGGGCTCTGCAGCTATTAATGACAATAGGACTGCACAGCAGAGTCCAGCAGAAAAGTATAAATAACATCACGTCAACATGTTTGGATGCAGTGAAGTTGCTTTTATGGACAATCATCTCCCTGGTGTAAAATCCTCACTGGTAACACTGAACAAGGTTTATAGCTTGGTCAAGTATCAAGGCAGATCTTGACTAGCTTTAGTATAGACAGAGATGCAGAATTTCTGTCAATATGTCATTCGAGAGTTACAAGGTGAAATTCTGCATTCATGCATCTAAATCATCTACCGGTACTTAAAACATACAAAGTCTTGTAAGAAATCCTCCCCAGCTGTCTTCTATTCAATTATAACCAAACCTCCCCTCCCAAATCTGAACACATGTTCTAAATCCTTATTACTTGTATCACCATACTTGAAACAGAAGGTTGCTTACTTCAAGCTTAGACAGGTCTTAGTGGAATTTCAGGTTCAGTGGCAATTGGCTTCAACGATCCTGTAATCATCGTTATTAATGTTTACGTGGTGGGCACTCAATCATTGTGTCAGTGAAACCCACCCATGTAAACAGGAGCAAAGCTTACGTTATTACATGGATTTACTAGACTTCCTTTATAAATGGAGGTGTGTTGAACAGAATTCCATGATATGTATATGAAAACATTAAAAATGTTCATTTACAGCAATGGCTGTTTTTATGTGTCACAGTGAAAAAGTTTTTACAAACTCTCCCCATGAAAAAACATAAAGTTGTTTTCATTGTCCCTTTTTTTAACATTTGAACAATTATGAAATCTGACATAAGTTACCAACATTAATCGATGTATTCAAAAAACTTGACAATTATTAGTAAGGATTGGTATCGCTCCTAATTTCCGTATCGCAATATGAGAGGCCTTTTGCAATATATTGGTACTTTTCATATTTCAATTTTACCATGCTCTCTTGACTAAATAACAGCAATAAGAACAGTGATCAATGCTCAACTGGCTCGTTTTTTAAAGAGAGAAAATTCATTGACTGGTTTAGGACTTTTAACATGACTGTACTATTTTCACTTTGCGAATTCACACTTTAACTTTCAGTAAAACCATGTTTTTTTATTATATTTTTCTTCAATTTTACACGGAAATTGTTAATTTTATATCATACGATATATTGGATATTTTCGGTACGTGTTGTATTGTTTCTGTATCGCAATATACCAATATACCGATAATACCGCGCACCCTTATTAGTGATACATGCCCATTGGTAAGCCAATATCCTCGATAAAAGTTGTCCCACAGGAACATTTTTGCACCTTACAAGTTGATGATCAATATTGTCCTTCAGCAAGATAAATCTCTTCAATAGCTTTTCAAACTTGAGAACAATACATGAACTGAACAAAATATTACTTCAAATGTTAAAGAGATTTGCAATCATTTATGTTTTTAATTCATAATTGTTCATTATTTCTAATAAGTATGTTTTAAAGATTGATGTGAACAATTGTGGAAATATCTTTTTTTTATCATAATGCATTAAACTTTGCTTGGATAGTCAAGCAAAAAGTAAATAAAATGACATTAGAATCATTGCTGCAACTTTCCTTTGCCACATGATAATTCAATGCAAGTTCAGTTCTCAACTATACCAAAAAATTGACATTTGGTTAAATGGTACACTTATGACTTGTAATAAAATGTGCGTCATGTATGAAAAGAGAGATGATGGTTTGAGAAGCCATCAAACTCTGCACAAGCAAAGCACTTTCAAGAAGAAAAAGACTTCTTCAGAGTTCATATTCATCATTATTGCTTGTGTTGGTGCTGAGAGGTCATTGAGTAACTACAACTTGGCTAATTCATGGTAACGTATACAATGCACACTAGCTGTCAGTATATGAGTGCATTGACACATGCACTGTACCAGCTTATTATTATTTGGAGCAGTAAATATTGACTTTCTCAACAAAGAAGTCGAGTGGTCCTAGTAATGCCCACTGCACCTCATCAGGCAGGTTCTCAAGACTGTTTCTACGCACGGCTCAAATACCCCTTGAATGTGGAATTCACCATCTAGTTGGATTTGCCTCTCACAGAGAATTTTGCTCAAACTAAATTTCTAAAAATCCAAATTTCTTATTTTAAATTCAAGATTTCAAGATTGGAAATGGGGTCAATCCATGTTGGAAATTGAAAGCCAATGACTGGGTGCAGTTGCAAAACAAACCAGCACGTCTGCCTTAGTTGTTTGATATCTGTGAAGTAATCTTTCAAGTCTGAGAAGAACTGATTGGTTATGGAAATAAATGCCTTTTTGATAGTAAGGCTTAGATTAATTAATATTTATAACATTAGCTAAGTCAATCAACCAATATACAAACACTCTTAATTATTGACAATTGTGAGCTGGGGTGATGGGGTACCTATAACTACTGAGTTGAGTGTTAGATTAGGTGACAAGAAAATTACTTCTTCATCTTAAATTCCCACATAAATTATACATTTGTTGTTATGCTACATGGTACTACTGGCTAACCTGCACTAGCAATAACACTGTACTTTCATTTCATAGGTGACAATATCATAGTAATATTTTCAGCTTTTAAAAAGAGAATTTTCACTCTGGTTTAAGAAAAATATTGACTATAATCCCTAAGCATAATGATTATAATAAATTACAATTACAAGATTGAAATAGAAATAATTGTCAGACCTGACACTTAAATGTGAATGCAAACTAACATATTTTTTATCATAATGCAATTTCTTTAAGCATGTTGTACTTTTGAAGATTTTGCTTTCACAAAGTCAAAAGAAGTCATTAGAAAATTCTCTGGAACAAACCTTGAATTAATCAGTTTCTTATGGCAGAATAATAATCGAAAAAGTGGTCACTAGATTACTAAGCCTGATCACCAAGTAATGTATCTAGACAGAACGGTAAACTCTACCTTTTTCTTTACAGCAGGAAATATATCAAATCATAAGTATCATCACCTAGTAAAACAAAGGTTATTCCCATTTTGTAAGAGTTACAATTCCTGATAATCAGCATCGGCTAGGTGCAAAAAAATTCAACGATCTTTGTTGAAAACAGCTGAGGTATCTTATTTCACATTATCTTAAAGGTTAAATTTCATTGAATTAATCTTTAAAAAGATAGAATGATTATCTACATCTAAAATAACCCAAATCAATAATGATTTATATGAAAATGATTATATATTAAGCCTTGTTTCCCATTTACATACTATCTATAGAGTATGATCCTTTAAATATATATATAATCCTGTAGATTTAAAAAGATCAATAAACATGCATTGTAAGGAAGGGGATATTGTTTTAGATTATCATATCTTAGATAAACAGATATATAACATGCAATATGTACATGAACATCATACCAAGTGAACTTTCAAAACCAAAATAACCCTACTTTTTTCCTCTAAAGCAGTGAGAACTATACCAAATAAATTCATGCAACAAAGTACAAATTTTTTATGATATACTTATAGCGCAGAGAATATTTTCGTAAAATTTCAATATTTTAAACAAATTTTTTAATTCTATTGAAAATATATCTATTTTGCAAATATAAATCACTCACTCAATTAAAAAAAAATCTGGCTTCAACAAGCTCTGAATAATTTCAAAGCACTGTCCTAAAAATGTGACTCTTGTTCCTCAGAGTGTAAATATATACCCATTAGCACTGTTATTCAACCCTTTTTTCACAATGCTGGCCTATATGTACAGAGGAAGAACATGGTCCGCCACTGTAGTATATTCTCTGCCTAAATCCGTCAGGGCAAGCCATACAAAACTTTTATCACCGCCAGTATAACGCACACATTCATTAAGGCCTGTTTGCTATACAGGGAATAAAAGTTAGATTCACCACACAAAGGAATGTCAAAGGACTATTTGACGATCACTTTTGAGAAAGTAATGCAGCGTAGTAGACTCAAGCGTGGCAGCCTATCGGAGACACTCGATAGGAAGACTGATATGCTATACAGTAATGATTATACATTTAAATATTTTCTTGTACTTAAAGTGTTGTTAATTGTTAATTTCATAACTTTTGCTCCTTTGAAGTTGTAAGTGGTTATCACTCGTTATCATATTTTCATGACTGTTTGGTATCAAATTTCTGCATGTAGAACAAGAATGATTTACTTTATATATTATACATAAAAATTTACCTATTCCAAGGAGAAAAAATACTTTTAATTGAATTCTACTTAAATGCTCTTCACATTTTTCCAGATGGACAGAAAACCAAGGATATATTTCTTACAATTTCATACAATCTGTGAAAGAGAGGAAAATAATATGCATTCAGTGACATAAATAAATGTTCTAAAAAAACTTCAGTTCTTTCCTTAGTTATTCACGTGAAATAACTTCCTTTTTTCTCAGTTTTCAAAAGTTTTTTCAACTAAGCTTCAATAAATCTATATATAGATAGAAAGGAACAGGTCTCCCAAGCAACAAATTTTGTTTACACCATCTTATGTTAAGAATCTAATCTAACATTTAATTTTTAAAGTATATCTCACCCATTTTTGTGATACAAACTTGGGAAAAGAACACAGAATAAACCAACAGTTCCATTGTACAGCTTTAATACCAACAGTACCATTGTACAGCTTTAATACCAACAATACCATTGTACAGCTTTAATACCAACTGTACCATCAAACAGCTTTAATACCAAGAGTACCATTGTACAGCTTTAATACCAAGAGTACCATTGTACAGCTTTAATACCAACAGTACCATTGAACAGCTTTAATACCAACAGTACCATTGTACAGCTTTAATACCAAGAGTACCATTGAACAGCTTTAATACCAACAGTACCATTGTACAGCTTTAATACCAACAGTGCCATTGTACAGCTTTAATACCAACAATACCATTGTACAGCTTTAATACCAACTGTACCATCAAACAGCTTTAATACCAAGAGTACCATTGTACAGCTTTAATACCAAGAGTACCATTGTACAGCTTTAATACCAACAGTACCATTGAACAGCTTTAATACCAACAGTACCATTGTACAGCTTTAATACCAAGAGTACCATTGAACAGCTTTAATACCAACAGTACCATTGTACAGCTTTAATACCAACAGTGCCATTGAACAGCTTTAATACCAACTGTACCATTGTACAGCTTTAATACCAACAGTACCATTGAACAGCTTTAATACCAAGAGTACCATTGTACAGCTTTAATACCAACAGTACTATCAAACAACTTTAATACCAAGAGTACCATTGTACAGCTTTAATACCAACAGTACCATTGAACAGCTTTAATACCAACAGTACCATTGAACAGCTTTAATACCAACTACAGCTTTAATACCAACTGTACCACTGAACAGCTTTAATACCAACAGTACCATTGAACAGCTTTAATACCAACTACAGCTTTAATACCAACTGTACCATTGAACAGCTTTAATACCAACAGTACCATTGTACAGCTTAATACCAAGAGTACCATTGTACAGCTTTAATACCAACAGTGCCATTGAACAGCTTTAATACCAACTACAGCTTTAATACCAACTGTACCATTGAACAGCTTTCAATACCAAGAGTACCATTGTACAGCTTTAATACAAACAGTGCCATTGAACAGCTTTAATACCAACAGTACTATCAAACAGCTTTAATACCAAGAGTACCATTGCACAGCACTGAAAGTTCAACACACAGCAATTATACAAACAGTGCAACTGCACCCAGAAAACATCATTACCAGTACCTTCGCGTTGGTGAAACTTACATATATACTCAACTAGATATCTAATCTCTCTGCATTTCATCTCCCTTTATCCACATTCACTTCAAAGTCATCTAAATTTCAATTGTCAAGATAATCCCACAAATACGACAATCATTCGCCCTTCAAAGCACTTGATCTGTGTAGAGAGGGATTATCCCTCCACTTTTTTATATAATTTGTCAATACTGATGGTCACTCTAGTCCTACCTCTCGTCACAACCATCTAATATTAAGAAAAAAGTCTTTGTACATTTGTATTAAATCTGTACATGACAACTTGACAGATGTACATTTACACTGACAAGAAGTCCTTGTGAACTCTCACGTCAACTTCTTCGAACAATATATCAAGAGGCATAGGTTATATTTAAATAGAGCAATGTATATAGCGACTGCAATCAAATGATAAATATTCCAATGTCCCTCGATTATTCAGAGTTATCAACTGATTATTTACTTCACTCTATTTGACTTCCACCTTAGCAACTGTCTTCGGTCAAGCCAATATGGTAAATTGGCTCGAGAGTACATTCATAGCAACTGAGACGCTTGAGATAAAATCTGTAGTAAGAGCTGACCATGGCAAAGGTCCCAAACTTTGAATCAAATCATATTCAACTGAAAATGTGATTGAAAATAGTGACATTAAATAGGAAAATTGTCTTTGACCTTTGAACTATTGTTATTTTTAGATCAGCATGAAATTCATCATTGAAGACCTATACAACATTTGCAAGTTATGCATATGAAGATAAATGTCGTATAAAATAATAAAGGAAATAAATCTTTCAAAAAACGTGCTACTGTCCCTAAAAGGGTAATTCTTAACATAATGGTATCTAATTACGTGTTTAGGCTTATCTCATCTTCAAGAATCTAGAGCTTTATGTAACAGTAGAGATAATTTTCTTTGTCTTAAAGTAATTTGATTCATATGTTTTTTCTATAGCATGTTTCAGAGAATATTATAGTTTAGACACATCTGTTTCCTTTCTTTGATAGATATGAAAAGTAGTTTAATAATAGTTGAAGAAACACTTAAAACTTTGAAGACAGGTATTCAAGGCTGAAGGGTTTTACTGTATTTCAGAACCAAGTAGTCAGTCCACTTTAAACTCAATTTTCTTTTCAAATTGACATAACGTACGTCATAAATTCTGTTCCTTTTTAATGCAACACTCGTAAATAATACTTGCAAGGTCTAAAGAACATCAACTTATGACTTCAGCTTATCATGAAGTATTGCTCATAAATAAAACTATATACTTAAAGAGACACTCTGTGATTTTCATAACATATTATTTACTTTTGATACGAACCTAAATGTCATACGTGGTGATATAAAATCAAAACATCTTAACTTTTCATGTCCAAAGGCATATTTATGACAAATACTGGTTTTCCATGAAAATCTAAAAACAGCCTTATAAATGCACAGGGGTGTAGATATCACATCCAATATACATTGATACTAGTTATATAAAATAACAAGCGCTATCAAGCCTCCAAGTCTCCAAAATTACGTTTGACTATTTGACGCGCCACTGTCCTGTTTTCGATCATAATTGCGACGTACGA
Source organism: Phorcus lineatus (assembly GCA_921293015.1). Classification (NCBI taxonomy): domain Eukaryota; kingdom Metazoa; phylum Mollusca; class Gastropoda; order Trochida; family Trochidae; genus Phorcus; species Phorcus lineatus. The sequence continues at coordinate 14,750,222 of OV121083.1, forward strand.
CCTTCATATTGTCACTTTAAAAGACCAATAAGCTTAAAAATGTGTCTTTTTGCTAACAGTCGATACTTCGCAAATGACACCATCGATTAAGTTTGGCATATATGACTCCAACAACTCACGGAGTGGCTCTTTAAGTAAAATAACCCAGGAAATCATTTTGGCCTGAATTAATTTCAACTTTGAATAGAAATCATTAATTTGTGGTGTCGATCTTTTTACATATATTAATGGATTAATTCATGCAAGAAAATAATAATTAACCCTCAAAATGAAATATATTTATCACATGAATAAGGAAATTAGTTCTTGACATGATAATAAAGTATTAACTATTTTTAGTATGAGATTTTATGTATATACCTTTTGTCGTGTTTATGTGATAAATCATTCCATTGCAGACCTTCTATACACATTAAGTACTTTGCGAAACAATGTTAAGACTAAAGCAAACAGTCTCAGACAAATGACGGAAATATTCAAGATCATTTCTGCTAGTTGAAAACTACCACTTTGACAGTACTGTGATACTCTAAGCCTTATGTAAAGATATGGCTCATTAAGACAAAAAGTTGTATTTGCTAAAGAGGACCTTTTCGGGTCTTAAAAATTCAAAACAATTTTAGATGGGTTTGAATTAAAAGTTCAAACAAGGTAAATTGTTTTAGTTGACTTGAAAAATTATTTTAGAATTCAAATATTTTTAATGAGTTTGAATTTTTTGTTTAAAAATTTCATTTTATGATATGCATAAATATTTAACCTGAACAGGGTTCAACTGTGAACATATTCACTACCAACGGAGGTATTTGACATGCATTCTAAAGCTTCTTGATATTGTGTCAAGTGTGTTTGATGAGTCAATCGAGCTGTGTATAGTTGAATGTTATCAAATCTTAGATACTCATTCAATACAAATTGGTTGTTGGATAGAAAATATAGACAATTCACACCAATTTTCTTTTGAAGGATGCAAGTTAATAAAAATCTTTAGTAGGTGAGTGCGTTGCTGTTTGGTGCTGCTCCTGCAATATCTAAATCAATATATATATATATATGTATTCATCTATTTATTCAAAGAGTTTCATTGGTTTTAGGGGACAGTACAGTCTGAGTATTATTGCGATTCAAGTTGATAAACCCTGGTTTAGAATAGATTTCATGCATAAACAAATATCATATTTAGCAATAAGTTTCAAGTGAACTTTTCAAACCGATCAAAGATAATGTACAAATGATTACAATAATTAAAATTTTATTTCAAAATGACCCTATCTGCACAGTTTCTTCATTTCAAAGTATGGACATGATATTTGAACATAAGATCAAAATTGTTTTTGTGATTTGAATAGATCTTTAGAGATCGACTAAAGCAAATTTCTTTTTTTTAATTACATCAATTTGGAAGGAACATTTCTTGACACAGGTTTCAATCAGGCAAGCAAAAATCAAGGAAAATTCTCTAATTTTCCCAAGATATGTATTGATTCTTCCCCTGATAATTCAAGTATACGATTGATCTCTTTTTCCTCCCCTTTAACATAACCACTCTCATTTCCTACAATTTCATGTTGTTTGGGAACCCTATTAAAAGAATTTACACAATTTTTTGAAAGAATAATTAAATCATAATCTCTCATCAATTATTTTCATATTTTTCTCATTCATTATATCATAATCTTTTCATATTTATATTACTAAACAACAACATCAACCTTTATCAACAATTCTTAACAATAACTGAACCAAATTTTCATCAATTTAAACAACTCACTCAACCATTAATCCATTTAATCCACCACACTAATCACTTAGTAAGTTGTCTACCAGACAAATCTACCCAATTGTCTATTCATTGTCACATATTACCACAATTAACTAAATCCACTAACATAACCAATACAACCCATCCACAGCAATCCACTAGACCACTATACATCTATCCAACAATATCAATCCATCTGTTAATCCACCATCCACTCACCACACCACAACCATGCAACTACCATTCAGTTCACCCACAACAAACCATATATACTCAGACACTGACCATCTTTCCACTCAGGCAACCACAAAAACCACCCAACCATGACAATCCACTATCCAACTATCCAGCCACTATGCATTCCAAATCCAAAAACATTGCCTAAATCATACATGTTTTATCATACAGAAACGGAGTCCATCTTTCTGTCCACTCAACCACCAAATTGGCCGAACCATGACAATCAACTATTCCATCCTACCTGCATTCCTTAAAACCATTCAACTCTATCATCTTATGCTATCTTATACAAGTTTATCATACAGAAACTGAGTCCATCTATCTGTTTACATTCCACAACCATTCAACTAAACTTTTACTACTATTAACATGTTTTATAGTACAAAAGCCAAGTCCATCATTCAAATCAATTATACACATGTTACAACTATACACATCATACAAAAACTGAGTCCATCTATCTATCCATCACTAACAGAAACCTATCAACCATCCATCTATCTTTCCATTTGTCACTAAGTTTTGCTCTTATACCAGCCACTTAATTTTCCCCATATCAAAGCCTAAACACTGTTCTTGTAACTGATTTTGAAAGTAAGTGATCCCTTTGTAGGCCCCAGTCACCCATAGCAACAAATTGTGTATGTTTCTCATTTCCCTGCAGGCAATAACACAGTATTAAACCTAGCAAACTAAACACTATCATATATCAACATTTCCTGTGACTTCAATTATAAGGAAGATAAAATAGAGTAAATCTTTTTTGAAGATAGTTTTAACTAAACAAACCTAAGTTTATAACTAAAAAAAAATTTTAAAAATAAAATTATGTATTAAATTTGAATTAGTTTGATAATTTGAATGATTTTGAACTATTTCATATTTGAAAATCTACATTGAAAGTTATATTATCTATAACTCGTTAAATTTTAGGAGTGTCCAAATATATTGTCTTTTTAACTTTCTCAAGCTTTAATCATTACCAAAAACTTTCTGCATTTTCTATAGTAAAGTTACTTTAAATAGGCGCCATGTTCACAGTCAATTTTAATGTCTATGTAATTTGAAAATATTTCAAAAGTATAATCTTAAATATCCAAAAGATTAATTAACATGTTAAAAATTTAATTATCAAAAGATATTATAGCTTGGTAAAACAACATTCTGTGCAGACTGTGTAATAATTAGCATGAAAAAACGTCCTTAACTTTAAAAAGTCCATTCAGACCGATTGTTTCAAGGAGGGTTCTTATGACTTTTTCCCTGACGGTAAGGAGAGGAAATGTCAAAATGTCAAATATTCCATTTAACTTATTAATGATAAGAGAATTCAAACCTTTCGTACAAAAGCGCTCCAAAGTTATCATAATCGGGATCTAATGTTTGGGGTCGCTCGTGCCGCAAAGTCTATCTTTCATCTGGACTGTTTTAAAGTTATCACCTATCTCAAAAGCCTGCTGAAAATGATATGGTCACCAAAGCTAAAAGCCATTCTCTTCAGAAAACGGTTAAGATCGTTTAATCTTTGTCACGGGATACCATTTTAGTCCCGATCAAGCAGTGACCACTTAAGAAATCCGCTATAATCCGTATAAACTGTGACATTGATTCCACTCCCTGCAAAAGAATATGCCCCTCGAAAAAAAATAGAAAGATGAAAAAGTTTTGAAAACGAAAGTTTCAAAATCTTACCCTTCGCCCAAGTTTCGGCATGGTTGTGAATTTTCCGGCAAATATTTTACATCCAAAGCATTCTACTTTTGAAAAGAATAACAGGTCGATTCTTTGCGCCCGCTGATCAGCCTTCCCTAAGCTCCGGGTAAAAGCCCCGCTCCGATAACATTTACATCTGAATGGTTGGCGTGTTAGATTCACTGTCGTTGCTGTTTACATATTCACGCTACCACGTTTATGTACCCCAGAAAATTTGATCCGCCCTAGAAATGTCGTCACGCAAGAAAGTGTAAATCCGACATCATTTTATGATAATTAACATTGTTTATAAGATATTGAATAATCTAAATAATAATAATCTAGTTTTACACATTACATTTGAAACTGATTTGAAAAATAGCATTATTTTTCCAGATGCAAAAATTTAAAAATGGGATCTTATTTCACGGGAAGTATTGGATGGTTACACAGTTGGAGACGATTTGGATGGATTTGTCAAAACTCCATTTAAAAATCGTTACAAAGTTAAATGACAACTAATCATAATATTTTGTGAAAGTTTTAATTACTTGAACTAAAAAAAGCTCAATCCTTTGAAAATGATCCTAGCAGACGAACAAAGGGTTATAACTCTGTCAAACGTTTACTTTCATTGAGAACCTCCTCTGTCAAACTTGTAATCTCGCCTATAGAAGATCGAGAGCTTTCGAGTGGCATCAGAATATATAAAGAGTAAAGAAAATGTATCCGTAATCATAAATTTCAGCAGTTTAAAAATGCTAAAAGTAACTTTATTTTTAGATTTTGATTATGATTTATTTATTCACTTCTTTAATTAGTTCATATATGAACAAGGAATGCGCAAGATTTTGAAGTCCGTGCATGTATTTAATAAAACCACTTCATAAGTCCAAATAGAAATACCAAGCACCGAGGTTTTAATACACTATCTATGACAGGCAAATGTGAGTGTATCGTCTGTATCAACTTGACGTTTCTCTCTCTACATAATTTATGAATAGTATATTAATATTGAATAGGATAAATGTAACAGATATGCCGGTTTGATATTTGAAGAATATGTGTCTCTTTGTCAAGAACGTTGTTCTAAGACTAGAGATGAAGACTGAAATTATTGTCAATATAACTTGTTTTGTTGTCATTCATGATATTTAATTACATTAAGTATAACTTCAGTGCAACATATGTGAATTTCGAAGATCGTTATGCATTTACGAAGCACCGCACATCGTCGTTTATGTCAGAACCAACCCTTGCTTATCGTTTTGACAAATTATTACTTTCAAAAAAAATAATTTTTGATTTAAACACCTCGATGAAAGTATTGCAAGGTTTCTTATTTGTTTTCCTGGTGACCGCAATCCATTTTTCAAGAACGCAGAGGGTGAGTATCATTGCAGGGAGAAAGTCCGCATCACCATTGTGGTTATGCATTGCGGTGAAACCTGAGAGCGTCGGCTGGAACTGGAATGGGTACTACTGCGCTAATAAAAAGGCAGGACCGTTTGCGGAAACCATTGATCGTCATCGGGTTAATACCATTCATTTACTTTCTTTCTTGATTTTGTCTCTTCAGTCATAAATCTAGGTCACTAAATTTCGACATAAACCTCTGCTCATTGCATACTGCTGTTACACTTTTAAAACGTTTTCGACAACGGAATATTGCTGTTACACGGGTAACAAAGATGTCTGTTAAATTTTTTTGTAATGACCAACTGGATTACTGGTTACTGGTTTTTCTATATTAATCTAAAAATAAACCCTTAAATATGAATAAGTTTTCTATCGATCGAATTTAAAAGCTTTGTAACGAGAGACATTGAAAAAAACGTGTGTTGCAATATTTTTGAAATGTGTATATAACGATGCAATCGAGCCGAAAACATGAAGCAAGGTTTATTTTGTTAACACGCCATTTCAAAATTATGTTTTAAATAATATTGAATAACGTATTCAGAATATCTCAGATTCGTGACATAAGATTTTTTTAAATCAATTTGCTCCAGAATTCATCCTTTTCAGAAGTGATTTTAAAGATTTTTCAACCGACAGCGATTTCCATTGGCTAAAAGTTGAAAAATATTCAAATTCAAAGTCATGGTACTGACATTCTGTGCTCTCCACTTTAATGCTACATCTCAGATCTCATTCTTGCATATAAACCTGAGATAACTCTCCATTCCTGTAATCATTGTCTTTTGAAGTCACTATCGAAAATATAAATGTGTGCTAAAATCTCTCAGCTCTCCCTTGAAAAACAACTATATGACCTACACTTACGAATGGAAGATCTTGCCTATAGAAGATTATAGATATCACAATGATATTGTAAATGTAGATATTTTCTTAAACACAACACAATAAAAAATTACTTACTATTGCCGAAGTTTTAAAATTAACTTACAAGAAACCATCATTTGGAAAACTTCTTGGAAGAAAAAAAAGATGAAAATACATTTTTAACGAAAACTAAAAAGATAACGAGACAAATAGTTATCTCATTAACGACGACTGTTTTAATTCAGCTGGTATTAATTGCAGAAACAAAATAGAAATACAAAATTAAACTTAAAAAATCGACAACTGTATGCATTTTATTTAAAACTAGAAATGTAAACCATAAATGTACAGACCACTCTTTGAAAAAACTTTCGAATTTTCGAAAATTAAAAAAGATTTCTTTCATATTTTAGATTGTCAATTGTAATTAAATTTTGTTTCTTTTATAGAAAGTAACTTCTCCAGGAAATTACAGGAAGTTATTTCATAACCGATAATTCTTTTGAACGACAAAACCGCGTTAATCAGATATTTTACTGGCGCATCGTTTGATTTAACAATTTCGACAACCGGTCCATGCGATTTATCAATCATTATCAAATTTTGGTATAACTGATTAGAAAGTCATGAATATATTTACAATATTTTCATGTACATATATTATCATTATTCTTGACGGTGGCCCCTCTCATCGTCTGCACTAGCCTACTGATATATAAGGTTGAATAAAGCAAAAAGACATTTAAATTTAATCTAATTTAATCTTATGAAAACTATGTTAAAATTAAAATTCATACAGTAAACACGGGATCAGAAATAGAATGGCGTTTAGCGTTTATTCTATACCACTTTTGACAAATGCGCACAATTAACAAATACTAAAATGATTAAGTTTTTCCCCCAAATTTGGTCATCTGAGTACATCATGTTAAACCTTTCTAAAATGGTCATTTAGCACGTAAAATGCTAAAAATTGAGTACTTGCAACACATTATTAAAATGTTATAACTTATAATTAGTCATTGTAGGCAGTGAGGGCGAAGAAACGTGTTTTCTAAAAAAAAAACAAGCCATGAATGAACTCGTATGAATAGTGATTTGTATCAGACGGTTTTAGGACCCCAAGCCATAGGGATTTGAAAAAATATGTTAGGAGTAAAATGATTAGTTCATTGACATCTATTGTGCATATATTAGTATTGCAATAATTTGTTATGGCTCTTGCACAAAAATAGTAAATAAACATCTACAACTTTTTACAAAAGACATTTTATGAAGTAATCTAGATCACCTTATCCGTTGTAGAATTCACTGTACTGATTTATTAGGAAATCTCCGTGGATAAACATGCAAGATGATTGTATATGGTATGTATTGGCGCTGCGCTGTAGACACGCTGTTTATGACAGTCAATATTAATAAATGTAAGAATTATGTATGTTAGTATTCATATTCTCAGTATGAATGTTTATTAATGTGGAAAGAAACTCACGGAAGATACAACAAAAGTTTTGATTAAATTTTCAAGATTTATATAGTCTCTCATAACCTAAATGGGTGGTTGCTGTACCTTAAAATACCAATTAAAATGTTTTTGTATTATACTGACTTTGTACAGAAGGTGAGACTTAAATAAACTAACAATATCGATCACTCCTGCATTTACACTCTGGGCCACGGTACCATCAATAATAAATAAAGTCTCTGTCTGCCTGCCTGCCTGCCTGTCTGTCTGTCTGCCTGTCTGTCTGTCTGTCTCTCTCTGTCTCTCTCTGTGTGTGTGTGTCTCTCTCTCCCTCTCTCTCTCTCTCTCTCTCTCTCTCTCTCTCTCTCTCTCTCTCTCTCTCTCTCTCTCTCTCTCTCTCTCTCTCTCTCTCTCTCTCTCTCTCTCTCTCTCTCTCTCTCTCTCTCTCTCTCTCTCACTGTCTCTCTCTCTGTCTCTCTCTCTCTCTCTCCATATGATATGATTTCATATATCAAATTCATGGACACTTGCACATTGTACTTGCTAACATTCAATAAGGTCTTACCTTTCTAAACTCTGCACTGTGGATTTTACTGGAAGCAGAAGACGAGCATCAAGAGCTGTTTGAAATGCGAGAAGGAATTCCAACCGATAAACCGATTAATTTACTTATTAACTAAGCTTAGCTTCTTAAATAATGTTCTCTTCCCACAACGTGAATACAAACACTTCTTCACACGCTAGCAAGTTCACAAGAAATAGTTCACAGGTAACCCAGCGTTCTTCCCAAGTCTATTTACACCTGTAAATTACTAACCAACACCAAGCAACAGTCATGAGGTATTCACAAAGACTTAATAAAGTCATTCAACAAAGACCTGAGTAAATTGGAACTCATTTCGCACTGTATACACTCCATTGAGGAAGGCAATAATCGCCAACCCATTATTCATATCATTGCTTCATATTCATCGACAGGCCAAGTGGTGCTCATTTCAATCAATCATTCATTTTGTGTGCTTATCCAGAGCTTTTATAAAGCATGTAGTTTTACCTTTATAAACGTTCGAATGAGCTTTTCGATTAAGGGAGTTAGAGCCTATATATCCACACCATGCTTTTAAACCAGCTTAATCAGCGGTGCATCTGAGGAAAAAAAGCTTTTCTGGATAAAAACTTCTTCATTTTGAAATAAAAAGACTTTTTTTATTGTGAGATGCCATCCTATGGTAATTGGATATTATGATTATCATAAACATGCTATATATGTTTATCAAAAAATGTATTGAAACTTTCGAAAAATAGTTATAATTTCGTGTTATATTAAATTCAATATTGTACTATTACTATTATTCTGCAAATTATTCAAAATTAATTTTAGGTGTTAATTTTTCTTTGTACTCTACGATACTTCTGGTATATAACTGTTTATTATGCTGTATACGACCCTGAAAAACAAGACTTTTGAAATACGTGGCATTGGCTACTATTTGTAAAGCATTACAATAATAATTATTGTATTGTAGCTGTAAGATGAGCTATTGGTTAAAAAAACTATTTCTACAGAGAAGAATAAAAGTGATTGAAGAGCTATAAAATGTCTTCCTTAAACTTGAAGATCACCTTGAGACACACCGCACTGGTGCAATGGTTTGTTAATTGTTTTTTTAAATAGGAGAATCGACAAAAATAAAACGTATAATGTTTATCCTTTTTGATAAATCGATGGAATTTTCATGCAGGTTCATTATTTATATTGAACGAATTTGACATGATAAACGATCAATGTTGTCAAATGTCATCGAGATCTAAATTGATCGATTCATGTTCAAATCGTTAAATAAAAGTTCAAGTTTGTGGACATGCAAAAATATTGCTCTCTATATAATCAACATGCATGTTATATGCCAATAGACATATCGAGTATAACCATCCAATCAATAGCTATTATATCACATTCACTGTATCAAATAAGGATTGCCGAGTATGAGATGGTATGCATTTGAGTAAACAAGGGTTATCCTTTTTTCTGATACATGCAGGTTTCGTCCTGGACTAAATTTCCAAAATAAAAGGGGTAAAATGATTGGTTTGATTCAAAATATTTCATTGATCAATTTTTTTTGTTAACCTTATATTTTATATAAGAGTATACTTCAGTGAGGTTCTTTTTTTTATAAAATAAATCAACAATTTTATTACATTTACATGTACGTTGAAAACATTCATCTGTGAACACTAACTTTGGACTCCAAATGCGGTGATGTCACAGAACTGTGACGATGTTAATGATAATACAGCAGTATGACGCTATGTTTTTTGATATAATGGTAATAACAAAAATAAATGATAATAATTATCATTATAATAATGCGCACATTTCCATCCACTAGTGCATGCTCAAGACGCTACCAACATCAATACCCTTGCTGGTTGAAATGAACGACATTTTGGACTATATAATATATAAGTCTCTTGCCCAAGGTAGACACCAAAGGTCTCAAAACTCGTGTCAGTATGGGGCTGGGGAGCAACCCCTCAAACCCTCGGTTCATCCTGCAATGAAAAGTTAAAGTTGGAGTCATATAATTATGTCAAATTTAATCAATTGTGTCATTTGATATCCAAGTATGAACACCGATTATCCCTCCTTGTGTTTCATGAGACGGTTATCTTATCATCTCATTTCTTTTGTTTCACCTTATATTTGATTAAAGAGCCACTCAGTGAGTTGTTGGAGTCATATATGCCAAATTTAATCAATTGTGTCATTTGATCTCCAAGTATGAACACCGATTATCCCTCCTTGTGTTTCATTAGACGGTTATCTTATCATCTCATTTCTTTTGTTTCACCTTATATTTGATTAAAGAGCCACTCAGTGAGTTGTTGGAGTCATATATGTCAAATTTAATCAATTGTGTCATTTGATCTCCAAGTATGAACACCGATTATCCCTCCTTGTGTTTCATTAGACGGTTATCTTATCATCTCATTTCTTTTGTTTCACCTTATATTTGATTAAAGAGCCACTCAGTGAGTTGTTGGAGTCATATATGCCAAATTTAATCAATAGTGTCACTTGATCGCGAAGTATCGACTGTTACCAAAAAGACACATTTTAAAGCTTAATGGCTTTGTACGGTGACAAGATGAAGGTAGAACGTCGCAACTTTGATCGAAAACCGGACAGTGGCGCGCCTCAAATAGTCAAACATAAATCTGGAGACTTATCTAAAACAGACAGGAGGGCAGTTAGGAGTTGATAGTGTTTGTTAGGTTATATAACTAGTATCTATGTATATTGGACGTGATATCTACACCTTTGTGCATTTATAAGGCTGTTTTTACATTTTCATGGAAAACCAGTATATGTCATATATATGACTTTTGGACATGAAACGTTAAGATGTTTTGAATTTATAACACCACATATGACATTTGGGTTCGTATCAAAGGTGAATGATATGTTATGAAAATCACGGAGTGGCTCTTTAATACAGCGAGCAGCGCCCATTATCGCTGAACTTCATTAACAATGGTCCCCTGAGCTATGTTCAGGACCACGTGCCACCAAGATTACTGATAAAGATGCAATAAAATAGGGAAATAAAATTGATGTTAATCGTTATATACATGTATCTGGATTGTTATTTATCCAATACAGACGCTACGCGTTATTATTTTTAGCGATATGTTGTGCTTAACGCACCCAATTTTATTCTGAATGATGAAATCGCGTGTTGCTAGATATGGCTTGAAAATTGATTTTGTTGTACCTTATGATAAAAAAAACTTGTTTAGTAAAAAGTATATTTTTTGGGCCCCTGTCATGACATGTTGCACATAATTATAAGAAAACCCTTTGCTTGCGCTCGGGAAAAATCAAAGTTCAGACACTCGTGTGGTAATCATTGTATGACACGGACACACATGTAATATATTCTATTTGTACCCGGTTTTCAATAAAAGTGCACGTAAAACAATCAAGTAAAACTATATAGGCGCGGAAACAGATTCTATACTAACACCCAATGCTTTGAGTTTTCGAGCAATAAAATAACTTCATAAATTCTATACATCATTGATTTGTTTTGTCTCATATCTGAGATCGAAGAAATCGAAGTGTATACTTTTAACAGTATTGAGTGTATTGATAGCAATATCTAGACCAATTGATGCGTAGCTATAAACACTGATGTATTTCATACCTTGGCCTCACGATGGCACGTTCATCTGTTTGCAGTTGCATCCAAAGAGTTTGATCACGCACCAACATCCGTATCTAAGTGCGACTAATATCAATGATTTCCGTTTTAGCTTTGGGATTACGCTCGATTTTAAGTGGAAATCGAAAAAGGAAGATATTTGGACATACAAATACATTATTAACGCGCTTGAAAAATTCTTAACAAGTGTAAGGTTCAAGACGTTTTCCCAAAGAAATGTCATGTTGTCAATGGGAGTTTTGGGTGTGTATTTTGCTGAAAGTTGACCTTACAAAAATGTTGTCTTCGAAAGAATTAATCAGTATCAGATTTAAGCCCACGCTTAAATCGACATCGAACTGTTTTGCCCTGTTTTTGATTGCGGACAAATAAAGCTAGCCTATGCTTTTTCGGAACTCTCTTAGTGCTAAGATAATAAGTAACATAAATTAACACTGGCCTAAGACTAACTTAGACACGTCAACTGGAGTTGGGTGAGATGATATGGGGTTTAACGCCACTTTTGAGAGTATTTCACCTATATAGCTAGTGGTGATAGTGGTGATAGTCATTTGTGGTGATTTAAAATCAAAACAGCTTAAATATCCATGTCCAAAAGACATATATACTAGTTATATAACCTAACAAACGCTATCAACTCCTAACTGCCCTCCTAGCTGTTCTAGATAAGTCTCCAGACTTATGTTTGACTATTTGAGGCGCGCCACTGTCCAGTTTTCGATCATAATTGTGACGTTCTACCTTCATATTGTCACTGTAAAAAAACAATAAGCTTTAAAAGATGTCCTTTTGGTAACAGTCGATGCTTCGCGATGATATGACACCAATGATTAAGTTTGGCATATATGACTTCAACAACCCACGGAGTGACTCTTTAAAATGTTTGATTTGAAGTCATGACATGCTAAAAAAACATTTTTTTAAATTTCGATCCTTTGGTGTTTTTTTATCATATTTCAGGCAGTTAAACATTCTGATAATTAAATACAATGACAAACGGCGATCGCTGTCACCATCTGAAAATCTATCTATTCGGTTTCAATTTGAAATCTACAATCAAACGCACAAGGTTTATATCTTCCATTCATTGTGTTTAGCTAGACACCCCGCTAGGTAAACTGACGACGGGACGCGGTAATGGAAGCGAATTCACCTATACGTACCAAATCGAAGACTTTCAAAGCCCTTTGAAACACAAAAGCAATATCATAATTCAATCTATGCTAATATTTATGGATTGGCAAATCTAATCAATATGAAGTAGGCCACTGTTAATCTTGTCAAAAAGCAGTAGCGGATGCAGGCATTAGGAAATTAGGGAGGAGGACATTTCATCGATTGTGAAGGGGCGAAATGGGGATGTTTAGGGGTTCTCAAAGGCAACTCAAAGGGGTGGGATGAAGATTTTCTGGTCTAAACACGAGGACAGATTAATGATATTGTATAACTTCTTTGAGAGGCATTTTGAAGTTGGTGAGATGAATAGAGAACGAGTTCTATGGATTTGCAACTTCTTTATTGCAGGATTGCGACGTTTCGATACTAACACCGTTATCATCTACACCGAAACGTCGCAATCCTGCAATAAAGAAGTTGTTAATACAAAGAACTCATTCTCTAGACATTGTATAACATTTATGAGGCAAGCAAAGTTATAAACGGATGTCATCAGATACGCACTGAAAGCACTTCCTGGACCACAATTATTTCAAGTAGTTGTAACGTCGTTGCCTTTCTAACACAGCCATTTCCATATATCTTGGTTGGCCACAGAGCTTTTGCACTCTGACTAACCTTCCATAGAACACTTTTTAGTAAAAAAAAACGACAACATGGAACTAGATTTTCGAAGCTCTTTTTGTGCTAAGATAGTCGTAAGTATCATACATTAACACTGGCCTACGACTATCTTAGCACCTGGTATCCTTCTTCCTGTCCTGCCAGCCTCCTGTCACCCTGCAGGAAGACTATATCCAGATGTATCACACTGTTCTGTACTAGGGGGATTCAGAGTCTGTCACTCTAATGACACTTAACATCACGTGTAACATCTGTCTCTGACCGAATTTATTGATTAATCGATCCCTGTAATCTCCTTTTGAGGAATAAAAGAATATATAATAATTCACTCTTATCTTACTCAACTACTATTATCTTTATTGGTTTAGCTATCATCAAATTAAGGAAATGAGCAACTCAAAATACTTAAAGATACATCATGATTAAAATTGATGATTTGAATTTTTTTTGGAATGATTTGATTCAATTATACAACAGTGAACAGAAGTCGATTTTTATGTTTAAAAAAAAATGTTATGACTGTCTCCTTCCTGAATGCATTGCAAATACGAGCGATGTTCCACAGGAAGTCAGTTAACTATGTTATCTTTGTCCAGAAAAGTTTTCATAGAACCAACAATTACTTCTTGACTTCTGCCACTGTTCTGCAAACCCTATCCCAATCTTTCTTCAAAACTTATAGGCCACAGGCCTGTAGTACATTTGTAAAATACATTATTTTCATATCTGTACAATGAATGGAACGTTAAATCTTATATACATCACACCATATAATACCTGCATTTTGTATAAACATGAATACATAAAGCATATTTAACATTTGTCGTCGAATACCATGGATTTATTATATTTCGAATGGTGAAATATGCCATTTATCAGTGAAAATGAAACCCGTATTTTCTCTGATTGAAATAAATAGAGAATCTCACCCAAGTGTCTCCTGATATCAAATATATCAACACGAGTTGATAAAAGTTTAAAATATCCGAGGCTTGCCGATATTTGATATCAGAAGACACGAGGGTGAGATTCTATTTATCATTCAAAATCATTTTTCATTTCGATTCCGTGAAAAATGTGTATTTCTGAACATTGAACTACTCTAAGACTTTCAGTGGAGTGATGTCATAGCATTGTGACGTCATCAGGTTTATGACGTCATAGCATTGTGATATCATTACTTGATGATGCAAAACAATTGTGATGTCATGATCTTGACTGTAATAGGGCATTGTTCAAAATCTACTGTCAAAACGATATCTCCTAGGAGATATCGCTTGATCTTCCACAAGCGATATCTCCTACGAAACACAGTTTTGGATGATAAAAAATGATATTCTACTCAGTGAAATGACGCAACAATCATATGACGTCGTCTGTGACGTCATGAAACGATTGAATTATGTCATGCAACGGCCGCGCTAGCGAAGCGTTTTTAGCTTCTCCATTCGTATAGTTAGGGTCATTTACGGGTTTGTGGGAAACAAAATAAATAGAACATTTGACATTTCTGGTCGAATACCATGAATATCTCATCTCGTGAAGTAGAAAATCATATATTTACTTCTACTTCACTCGATGAGTTATCCATGAAATGTCAAATATCCTCTATATCTCATCGAATGAAGTAGAAATGTATATTTTCACGAGTGGGGTCGCCACGAGTGTAAATGTATGATTTTCTACTTCACGAGTTGAGATATTCATGGTATTTGACGAGAAATGTCAAAATTCTTTTTATTATGTTTCCCAAAAAAACCCGTAAATGACCTTAAACGCACTAGTGCACACCAATATTTCGTAAACACAACGAATGCACAGATACTGCATATATCTCGATATTACTCACTATCCTCACTCAAGTAATCTACCTCGTAAGTTATTTAATAAATATTTACGTATTCAGGAAGTAAAGTGGATTTTTAAAGGCCGGAAGTATTTAATGTTACGTTACATTAAATCCGCATGAACTACGATATCGGAAATATGAAGATTTTGCTCATAACCAGAAAAGCGGAAACAGCAGCCGCTATGGTCAATCTAATAACAATGCTAATACTGTGTTATTTAATCGGTTCATTTACAACATTGCTTTGATAAAACATATTTCATGATTTGTTCTCAGTTCAGAGTTTAGGTAAATTCATTAGCTGCACACAGCACTAGTTCAGCCGTTTCCAAGTGTCAGTAATTTATCCATTTTGTGCACAGCTAACCATAGATTTCTATATGTCCAAGCCGACAGCGGCTGTCTTAACGTTTTCATTGATGATTGCAGGTAAATTGTAAAGAATGTTTGGTATTTCATTGCATCGATAGAAAGTTTAAGTGAATGCAAAAGTCCTCGTAAACCTTAAAATAGCCAATTTAAACCGTAAAAGCGTGCACTAGTGCCTTTAAAAAATCGTTTATGAACTTGATATTGGATTGCAAATAGTGGTCATATACTACGGTGTTATTTTCAATCTCTATAGCGCGGCCTTTGCATGACGTCATTCAATTGTTTCATGACGTAACAGACGACGTCATATATAGAGAATACTAAACGACGTCCCGTTTAATAACATTTATGAAACGAGTGTATGGTTTGGTATTTAACGAGCGAAAGCGAGTTAGATACCGATACCATTCACGAGTTTCATAAAAATGTAATTATAAGGGACTGAGTTTAGTATTTTATTTATTACTCGCTGAATTATATCAAAGAAAAATCATACAGATCTCCAGGATAGCCATTGTCGTTGCCTCGCTAACATTGTGACGTCATGTTTAACGATTGTGACGTCATGTGACGTCAATCAACACGCGATGTTATTACACAATGTGTAATAACTTTGTAGATTTATTAAACGGCGGTATCTTCAACGGGAGAGTAATAAATATGATTGTTGCGTCATTACACTGAGTAGGATACCATTTTTATTTCACTCAGTGAAAATACGGGTTTTATTTTCACCGATAAAGGGCATATTTCACCATTCGAAATATAATAAAATTCATTATAATCTAAGTATTCATCACCGTATGTCTGTATAAAGAGGCATAGAATATATACATAGAACCTTCTGAAGGACGTTACTATTTGAACTTGACAGCAATGCCAGAATTTGTTTATATTAGGATATCTGAAGTAATAAGCTTTCAAGTATTTTTCCCTAAGATGTGAGCAAACAGGACACAAAAGTAAAAAATGATATTCATCTTCTATCAAGTTCAAGTGACAAACATTACATATTCTTTCTTCACGAGCTATTTTTACATAGCGCCCCGTCTCAATACACAGAACATGTGAGGAACATCTGAAACGTGAAATGGCCATTCGGAATTTTTAACAGTAATTTTTGTTAAATAATCCTCCATGATTATTTCCGATTTAATCATTCTATAAGCTGTCCACGTCTGCAAATAGATATCTTTCAAACGCTGCTTTAATGAAGATATTTACATTGCCTTTGAATACACATTTTGTTTGTTCCAAATATTACAAAACCACAGTTGAAAAGTAATAAGAACCATATCAA
The DNA here is from genome assembly GCA_921293015.1 of Phorcus lineatus. Taxonomy (NCBI): domain Eukaryota; kingdom Metazoa; phylum Mollusca; class Gastropoda; order Trochida; family Trochidae; genus Phorcus; species Phorcus lineatus. The sequence continues at coordinate 14,767,217 of OV121083.1, forward strand.
GACTTATTGTGTTAGTTTATTTCACATTGGACACTTATCAGTCAAATATGCTTGATTCATATGACGACAGTAATTGAAAAAGTTGATGTTGCTGTACTTTTTTCCAGGTGTATACATGGCTATTTATAAAGTTTTAAAGTTTGTATGTTTTGTACTTTTATCAAATCGAATCATTATAAAAAGTATTAAAAATAATAATTGATCGAACTGTAGCATTCGGGAAGCCCATACAGACTTGTTAAACGATTATCAAATACAGCGATTATCTGTTATAAACTTTATAATCTATAAGGCATAAAATTACATCAAGGAAATCTGTTGCCTTTTGTTACACCCATTCCGGAAACGACGTTGGAAGGTCCTGTAAAAGGTCTATATGTATAATCAGTACTGACATCCTTTATTGCTTATCGTCAAGAAGACTGCAGTGTCAATCTTCCGTGAAGTAACGCGACTTTTTTTAGTTTTGAAGGCAGTTTTACCTTCATTGAAACATATCATAATGGAAAAGTATTGAACCTTAAGTCGATACCGCTTATTGACCCTATCACACTGGGACACGCCTTTACGCCTCAATTCTCTGTCAATGAATGCTCCGGTTCTGAGGGAGACACATGCCTTGAGAACGTTCTGATAGTTTTTGGAACACTTCTGCATTGAAGGTGTATAGAGTAGACACGGTCTTTAGAGAACGTTTTGCAACAATAAGAACACATCATTGTGCGTGTTTGGATGAATGGATGCGACATGTTTCCAAGTTCTAAACACGTAACACTAAGAGCACTATTGCTTCGTTTTTGATGAATAAGTTTAGATGGTATAATTTTCAGAGACTTTGTTTTTTCTTTTCTTGATGCTAACCGGAGTCAACAGAACATCGCACTGAAGTGTTGGAGGAGTAGATTCTTTGATACTAAGCTTGATTCACCAGAAACACTGCAGTTGTGTTATGTGAATAGGTTTAAAAAGAGTAAAGTGTCAAATGATTTTTTTACTTTTCTTAAAACTGGAGTCAATATTGAATCAATTGCCTCATCCTGTGCCAAGAGAAAGACTTGACTTTAATGTCTTCTGGGGACAGCTGTGGAGGACAATTTGCCTTATCGTTTAAAAAACATTGTGCTTCAAACTGTGGCAAATTTTGTGCTTTAAACATGTGAGATAGTAACACTTCATTTCTTGTATTCGTTTATTGCAAGTGTTTTGGAAATATCTAACGTTGATGTCTACGTAAATATCAGCTGTTCGTGTCTGTTGATTGATTTAAAGTGACAGTAATGTTCAATATTCTTAAGATAACTACCAGTTTGTGGTGAAGAATATTTGTGACTATTATTCTTATCGTGCCCCAGCAAATCCGTTTTACGAGGTCAACTGATTGTTTCGAGACAATATTTTTTACATGTGTTAACTTTCTTCAGCCAGACAGTAGAAATGTTAAATTGTTTCGATAGATGAAACCATTTCACATTTCAGCTACTAGTGGATATACTTAAATCTGTCTACACTAAAACGAAGTTATGTGTAAGACTCTCTAAGAAGACTTTCCGATAATTCAAGGAAGCTCACCAGAGATTAAACTGGCCTACGGTCCCATTCTTTACATAAAAAAATATTTTGACTATCAAGAGGAACGATGCTGGCTTTTCTAGTTTTGAGGGATGTTTTCCTGGATATAATGTTCTCCACCCTGGTGACCAGAAGTCTTCTGGACTGTGCTGGCCTGTGTTCATTGACCAAAGGGTGTGTGGCTTTTCTATTTGACTACCGGTCTCACCAATGCTACCCGTGTAATATAACCTATGACAAGCTGGTTCATGTACCGGTGTCTCAGAAAGGAACGAATTATTACGAGTTTGGTAAGTGATTCTCTTCTTTTGTGTGACTATTTAAAATGTTAAAGCGCAACATCATCCAAAATTAATACTTTAAATTAAAATTCAATAAACGAATATTTGATATTGATTCCGACATATTCTGTATATGAAGGACATCATATGCGTGTCCATGACATATCGTGTTTTGGACGCGTGTGCCTGAATATAAGTATTCCCCGAGCGAGAGCGAAGTATTTACTGATATTCAGGCACGAGTGTCGTATACACAGTATGTTATCGTCACGAATTAGATATTCTGTTTGTTACCGAATAAAAAAATATAATAATAAAAATACATGTATATATTGCATCCAATCTGCATCCAAGCACACACGAATTACCCGCTGTCAGCGAATTTCGAACGCATGGTCATGAGCGACTGTGAAAAATATGAAGTCCGACATGATTTCGCCGCACGTAATAAATTAAATTGAGAATCTCAGTCAGTGGTGTTCAGATATCAGAAGAGAATTCATATATCATCTATAAACAGTTATAAGCAAAGAATGCACATACCAATGCCACCAGATATCCTGTAGTGACCAGAATGAGGTCACAGTATCGTCATCATCTTTGTGACGTCATAGTATTTTAAGTACTATCATAAGTGATGTAAACACCTTGTGATGGCATCGTCTTAATTGCATTACGCGACTAGATTCTGGTGATACCCACACTTTCTTTCAATCATGTTTCCAAACCATGTTTTACGTACCAATGACTAGAGTGTGTAAAACACATGACTCGCTCGATGAGGATACCGGCGTTTAATAAATCTACAATGTAAATACACATTGTTTCATAACATGGCGTGCTGATTGAGCTAACGTCACAATCGTAAAGCAAATCGTCACAATGTTAGCGGCCGGGTAATAATGTTAATTCCAGCGATTTTTACGCTTTCTCTATAATATAAATAAGTAAAGAGTGAAAGTCATCAATTAAATACCAGTCAGCGTTCAGTTACATTTTCATGAAACTCATGAATGTCTAAATCGCTTTCGCTCGTTAAATACCAAACCCACTGACTCGTTTCCTAAAAAATGTATTAATTGGGACGTCGTTTAGTATTCTAAATATAAACGACAGTACAGTGCATTGTGTCTACATTAGTGCAAACTCCTAAGCTCTTACTAGTGTCTTGGTTGTCATAAATGTTTTCCTATAGTCCAACCTCGAGTGATTAATTGCTTCATCTATTCAGTTCTGTAATTTAATCTTCTTCTGGAAAATTTGGATTGAAAATCAATTAACAATTACTAATGTTTAAGGGCACCTTAGCTCCTATCAGCGCACCTATAACAACCTTCTTTATTGATAAATGCCTACAGTATCGTACACTTTTGAGATCACGAGATCTCAACAGGAATTAAACAATGCCACCGTATCGGCTTCATATTACTCTAGGCCAAATTGACACTGAAGGTCAAGGATTCATATCGGACCGACCTCAGAGATGTTGAGAACCTATTCAGTCGGTATCTATAGAAACATTAGAAATATTTCGATGACCCATCATATAAAACGTAACGCTGTACTAATTTATCCCTTTACACAACGCTTGATATTACTTTCATGGTTATTTCATGTGTAACTATTCGTCAAATGTGTAAGTTTTCGTCAAATGTACTGCTCAAGTTACGTCATAATACAAAAGAGGTGTAATTTGACCTCTGAACTCTCCAGTTGGTTTTGCCATCAAGCAACTTCAGGAAGAAACGTAATGACCTCGGCTTCGCCTCGTTCTTTTGACGTATGTTCCCTCTTCATTTAAGTCTGCTTCGCCTCGGACAATATTTGATTTAGCTTCCCTTAAATAACTGTTTTAGGTTAATTTTATAAACCAGGTCAAAGAGGTATTATTCGACTTTGACAATCTTTAATAAAGCAGTAGCAAACAAACGAAAATACATGTTATCAATTGAAAGGCAATCCCTTCAAATCAAGCAGTTCTTAACATAGTCTTTTGCGTGAAGAAAATTTACAGGTCACATCTAGTTGAACTCGAATGAGTTGACGCGAATATTTATTCGATTATGCTTTGTTATTGATTATTTGTAAATTATAACTGCTCCCTACATGAACATATAGATTATCATTTTGTTTGTTTAACCTTTTAGTTGTGCATGTCAGTTTGCATGGTACTTACTTATTATCATGGTTTATTATTTCACATCATATAGGTAATACAAATACAAGACTTCAATGAACACCGATTATCCCTCCGTGTGTCTCATTAGACGGTTATTTGTATCTTATCACCTCGTTTCTTTATCATTTCTTTTGTTTCGCCTTATATTTAATAAGTACGTTTATATCAACATATGTATGGTCTCATATCTCATTGTCGATGTTATTTACTTTTCGGTTTTTATTTCAGTTGTCACACCGACAACAACTACCACAACTACGACCACAACAACCACAACTACGACAACCACAACTCCAACCACAACAACAACTTCTATCACCACGACAACCACAACACCAACAACCACCACAACTTCAACCACAACCCCAACAACAACTACGACAACAACAACAACTACGACCACAACAACAACTACGACCACAACAACAACGACGTCTACCACTCCTTCCGGACCACCCGGCTACACTTACGATGCGTCACTTGGAGGCCATTACAAGGTTAGCGGAAAAATATTTACATGACACAAACATGTTTTGTACGGCTAAATGGGTGGGACATGCAGCCTCGAACATCATCAGGTTTAACATATGAAGAACAGATACTTACCTACCTTCCAGGAAAAACAACAACAAATTTCGTATACTATAATAGTGCTGTTCTTCTTAATATACATATTAACGCATTTAGCATTTTAGCGTAAAAAACAATGATCTCGTTGTACAAAATTCCAAACTGCTATGGTGATCTTAGTGCAATGTTAAGAGAACTTCGATTTGTGGCTGTTGTACGCAATTTAGCACATTTGAAAATCTGATTTGATTAAAAAGATGGCTTCTATTACGTTTATAGGAATGTATTACCACCGATATGCGGTATGACAAGATCTACAGTATTTATTGTAAAAATAACAGGTTATCTAGATTTGTGTTACCTGATATTATTTCAGATTCAATTTTCACTGTGATAAGTATCGTAATCTCTATAAGTACAGAAGATCACTTCATTATGAATGATATGTGTCATGGGAGCTCAGCTATGCATTTAACTATGAACTTGCGCGTGTAAAGTCCGTGAGCATACATACATGAAACCTCCATGAACAAATAATCTTGCTTCATCAGCGTAATTTTAACCCGCTGATCGAGCTCCTTCCATATATCCTGATCTCTTTCCCTCGTACGGCTGGCGCGGCTTTATGTTCGAGGCTGGTGCCCACCTGTTATTGTTTAAGCCAATGAAATGTCGTTATCCAGGGAGCTTAGAGCTACTCTTCTGAACTTTCCATCCGGGTTGTGCCGCTGTTGCTGGGTGCGAGCCGTCTCATTGGCTGGTCAGATAGCTAGCCATACGAGCGTTTTGCCTAAAAGAGATCAGGGTATATGGAAGGAGCTCGATCAGCGGTTTCAATTACGCTGGTGAAGCAGGATGTTAACAAATACAACTTGGCGCATAATAACATGACAAATGGGAGCGAGAGAATGGTTATCATTACTCCGAAGCAGTTCCCAGTTTTAAATCATAATAGGGATTTCCTTGTGTGTATCTTGAAGTGAAAAAAGGCTTTTGAAGAAATCATTTTGATTTGATAAAGACGACACTTTGCAGTTCTAATACGTTTGTAGTAATGAAAGAAAGCTTTTTTGGAAATTGACGTACATAATAAAAAACATATAGTGTTTTGTATAATCATTGTCACGGTGACGTGAAATCCTGACATAATTACATACCATCAAGTTTCCAGAAAAGGGGAATTTAAAAAGTGTAAATACCCAAGAGAAATATTCATAATTGATATTCACATGGTCGGGCATTGGACAAAAGTGTTTACAGTGTATATAGGATAGGATAGAGACGTATACTCAAAACTATCGCCTTTTAAAGTTACTATAGAACTCTTTCCCCCGGGAAAGAAAGGGATCATATGGCAAAGACACAAAAATGTAGTTGAGCGAAGCCATTGTACTAGGTCACATGATCTAAAGTGTTCATTAGGGTTGAGTCAATATCATTGTTTTACACTCTAAATGTAATATTTCTTTCAAGAAATAGATATTGAAAGTGTAAATAAGACACCCATGCTACTGTGCTTTTCAAGTTCTACAGAATTTATCAATTATCTTATTACCTCTTAAAAGTTGTTCCAGATTGGCACAGCTTGAAAAAATGTTTTATTCGCCTTTTATGTACTTAGCGTGACTTGGTGCCTATTTAGAAGTTCTAATAGGGTAGGTCATGTCTACTTAATGAGTAAATATCGGTAACAAGAACAATCCCAACAAACGTTTCCAATTAATCGTTATGCTTCCCCCTTCTTTAGATTGTTTTTAATTGTTATTTAAGAATTAATGATATGTGTCGAAGTAAGAATCGTTTTAGAAACCAATTAGCTCCAACTTTTACGCCTGGATGCTTCCACGGTTTTTAAGAATTTTAGTAATCAAAGGGTTTGATGAAGCATGCTCAAAGAACGATGTTACAATTATTTTGTTTTCTTCCTTGAGTTGATACCAGGAATGAATTGATTGCATTTTCTTTTGTCCGTAGCATCATGTACTTCAGTCTCTATTTTGACGAAGCTCCTTTAGTTAAAAAGTTATTCGATGTCAATAACTACATTTATGGACAATGGGCTACACGTTTCTATTTTCCATCTTCTTATATGAAATAAACACTTTATGTATCATATAAATTCCATTATGACCTTAAATTTTTATTTTGACTAAAACTTAACGAACAGGAGATACTTCGACTTGGTAAATTATACTTTATCAATGGCAGATCAAGGAATTTCAAAAGGGGGATGGGGTTCAGCTATTTGAAAGACGGTGGGACCTCAACAATAATTTGTTCAAAATTCAAAATAGGAGGCGCTCAAATCGGTTGTATCCACCGTTGATAATACATTAACGTCTTCATTTTTGAATCGCTATGTATGTCCTCCTCATTCAGCCTTTATCGAAGTTCTTGTACGACATTTGACCATTATATCAGACACTTTGAATTGTTTACGGGTGGTTCAATTCCCTTAGTAATTCTTTACTGTGTATGCAATAGATAAAGATTCATTTTATATTTGAAATGTTTTCACAACAAATGTTTAAAGTTTGGTATATTTAACGTTAATGTTTCCCTCTCCAGGTGGGCACCGGTAAGAAAACCTGTTCTGAAGCTCGATCTACATGTCAGTCCGACACTGGAGCGGACCTCGCCATGCCTAAGACACCTGCTCAGCGTACCTTCTACTTTAATATGTTATCAGACCAAGGTGGGTGTTAAAAATGTTTTTTAAACTGCTCATATTAGAAAGTGTATTGCTCTAGATTTTGAATGTTGGCATTTTGTTATTGGATACTTCATGGTCACGTTTACAAATGGTGCAAAGACAATCTCATAACCCTTCTGATTTAAATGCACAATAATTCTACTGAGGATTTTATGTTTAAAACAAGAAATGACTTATTTCATATTTATTCATTAATACATAAAATCTATTACGGAAGAAGAGTGTAATACCAATATTACGAAACGAGTGTAATAATCTATTACCCATTTTATTCAATTCACACCGTAAAGAAATCGCCACAATCAGCGCTAGGCAAAAGTGAAATGTACAAATGTGGACATATGAAAAATATGTCACTGCTTTCGTCCTTCTGCTTTCGTCCTTCTTTATATCGAAGATACACTTTACTTAGGGTAAAATTTGGTTCCTATAGATTCCACAACTAGTTCCAATCACCGAATGCGAGCATCTGACTTTCTACACCGCTCCTTTTTCTTTCTCTAAATTTTGGTTGAGACCTTCATATATCCCTAAATTGTTTATCAATCTGACAATGTCATTTTTAAAGAGCCACTCCGTGATTTCATAACATATGATTTACCTTTGAAACGAACCTAAATGTCAAATGTGGTCATATAAAATCAAAACATCTTAACTTTTCATGTCCAAAAGACATATATATATATATATATGTCATTGACAAATACTGGTTTTCCATGAAAATCTAAAAACAGCCTTACAAATGCACAGAGGTGTAGATATCACATCCAAATATATGGATACTAGTTATATAACCTAACAAACACTATCAACTCCTAACTGCCCTCCTGGATGTTTTAGATAAGTCTCCAAAATTACGTTTGACTATTTGGCGCGCGCCACTGTCGGTTTTCGATAATTATTGCGACGTTCTACCTTCATATTATCACGGTAAAAACTGTAAAATGTGAATTTTTACTAACAGTCGATACTTCGCGATCAAATGACACCATTGATTAAGTTTGGCATATATGAATCCAAAAACTCATGGAGTAGCTCTTAATCATAATAAATTCATACCATACAAAGCATATTACTAGGCTGTTAAAACGTTTGTCATAATTACGTCGTTTATTTACCTTTATTGATTACTTTATTTTCATTAAAAGCTTTGTTGATTATCAGGAATAACTGGCGATGTCTTTATCGGTGGGAACAACTTTGATGGTACCTGGAAATGGAACGACGGGACCCCAATCAGTGGTTTTACTATCGAATACGCCAGTATGACGTCACGTTGTCTTGAAATGGATATTGGTGAAACCAAGATATATGCTGAAAGTACTTCTAGCATCGAATACTTTGTTTGTGAATATATGACCTAGTTTGTAAACTTTCCTGACGAAAAATATTTTGACCAATAGATAGTGATTTATAATGTTTAGACTATAATCAGTAGTTACAATATCTTGCAAAGTGTTAAATTAAATAAATGGACAGAATGTTTTTACGGAGTCTTTGAATAACTTATGATATGAGATTATACAGTAGGACAATATATGCTTTGACGGTGGTATGATTTACCGATATAGAATATACTAGAATGCATTAAGTTATACTTATATAAGGTCATCAACTTACAACAAATGTATTTGAATTATTCATTATGAACACAACTCTTAAGTGCGAAGTAAGCAATTTTAAATCTCGGGTAATTGGTAAACCCAATCATAATATGATGAAATTTAACTAAGTGTGAGTGACAAACTATATAATACTAATTTCTTTTATCTTTACATGTATATAACGTTTAAATAATTTCATTGTATTTTCTCTTTTAATCTTTTTGCGGCCTGTACATTTTATTTCATATTGTACCAAGATGTGTATGACTTATTTGAATGTACAAAATGAGACATAAATAAACAAAATATCTCTCTCTCTGTATAGGAGCCAAGAGACTTAATGAAACCTTGAAGATTTGCTTCATATATATATATATATATAGTTTTATACAATATCTAAAAGAGATCAACTTTGCAAAATGAAAAAAGCCTCTCATAAATTACAAATTAGAGGAAGGTTTCACAATATTCGTGATAATCCTGAGGAATTGTGGAAAGCTGTAAAATCAATGAAACCTTCCGATATTAGTAACAAAAACAGTGGTATAGAATGGTATACATATTTCGATAACCTACTCAAATCTGGAAAATCTGATTCGATTATTATTGATACCATAACAATTAGCAAATCATGACTTTAACTGTAAAGATTGTAACGAAGACTCATCTGATCAATTCAATACTGAAATAACTATACGTAAGGTCACAGATACTATATATAACTATTATAATTATAAACTTCTCTAAAGCCTTCGATGGTGCCAATCATACTTTTATGTGGCATAGAATTATGAAATATGGAATTCATGGTAACATCATCAAGTTTTGAGAAATATGTTGTCTAAGCTTCAGTCTTGTCTTCGAATAGAAAATGGTCCAACTGACTTCTTCCAGTGCTGTGTTTGTACGCGCCAAGGTTGCATGGTTGGCCCGATGCTGTTTACCTTATACATAAACGAGCTTATAGATGGAATGCCGTCGCAAAACTGTAAAGAAATATTCATCTCAGAGGACTCCCTAACTGTGTGTTCACTTCTCTACGCTGATGATGTCGCGAATGCAGCAGATGCTGCCGGAAAAATTCAGGATCAAATCAACTGCGTCAGCAACTTTTGTGACAAATGGGGATTGAGCCCAAACATACAGAAATCCAAGATCGTAGTTTTTCGTAAAGGTGGCTGCGTTCATATGAGAAATGGTACTACAGGGGCTCCCAAATAGGAACTGTTTCGTTCTATAAGTATCGTGGGCTTTATTTTACACCAAAATAAGTATTGAGAAAATCCAGACAGGTTTTTAGTACAGCAGACGGATAAATTTTGTCTACTAATCTACAGACTTCATTCAATGTGTTGCGGGTTACAGATCACCACTGCACTGAGAATATTCGACAGCATGGTCCTGCCTATTCTTACATACGGCGCCGAACTATGGGGATATGCAGTGGTAGATCAAATTGAAAGGGTGCAAAAAAGGTTCATAAAACGTATTCTACACCTGCCTTTAACAACCAGCAATGATGCAGTTCTTGGTGAAAGTTGACGGTCGTTATTATATGTAGGTGAGGTGAGTTGGTGTTTAACGCCGCTTTCAAGATTATTTCACTTATATCGCGGCTGCTAGTATTATTGCAGGGAGAAAGCCAGCAACACAATTGTGGCTATGCATTGCGGTGAAACCTGCGAGCATCGGCTGGAACTAGCGAACCATGGGTGGCACTGCGCTAAATTTCAGTGTTGCATTGCACCCAAACCTGACTGCGTGTAGAACACTTCTCTACTGCAAACAAAGTTGCCGAGCCCCTGGCGGGATTCGAACCACGGACCTCCTGATCCGAAGCCGAACGCGCTAACCACTGCGCTATCCCGCCACCAGTTCTTGGTGAAAGTTGACGGTTGTTATTATATGTAACATATGTAACTAAATGTATAGAATATTGGGCCAAGTTAATCAACAAGAATCATAACAGTTTACCAAAGCAAACCTATCTCATGATATATGGACTTGACAATGTAAATAGATCTTCTTGGGCTACAAAAATCAAACATATTTTGTTCCAGTTCGGATTCGGTTACGCCTGGATCATGCAAGATGTTGGGCACATTGACACTTTCATGTCTGAGTTTAAGCAAAGAGTTTGTGACTGTATTGTACAACGATGGCAGACCTCGATATCTTCCAACTCAAAGTTGGCAGCCTACTCCACCTTTAAAACATCGTTGCATACAGAATCGTATTTAACTGAAATCAGCTCTCTCCCATTGAAGAAAGCACTAACAAGATTGAGATGTGGCTGACACCAGCTGATGATAGAAATGGGGCGACGAATGAGTATAAAATTCGAGAACCGCCTATGCAGATATTGTCGTCGACTCAACATACTCAACGAATATAATTTTATCCTAGTGTGCCGTGCCTTCTCTGATATAAGGAAACAAAATAAAGACTTTACTTTCTACGATAACCCTTCATTTCATTTATTTGTTCGACCAATGTCTTCACAACATAAGTGTACTTCTGTAAATTTGTCTAAATATATATTTATGCTATGAAGTTGTATGAATCACTTCATCTGTAACTGCAATTTTGAAATGTTATGTACCATGGGCCTGTGGCCTGAAAAACACGAATAAATTTCTATCTACAGAGACCAACTTATCTTGTGCAAGGCTAACCCAAGGCTTCTATACATTCCTTTCAGAAGATAAAGTTTTTCCGTACAGCGCCAATATCATAAAGCTCCGTAATGTTATAACATAAAAATAGCATGTCGTTTAATTTGATACATTTTCGTTTCGTGGACGGTTCTTGAACGTTTAGGAAAACAAATCGTTCAATTATTATTGCCCGAGCCAGACTTAAAATGGTTTTTTTTAGAATTACATACTTTTTTTGGGCAGTCGTATTTCTGATAAACAGACTATCAGTTTCTGAAATAGTCAAAAAGTTTTCCTGAAAAGGGAAAGTTGTCCCCTGACCGTCGAAGGTTTCGCCTTGCACGGATATTTGAGAGAAATGTAAATTTTTTTATTCTTTGAATAGATTCTAGTTGAAATAATTCTTGAAAGGAATACATGGCCCCGTCCAATAAGTATAAACGCTCCATATTTTTCCATATTATATCGTTTTTGCCCTTCTATACGCCTCAGTTGACTCTAGCAGGAAGTAGATTCTAGGGTCTTTTGAAGCCAGCCAGAAATAACTCTAGAGTCAAATGAGACTGGATTTTTCCTTGGCCTCATACGACAATTTCCTAGTTGTCTCTATTCATATTAAACGAACGCTAAGGTTATTCATAGCTGCTACGCCAAACAATAGGAAAGTTCAGAAATCATCGTTAGAGAACAAGTTTATAGGATAATAAATTCGAGATTTACATTCTATTACATTAAACGGCCAGTTCGATTACGTTTTCAGCGATAAGCTTATGCTGCTAACGAAGCTATTTTTAGATACAGTGCGTCAGCAGTTAAGTAGATCTATAAATAGAATGAGAAAAGTCCCTTCCCATAATGCAACGCTGTCGTCTCGCAGGCGAATTTCCATCGTACTTTCGCGGTCGCCTCGACTTCGCACAACTTCACTCATAGTAAAACTCTTCTTTTTTAAGAAAGATATCTAAGTTACTTCACATAAAGTTTTTAATGTACGGAAAACTGCAGCACTGTGAGTAATTTGGAGTGCGATAGTCTGGACGAATCTTTGTTTATATTGGGAAGCCGGAGCGAAGCCACTTTTCTCCTCAGTGTCATATTGATTGAGCTTAGCCATTTGAGATGTCATAATTAGTTATGCAAACATTATTTACATTATTAATCCCCAACAATCAAAACATCCAAGTAACTACAAGGTTACTACAACGCAGATCAATCATGCAGCGGACAACAATCTAATGGCCGCCATGATCGCAATAGAGTTAAGCCCCTTGGTAGTGCTGGTCAGTGGCTTCGATTGTTTTCGCTATTTTTTTCAGTTTGAAGGACGGATTACAACTAATTACCAAACATGAAAAAGTTGTAAACACAGAAAATAGAAAACAAATCGAATATATAAAAAAGTTACGTGTCGCGTGCAAAAGGGAATTCCCTCCCGAATATTTGTGGAACAGAAAATACCCGGTCGAACTGGCCGTTTAACTTTATATTTTTCTCCTCTAGCATAACTTGGTGATTATGAATTTCTTTTTGTGAAACAATGAAGAAAATAAAAAAGAATGTATTGAACAAAATGTAAATTTGATGATCAGTGATACGATCACTTCAGAGGTAGCATAGTCAATGACACCGATCACGTCATTGTCTGTTTTATGCAAATTTTAAGAATATAACACAAACAACTGAACCATTATGATAGTAACTTCGACTTTCTTATCATGAACTCGTGTGTTCTATCGATACTTTCTGATTACTTTCTTAACGTTTGGCGTAGCATCTTAAATATTAATATGGACAACCTTGACAACCGAAGATTTGGTAAAATGTTGATATATAACTAAAATTGATCTTATTTCAAAAATAAGAAAACGACTTTTAACACATCACATCCAAAACACGGTGCCGATCATTTCAAATTCAGGGGGGGAAAAAGCCAATCACTTCACTTCAAACTTAAATTAACCCTTCTGACGACAGTAAGAAACATTTATTATCACTTTCTCTACCCACTAATTTCTTGTGTGACAAAATTTTACTGCATTATTTTGCCTTGTCGGTACGCATTGCTTCATTGAAGTGAGCCATCACTTTGCATGAGGAATATATTGTGCATAAAAAGAAACGCATATTATTGTTTTGGGATATAAGGTGTATGTCGTTTTGCCAAAAAGCAGTCTAATTAGCGTTTCGGAATCTTTGCAATAAACGCTGATAGTGAAGTGATTAAATCGGTTTCGACGACATGCTTAATAAATGCAATAAAAATCAGGGGTTCTGATGGGTTTAGAGACAAATGACATGCGTGACTTTCAAAGTATGTCATGCCTGGACAAACCCCACGCTGAGCTGAATGTCATCAGCAATTTGAGACTGGTGAGTACAACCAAAGATTGAAAAGATACCTTTTGTGTTGTTAAGTACCTTCAGAAGTTTATTACATTGGTTAAACAGCATGAAACAACTTTTCAGATTGCTTGATAACGGAAAGCCTCTGATGACCACATTAAAATGGAAAAAATTTGGTAGTCTGTCATCTTGAATTACGAGTAAGACTGAGAGGCGTTGGAGGAGAATATCAGAATATTACAAGAGAGGGAGACCAGCATATGACAATTTTCAGTAATCGTTTAGAGTAGTAATAGCTATATACTACAATAGTTTTCGAGATGTATGTCCGTCCAAGGTTAAATGGCCGAGGATTACATCACGGACAGACGGTCCTAGTCTCGCATCTAGACCCTATGGCAAAATATTAAAGGAGTCTAGAAAATGTTGGCAAGTCTAGTTGCCTTAGCAAGAAATTAAGTATTGTACGGGACTCATTCTTTATATATTATTTCATACTAAATATTGAAAACTCATTTTCAGGTGAAACCCTTTTTTTTCAGGGACTATTTGTTAGTCTAAGTTTGTCTGTGTATTTACGAATACAACCCGGAAACTATGGGAGTGACTGACTTGAGTGAAAATGAGACACAAAAAGTCAATGATTTACGAAGTTGGTAATGTCTATAAGCCTTCTTTGGCTCCTTCACATGGTTTTGATAATCGAGCTCGACGATTAATGTTCATCAGATAAGCTATCTACAGACGCACATGTTTCTGAATTAAACCGTGTTCGCAATACCCTCCTTCTGCTTACTTCCAACAGTGAAGTTACCAACCAAGCAAAATGCATTGGTATAAATATTAAAATTGGAAATAATATAAACATTATTATAGATATAAACATTTGTATGAATATAAACATCTGTATAAAGATAATCATTGGTATAGATATAAACATTATTGTAAAGATAAAGATTGGTATAAAGATAAACATAGGTATGGGAGTATATATATATTTATCCTTCCTCATGTAAGAGTGCCAATCTCTGATTGGTCCACGTGAGCCTTAACAAACATCCATATACAGCGTCACCGAGGGATGATAAATCCCTTATACCCCGCTACATGAGTAAAACGTGCTTTCACGTCAATCAATCAAAGTCACGTGATAAGGTCATAGGTGTTGTTCATTTGTGATTTTAACATATTTTATTCAAGAAAATTGAATTGGCATTGGTGAACAAGCCAAAGGGCTTATTTTAACACCGTTAATTTCTGTCTGTTTCTTTAATAATACATTAAGACATTCGGCAAGATTATTTTTAATATTATTATGATCCTCTTCAAATATTTAATTTTTAATAATAGACCATCCAAAAAAGTACAAAGCTTCCAGTTCATGCAAGAAGAGATTCATAAATATTATCTTTTGACTAAAGCTGCAGCTGTTTTTGGCGCAGGCATAGACAGATTTTATAAGTTATGGCCATCATGCCATCTATTTTTCTAGTCTGAATAATAGCATAGCACAACCTCATGTATGAAAATGCAAAATAATAATAATAATAATAATAATAATAATAATAATAATAATAATAATAATAATAATAATAATAATTTAAAAATTCGGTAAGATAAATTCGTTAGAGCTTTCCGTCAAGGGTGACATAGGGATATATTATTCACGCGAAAGGTTTTATGCAACGAGCGAATGTTATAACTTATAGTATACATGCAATTTTATATGGATAGATACATGTACATGTTTAAAACAAATACATGTACACTTGTCTGTATATGTTTACCTGTGTAACTTGCTGTGTTTACTTATATCCACGTCTACATACTTACCTCAGATTGCCAGTTTAAAAAGTTGAAGTTGCAACATATCTATCGTCATTTACACATGACGTACTTTGAGTAAAATACGTTTATTTTTTTAAATAAAATTTCGTTTGACACATTTTTAAAGGAAAACTTTCCGACCTTTCAAAACAATACAGCATAGAATAAAAGCAACGCATTCTATAAACGTCCGTCTCATATAGCCAAAACACCAAAAAGCAGGAAAAGAGCAAATATAATTTAAGAAAAATACATTAGCGATCAAAGTGGTCAAAAGATCTCAATGATGAAGCGTATTCGACAACCAGGAATATATTTATAGATTCTAAACACCGAATGAATGCATTATTGAATATTTATGTCATGGGTAATTTTGGTAATATTTGATAGCATTCACAAGGAATTCTAGACACGGTTTCAACAGTTTTGGCTTTGAACTTAGTCATCGAATTTCAATATCACAATAAACTAAACGCAATGCATAACACTGAAAGTTACCAAGGAAGCTTAAAAATCAATTCACTAAAATATTTTATATTTTATATCACCCGAGGACCTTCATATTGATCATTTCGGTAGAAATGTACATAACTGTATATTGATTTTTTACTTCAATCAGAATTATTGCTCATCCAGGTGATTATTTCCCTCTTTAAAGATGTTTGTTGTGATGATGAGGGTTAGTAAACTGAACAGATTTTAGCAATGAACTCACAGCGTGAATGTCATTGTTATTGATTTTCTGGTGGTTATGATGATAAAAGCGTCAATGTTTACCATTTTATTGCTGTTTTTTAAACAAAAGGATATGTACATAATGTTTATATCAGAAAACAGATGATCATTTACATATGTAACAGAGATGATTGTAAGAGGTGATCGAGATTAGAACCCAGGACTTTCTATCTCTCACTATGCCTTTCTTTCCGTCTTTACCCTTATCCTTTCGATCCCTTTCTCCCTGATCTGTCCACTCTTGTTTGGATGCTTGTCATCCACGTGTTTAATAACTGAAATATTGTTTAAAGCACGTTAAACCCCAACTCACTAACTCATTCAAGAGGAGAATCATTCCACTGATTCAACCAAAGAAATATACGGGTCAAACCCTCTTGAGTTACAAAGTACCTATGTTCGACGTACTCGGGTGTATAGTGATTATTATGGAACTGCCCTGTCTCACGCTGAGCGCCAAATATAAAAGAAGAGATAGTGATAAAACCTATAGCAGGATTCGAAACCAGGACCTCCAGATGAAAGTCAGAAACTCTACCGATTCAGTCGAAGATATATTCTTCTTGCGGTATGGTAATTACCAAGAATCTCAAATGCTCCACTGCGTTATGCCTAGTATCTGCGTAACGTTGTGAAGCAATATTAGATGCTATATTTTATGAGGCTGCTTTTGCTGAAGCCTAAAGGAATGCTTTCATCTCACTCTGCCACATTTAATTCTTCTTATCTAATATCTCTTATAACACCTGCTTATATATTTGATTTTTCAGTGAATATATCTGATGTACCTGCTCAACTCTGTAAATCTACTGGTAAATGAAAAGAAAGTGCACACCAAAAGATTTTCGTATTCTGATATTATTGTTGATAAAATAGATTTAAAAAAAAATGTTTTATCCTAATGCAATGAATGAAAACAATGAAAATATATCGCCCAAACGCAACTTAGGCATATCAGTTAACGAAAAAGCTCGAAAAAAAGATTGTTTTCATTTGCACATGAATTGGACACGCTAAAAGTGTGATTTCGATCATTCACAGCTCGTGTTACGCAAAAACAGAAGAAAATGCTATGTTTAAAAGCAGCAAAGCGAGAAATAGCTATCGGAATGTCACAAGTTTAATTTTGGTTTTGAACAGCAAAATTTCCAGGACGTTTGGTTGTACCAGACAAACGGTCATTCGACTCCTTTTTCGCCTGAACCAGGCAGACCGTCCTAGAAGCGGAAGACCGAGAGTGACAATTCCCACAGAGGACTGATATTTGCGCAAACTATATCTGCGCGACCTTTCGTCACCACGAAGTCAATGGCATCGACGGCGTTAGGGCACCATATCAGCAAGAACTCTGTCAAGAGACGTCTTCGAGTTACTGGTACTGGACAAGGAGAGTGAGTCGCTGGCAACGTCGTGATTGCGCAAGAAATATTTTCAGCGACGAAAGTCGATTCAACCCTTTACAGAGTGAGAGTATATAGACGTAAAGGCGAGATGCGTCATGATCTGGGGTGGGATCTACGGCGACCAGAAGACAGATTTGGTAACATTTGGTACAGCCCAGAGATACAGGGATCAACTGTTACAGCCTGTTGTGGTACCATTCTTACAGATTCAGCAGCAAGTGATGATTTTTCAACAGGACAACGCAAGACCACATATCGCCAGGATCACCATGGAATTCCTAAACCGACAAAACATCCAGGTTATGCTCTGGCAATCATGCTCCCCTGACTTATAACCCATCGAACATCTTTGGGACCATTTTGGAACACGACTTAGTCGTCGCCCACAGCTATCATACAACAGCTGGAAGAGGCACTACACGAAGAGTGGAAACGTATTCCGAATTACGTCATTCGACGTCCTACCTTTGCCACGAGGAGACGTGTTTATACTTCTATTGACGGTAATTTGGATCACCCCCGATACTAACTCCACTGTTTATAAAAATCATACAACGTACTGTCGCATAATCTGTCCATTTTAATTTCAAAATGTACCCCCAGTGGACACAAACAGATATAGAGAAAGGATGTGTCGAACAAAACACTCCAACATGTCCTTGCAATGTTTGGAAATGGTTCACTATTAATATTAAACATTTTAAATGTTCGAAAGTTTGTCCGATTTTCTTTAATAACCGAATTCCGAGGTTGTGTACTTTCATTTGTACTTCAGTTTATGAAATTTCTTCATAAACGTCCTCAATCAAGAAGGGTCCATAACGATCAATTCCTCATGAAAAGATTAGATCAAGGGAATATAGTGTCGAAAATGTAAGTCTATAAAACTGCTGGAGTCGAC
Organism: Phorcus lineatus; assembly: GCA_921293015.1. Lineage (NCBI taxonomy): Eukaryota > Metazoa > Mollusca > Gastropoda > Trochida > Trochidae > Phorcus > Phorcus lineatus. Next base: position 14,785,999 of record OV121083.1, read on the forward strand.
GATCAAGAACCTATAAACTAAGGTGCTTGATCGTCGAATCAATCTATTTTCTAGACTTTTATTTTCGACAATGCATGTCCCTGTGGATTTTATAGCGTTGTGTTGCAAGTTCTGAAACGTGACATGAAGCTATCATGGTTGCCTTTCATCAAACCAATTAATGACAACATATTAAGCATTTGTTGAATTATGTTTTGGGACATAAAGTTCCGATAAAGTATATGTGTAAATAGATTCACAAGTAGTTACTTGTCACATAAATTTTACTGAAATAGATTACATGCGGATAACATCGTCGAAGGGGTTTAAATATGAAATACTTGTGCTATTATGCCTAAATTTATTATTATGATTAGGAATGTGTTATCAAAGGGGTCGCACGAAAACGAGAATAAAAAAGGACAATATTTAAGGCTTTAAGATTATTCGATTAAGCTATGCAAATCGATTTCCCTAACTTAAATGATGAAATGATGTTCACACTAAAATGGTCGCCAGCAGTTTTCACTTGACACTCTATATTTTTTCCGCGAAATCGGGTAATCGGGTTGAGTAATGGGGTGTTTGGACCTTCTGAAAATAATGCATTTGACATGAAAATATATTTATGGAGTACAATATGACGTAAAAATTGTCACTCTAAAAGGGCCAACATATGTATGAACACCGTCTGTCATAACATTGTTCTTTTATAGAATCCACTTATTATGTCAATCGAAGAATCAATATTTATTAAGCAAACAAATAAATTCTCAAGTTAAGGTCACACGGTACAAGTTAAAAAAAAGTTAGAATCAAGCATTAGTTGTATTTGTAGTTCAAGATTCCGTGTTCAGTAGTAGCCTTAGTAAATGTCTCATTTGTCAAGTGTCGACAAATGCCTTCATTAACCGCAAACTGTTCAAGTATTTAAACTGATCCCACGGGATGCCCTCGGAATGCCGGCATTTCAACATTTCTATTGGTCCACTTGTTTATATCGACTGGATTAAGGGTACTTTGGGTTGATAACAAGGATTTTTAATTAGAAAGGTCAATATGCAAATGCATGTCATTATATAGATAAATTGGGACTCCATATATTGATTTATCTTCTTATTTAGCTTCTCAAGAGGCAAATAAAGAGTGTTTAAGCATATGACAAGATATCATATTAGTTCAATTGCTTTTGTATTTAACAAATCAGGTCAGGTCGTCGTCCGCTGAAGATGACACAGGAAAAAGTCTAAAAAGTTGTGCATTCGATAAAGAAAAAGTTTCCATCCATCATATTTATCTAATGCACATATTATATTATTTGAAAAATGATGAAAGTTTAATAGCATTAAAATCGCTTTTAAAGCATCATCGAAAGAGGCAATGCAACTTCACAAGGGTTTAAGTGTCACTTAACATGTTTGTAAATCTTCTAGTGTGTACAAGCTTAGTATAGTGATAATTTTAAAATGTTTACTGATTATAAGTGGCCTCTATATTGACCATTGTCAAGTGCTTAATAAAAGCGTTAGTTTAGTTTAAACATATTTTATTCGTGAAGAAAAGGATGAGGAACAAGTTCTCCAACTTAGAATACCTTCTCCTTGGAATGTACATGGATGATTTACAATTTTTACAGTGATGACAGAGCATGAACAAGAAGACAGATAAGAAATTATATAACAACAAAGAATACAAATGATATGTCACAAGAATCTTTTTGTCTCACTAATGAATGATTGTACTGACTTAAATACATTTATATTTTGACAAGGTGATAAGTCAGCACTTCCTTCCAACAAAAGTTTAAGGTTAATTGGTATATCTGCTAATGTACATATGCGCTCTACTGATAACGTTAAGTTTAACCTTTGTTGTCTGTACTTTGGGCAATCAAAAAAATAGTGAAAAGAATTCTCAACAGGATGTCCACACGAACAGATGGGGTTAAATTTTATTCCAACTTTATATAAATCAAAGTTTAAGAAACTGACTGCATAACGCATCTTGGTATGGATAATATTAAGGTTTCTTTTACCAAATGAAAAGTATGCGGGTGCACATGCATTGATGTTTGTAATTTGTGATTTAAATCGTGAAATACTTTCTAGGTTACGAACGGTGGTTGGTAGGTTATTCCAAGAACTTATCGTCGACGGAAAAAAAGATTCTTTTGAATGTTTAAGTTGACGCAATGGTTTAAGTTAAGTTAAAGTCTCCCTCAATGATATGAGTCAACTACGGAGTTTAGAGGAACTGTTGTCAAATCATTAAATATGAAATCATGAAATAAAAGAGGAATTCGAACACATAGAATGGGGACAGTTTGGCTGTTCAAACCATGGGTTATCCTGAATGTCTCTCTGTATATCTCTCTCTCTCTCTCCCTCTGTCTCTATGTTTCTCTCTCTCTCTCTCTCTCTCTCTCTCTCTCTCCATCTCTCTCTGTCTCTGTCTCTGTCTATCTTTGTCTCTGTCTCTGTCTGTCTCTCTGTATCTCTCTCTGTGTCTGTCTCTATGTTTTATGTCTCCATCTCTCTATCTCTCTCTCTCTCTCTCTCTCTCTCTCTCTCTCTCTCTCTCTCTCTCTCTCTCTCTCTCTAATTTTGTGTTCAACATCTAAAGTTTATTACATCGATGATAATAAGTACAATTGGTATAAGTGTATCGATGACTAGCCAATCAGTGGATATATAAATCTTTAAATCGGTGTCCATCTTCAACACACCAAGAGCTGAAACTGAACCTAATACAGAGAATCAATGTATGAACCTGATGACTTAGTGGTTTCGATTTATTTATTGGCTTTACTTGTACACGGTCATCTTCGATTTATCTATTTTCTCTACTTGTGCATGATTATTTCAATACTTACTTACCTATAAAGTGTCAACTCATGATATAGAGTAACTCACTTGGGATCACTGCACGGTCATTTATTGTAAGTCAATGGTAAATCGACAAAAGACGAGAGTTTTAAAACTTGTATTTTTTTAGAATATACACTCGTATTAACTATCATGCATATTGGCGACAGATTGTCATATTTGTATTTATCTTGCATCTAAAGCATATGTTCTTAGTGATTTTGTTAGTTGTGAAAAGGATTGTGACAATCATAGCTTATAAAATCTACAGGATCAGAGTTTACAATTGTTTGTGTTAACCTTGCCTGAGGGACTTACAATCTTCGTGCCGGGCGATATGGTCAGAAATGGTCGTTTCAAACATTACGTTAAAAACGTGGAAAACACTAAAGCTTCGTACTCACGATTTTAATTAGATAACCTGATAACACGCCCAAATCTACTTTGCGTACATAGCAAAAGCATTATCATGATTATAATGTAGTGAAGAATAGTTATCGCTAGAAAAACGAACAATGCTAAACTATTCTAAATAAACAATTTTTAAAAAAACGCGCTTATATCAATTTGATTCAAGAATGTTTTCGTTTACTTGAAAGGTTACGTACTCAATCCAATACTACGTAACCTCGAGCTCTGGACACGTGGAGCAGTTTCTGTTTCAGAAAAACAAAATTCTCATTGATTGCAAATTAAATGAGTTGTATAATTAGGGCCGTGTATGAATCAAAGCATTTGGTCTTTTTCCGTAGCCGGTAAAACACTGGAGTGCCTTCTTCTGAGCGACATGAACATATTTCTTAAGTCGGATGTCAGTCGGAGATATAAACCTTTTCTTAGTTTCGATAAGATGAGAACCGTAACCGTGTTACAAACTTTCACTGCTAAGTGATGTTGAAAAAAATCACGATAAACACGGTCCACTTATCAAAGAGGTAAAGTCAGGAAATAACATGGATAGTCTGTCGTTTGAAAGAATGTGTTTTATCTGGGTGTTTCTTCATTCGGGGAGCAAGAGACAGCCATTGGAGAGAAGGATATGGTATATACATATGATTGAATTATCATGAAGGGAAACATGATTTTTCTGGTTTAACAACAATAATAAAAAGAATTCTATGGATTTATCCGCCTCATAGATAAAATTTCTAATTGATGTGTATCATTTCCTGCCAACAATGCATGTGTTATAGTACGTCTTGATAAATATGGCCACATGAATTTGGAATATGGTCCCAGATCAATAAGATCACCAGACTTGGTGAGAACTAGGATTTCACTGTCAGCCTAACGTTAGAATCCATAATATATGTTAATGTAACAGGCTTTTTCTTTTACTGTGTTCGATCAAAGATACAAAAATAATGCATGAAAGAGACCTTCTTGGGTTGACGTTATGAAACTAACATTTCTTTCTCTTAAATTTCTGATTAATCATATAATGACTACATTAATTTCCAACTGTATAGGAATGTAATAACATAATTTAGGTTATCAGCTTCAGTACAACACGGATGGTAATGGGTCCAATTATCGATGCACCAAACGTCTGAAGTAGTGAAATGGATTAATAGATCGAATATTTATCACATAATGACAATGGATATTAGTTTTCTTTGTCTACAGAAAAGGCGTATGTTGTAAAAGGTAATACATCTGATAAAAGCAGTACATTACAATAGCTTTAACTGTTTCGTAAGATTTGTAAATAGTTCTAATAAACTAAAATTACTAATGCCATCTGGAATGAGAAAACGGAAGCCAGCCCTAAAAGATAACTTATAGGCACTTTTGCACACTATTTGCAAACAAAAATATGATAGAATGTATAAACATATAGAAACAAAATGTAATATAGATATTTCAAAGTTGAAATAACAACAATTTAATTTTAATTTACAACAAAGGTGACAATTTATCGATGAAGGCTGGAATGTATCCCTAGAAACAAACGATTTGGAAATTAAAGTGAAATTGCAGTTGGCAATGAAAATTGAGAAACATGTAATATTTACCAGGATGTATATCTAGGTATTGAAATAATTCATCTCAGATGAATAATTGGAATCGACAGTTCAAATGGCTATTTGAATTATTGTTCATGTGATATTTGATCAAACCATCTGAGTATTTATCAAATGTGAACCGCCAAAGATAAATCGTCTTTCATCTTTTTCTTATTCAGCAATGAAATATTGTGTTGCCACGCGACACAGAAAGATATACTCTTGAATGTTTCGATCTCACATTTAAAATGTAAACCAGTATATTGTGAAAGTCAAAGTAAAAAGAAAACTCCTTGATTTTCACTAATGTGGCAAATAGCTCGAACTAGAAGGCAAGATGTTTCAGGATCAATTCCTATACTGTAATCGTTAAAACTTTTTAACTAAACAAAGTGATCTCACAAAAACAATATTTACTGCAAGGCGATTTTTGTAATATAAAGAGTGAGTTCTCAAAGGAACTTAACATGTTCGGTTAAGCTACGCGAACCCATTTCCCTACCTTAAAAGATTGAAAGATGTACATACTAAAATAACCGCCAGTAGCTTTCGCATGATGCTCTATACTTTGTTATACGACCATAGATAGTAACTTTTTGAGTCATGAAGTCTTTGACCCTCTGAAGATAATGCATTTGGCATGAATATATATTTATTTAGGAAATTTTAAAGTGATAAAACAACGTCGCGTACAATTACAACTAAATATTACCATGATAGCAATCGTACATTAATACCATAGCACTAAATCGATACTTTTCAATGCCAAAAGATGAAATACTTCGGGAAACTAACCACTATATAAATATACTCTTTTAAAAATAAATGGGGTACTGAAATCAAAATACTTCTGCAGGTTGTCATGGATACTTGACATGCTTTGAGTGTATGTTCACGGATGAAGAATTTATCGCCAAAACAGAAACACTGAACTGCACGTGCGACATGCATTAGCGCCAAATACATGGTTGGGGTTCGTTGTCAAATTTGACACTTCAAGGAAGGGTTGATGAAAACTGCCACGCGTTGGTTTATCATATCCATGTTTACTTTCCTATCGGTTCTTGCATAAGATTTAGTGTATAACGTATCTTTGCTTAAAGAGGTTCGTACCAATTAACAAAATAAATGAAAAATTGCTGTAAATTTGCAAGGTGCAAGCTGAATATGTATTCTTTGATATTCAAAAATAAAAAGTGCATGTCACGGACCTTCTTTTTCAGACAAATGATGATTTTGACGGGTTTATTTTAAAAAATTGGGAAAAGTCCAATTTTGCTAATTTTATCTTAAAAACAAAAAAAATAAAAACATTTATAGTTCAGTTTACTTTTTTCCTATAAATGAGATGATAATGTAATAAAAATTTTTATTCTTGTATATCCTTTTTTGAGTTTTGTAACTTATCTGCAAATATTAAGATACAAGTTCAATGATGATCGCAACAAAAATAGCTTCAAAAGACGCGTTCAGTAATAAAAATAAATGAAAAATAGTGCAAATATGTTTTAAATATAAGAAAATATATTGCAAAGAAATAATATGAGAGAAAAAAGATATGTCACGGATCTAATTTCCGAGATAATTGAAGCTGAAGTTAAAATTACTTATGAAAAAACTCATAAGGGGAGGTAACTCTTTATTTCCGTTGAATGATAATTCATGATAATGGTTTGAAGTACACAGTTTATCCCGTTTCAAAGTATTTCCTGAAATTCTAAGGTCAGTGTTATGAAATATTTGAAGTGTCAAAAGACATTTATGGTCTCTTGGTCAAATCCACGTGTTAACAAAGTATTAGTATCCACAAGCAAAGTTTTTAAACACACCTTTTTTAATATGAAAATGTTTTCTATTTGTGAATGATTTGAGTTTTCCAAACTGCGTTTGAGTGTACTGGGGCTAGATGAATGTTCCAGATAATGGGATAATTAGGTGGATTGAGGGCACGTAAAAATCCCATCACAAAACATTAAGATTTAACCTCAAAACTTCCTCTCAACTATTTATTGCACGATAAAGAACACCGCATCCAAGCGCCGCAAGTTGGCGAAGCTAATACGATGAGGAACAGACCTCAATCAAGTCGGCCCGATTCGGGATGCATTGGTGCTTATACGTTCATATTAAAGTTATACTCTTGAGTTGATGTCAAATAACTTAGTTATCTCCAGGATGAATGTAAAATCATATGATTTACTTCATGAACCAAGCAGACCACGGACATATTTTCAATTTCTTTTTGACTTTTGACCTCGGTCAAATATATTTTTACCACGGTAATTAATTTCACTTGATTGGTAAATGTTACAGTGAATGATATGTTTATAGATGTTTTCCCAAAATTGTAAGTGTGTACATGATTGAAAATTACTGCTCATATAATTGATTTGCAAAATGAATGCAGCCAAACCGAAATATAAAAATTCCGCGATACATTCCCGATTTTTCAAAACTCATTTTGTCTCAATGACCGTTTTGACTTTTCATTTAAACATCTATCTAGAACTTTTCCAAAAAAGATTTACTTCTATTCTTTATTATGAATTTCTATATATTGTTTGAGATGACAATGCAACGGTTTATTTACATTTGTTATGTTCCAGTAAAACAGCTATTCGAAGTGAGATTTTACGTACCGAAAACTCTACTGCTTACAGCCTAATTAGGGTAACTAAATATTCCGTTCTAATTATTCTACAATTTACATCATTTTCAAGATGGATGAATATCTTTCAAAGCATAAAAGTTCCGTTAATAGTCATATATTGTGAAAAATGACGAAGACTAGTCCATGCACAGTGTATTATCCGCACATTGCGTGTCAATGACGTCACTGCAACACTGTTCAACAAAGTGACTGCAACGGATAACTTGTATTAGTTCATCAACAATCGGTTTTATGCAGAATGTAAACACACAAATGTTATCAGTGACATTTTCTCTGTTTTAAAAATGTCATTTGGAGTACATTTTGGAAAACCGCAATCTAATTATAACCTATGAAACAACGGATTGCGTTCAGTTCTGCCGATTTTGACCAATGCATATGATTCTTAAAAACTATGGCTAATATTTACATTGACAATATAATAGATAACTGACAGTCCACAGTAACAATTTCCTTATTTTCCGAACATCGATAACTCGTCAGTGACATTTTTTCTACCATGTTTACGCAACTTTAGTTTTTTCAAAATGTTAGCGGCACTTTTTCGGATGCGCGAAAAGATGCGCACTGACAAACGTTCGGAACGTCTTTAAATGTGTTCAATTTGCAATGAGACATCTTCAACATGTTGAACGTCTACGTGCTATTGGCATACTTCAAATGGGTTCTACACAGCGAGCAGTTGCATGCTTAAAGTGTCACAGTCTATGATCAGCAGATTGTGGAACCGGTACCAACAAACACACAATGTTGATAATAGACCTCGTTCAGGTCGTCCTAGAGCCTCTACACAAGCCCAGGATAGATTCGTACACAGGTCCTGCGATATCGAACACAGACGAATAATCAGCTTTCTTTAAACTTGTATCAAGTTACATGGTATTTAGATTAAAAATTGGCTACATGCAGCTCATTTTACAGGCGTCAATGGTGTAGGCAGCGTAGAAATTTAAGTAATCGTCGAAAGGCTTTGGAATATTCTCAGATGGGTCCAGATTTACTCTGGATTTTATTGATAGGTGTACTCGAGTTTCGAGGCGTATAGATGAGCGTCAAGTTAACGTCATACAATAATACAGATTCCGGCGTTGGTCTGTTATAGTGTTGAGAAGAATCACCATGCCTAGAAGAACAGGCTTGCATATTATCTGTTGTGTACTACCTTGAACACATCATGGCACAGATAATTCGGCCCTTTGCTCAACGTGCAGGTCAACGTTTTCTTTCAAGGTGATTATGTCCGTGTCAACCCGTCGTGAACCACTTCCTCGAGTGTTACCATATTGTGCTAGCCATAAGTCCTGACCTTCACCCTACAGCACATGTCTGGGACATGATCGGGAGGCGTGTTCGTCGACGTCAACATCTACCAACATCACTGCAAGAATTGATTAAGGCGCTGCAAGAAGAGTGGGACAAATAGTAATCGGATGTTATTATATAATCGGAAATAATAAAGAATGAAAATGTTTCGGTCCAAGGCATCTCATCTAAAACGTTATCACTTAAAGAAGATAGTGAAGTGATTATTTGATGATTCATTATAAGTTGGCTAATTAGTTTCCTGTTTTGATGAACTTGTTCATGCGTATACTGGTTTGTAATAGATATTATCATTATCTTATACGCCCATATTCAGCAGGACACGAAAACCGATAGTCCTTCGACTGCATTTGTTTACTTTCTTACATTGGAGACATCAACGATCGGCGGTATCATGATTAGTTGTGTTCCCATCGAATTTATTCAAATGTGTATACAGAGAGTTTATGTTTTTGATAATTTGCGTGTCGAAATATTGACTGATATGAATATTTTAGCTACTTTGAATAGACTATGTTTTAAAATAAAGGAATACGTTCAAATGAATTGAAAATAATACATTCATCCTATATAAAATTTAATATCTCCACTCCTTGTCAAATTGAATTATTTGGAAGTTTCACTTGATAAAGTCCGTTATTATTTCTACAGAAAAAGGTTTGTCTTTGGAATTTTCAGTAATGATATCGGCATATGGAATATGAGTGAAATTGAACCTAATACAGAGAATCAATGTAAGAACCTGATGACTTAGTGGTTTCGATTTATTTATTGGCGTTACTTGTACACGGTCATCTTCGATTTATCTATTTTCTCTACTTGTGCATGATTATTTCAATACTTACTTACCTATAAAGTGTCAACTCATGATATAGAGTAACTCACTTGGGATCACTGCACGGTCATTTATTGTAAGTCAATGGTAAATCGACAAATGACGAGAGTTTTTAAACTTTTATTTTTTTAGAATATACACTCGTATTAACTATAATGCATATTGGCGACAGATTGTCATATTTGTATTTATCTTGCATCTAAAGCATATGTTCTTAGTGATTTTGTTAGTTGTGAAAAGGATTGTGACAATCTTAGCTTATAAAATCTACAGGATCAGGGTTTACAATTGTTTGTGTTAACCTTCCCTGAGGGACTTACAATCTTCGTGCCGGGTGATACGGTCAGAAATGGTTGTTTCAAACATTACGTTAAAAACGTGGAAAACACTAAAGCTTCATACTCACGATTTTAATTAGATAACCTGATAACACGCCCAAATCTACTTTGCGTACATAGCAAAGGCATTATCATGATTCTAATGTAGTGAAGAATAGTTATCATTAGAAGAACAGAGAAAGCTAAAATATTCTAAATAACATATTTTAAAAAAAAAACCGCGATAACATCAATTTGATTCAAGAATGTTTTCGTTTAATTGAAAGGTTACGTACTCTATCCAATATTACGTAACCTCTGGAGACGTGGAGCAGTTTCTGTTTCATCCTATATAAAACTTAATATCTCCACTCCTTGTCAAATTGAATTATTTAGAAGTTTCACTTGATAAAGTCCGTTATTATTTCTACAGAAAAAGGTTTGTCTTTGGAATTTTCAGTAATGATATCGGCATATGGAATATGAGTGAAAAGTTCACCTTGCAGAAATGTAAATGTACACTTGTTTTCCAAATAACGAATAATAACATTTTAAATGGATCTCTTGTGTTACGCCATAAATACAAATCAATGTCTGCGACATTTGAAAAAGAATAGCCACACACCATGCATATTACAACTAGGTAAAAGTTTTCCTAGAATTATTATATCGAGTCCTAATGGTTTCATCGACGTCATCTTCATTTCCAAAAGTTCACAAGTTAAGAAATATGATGGACAGGCATGCTCTGGATATCATTAACACTCTCACATCGTAGAATTTAGACAAGTGATGATAAATCATCGAAAACCAGAGACATCTAGGCCGAATACATTTATTCATTTGGTTACATGTTTCCACGACTAGGTGATTTTCATCAGAGAGGTCAAAATCTCTCGATCTTTTGACGGTTTATACCTCCTTCTCTCTATCAACCAGCCCGTGGTTGGTTCGTCGTAGCCCCCTTAAACGCACTAGTGCACACCAATATTTCGTAAACACAACCAATGCACAGATACTGCATATCTCTCTATATTACTCACGACCCTCACTCAAGTAATCTACCCTGTAAGTTATTTAACAAACATTTACGTATTCAGGTAGTATAGTTGATGTTTAAAGGCCGGAAGTATTTAATGCAACGTAACTTTAAACCCTCATGAACTGGGATATTGGAAGTATTAAACTTTTGCTTATAAACAGAAAAGCGGAAACGGCAGCCGCTTTGGTCAATCTAATAACAACGCTAATGCTGTGTTATTAAATCGGTTTATTTACAACATTGCTTTCATAAAACATATTTCATTATTTGTTGCACATAATACTAGTTCAGCTGCTTTCAAATGTCTATAATTTATCCGTTTTGTGCACAGCTAACCATAGATTTTTTAAATGTCCAAGCCGACAGCGACTGTCTAAACTTTTTCATTGTTGATTGCAGGTCAACTGTAAAGAATTTTAAGGAATTTCTTAGCATCGATAGAAAGCTTTAGTGAATGCATAAGTCCTCTTAAACCTTAAAATAGCCAATTTAAACCGTAAAAGCGTGCACTAGTGCCTTTAAGTGGATCCCAGAGCTCGACGTCCCACCCCATGCATACAAGACTACGCTGGACTTTAAGTAGACCAGCTGATCTTCAGTTATTTAGATTTTGAACGGTTTTATGAAATTTATGAAAGGTCTAATATGTGGTACAGGTAAAATCATTTTAGATTACAGTTTGTATATTGGAACGCAAACTGTTTGAAATCGACCTATTTGACAACATTGTTATCAGTTTTGAGTGTTTCGGGCAATAGTTTCTTCCCTAAATGAGCAATCTAACATTCAACTTCTAAGAAACTTTATATCAGTTAATTCTTTCAAAATATACAGGAAAAGGAAACGATATATAACTTGCTTATACTGTTTATTCATAGAATGTGTTGGTTATTGTGTCACGAAATTGGTATCTGTACCCTCCGCGTGTCTTTACATTCGAGAGAGGTACCTCTGAGACATTTTAAAAACGTTGTACAAATGAAAATTAGACATGCTTTGTGTAAGTAATCAAGAATTAATCAGCAAAATATTTTTCTGGTTATTAAGATTTGAATTACGGTAAAACAATTGTTACATTCTCATATTGAGGAGGAGCGCCCAATAAGCATGCGCAAATAGATACATGAACATCAATTTACAATACACACAGACATTAGATATATAAAAGTACGGCCAATGATGGAATAAAATTGATAAAAATGGATATCACATATAAAATCAAATAAGAGAATTAATTGAAAAAATAATTTCGTAAGTGCCACAAAGATTGCATTACATTTTAATTAACAGTTAGCATTCAAGTTGAAAACAATTTGGCCGCAAGAATAAATGTTGAATAGAATAAATAGAGATTATTACCTGAAGAAGTGTGTCATATGACTTTTACGAAATGAGAGCGAATTTTTGTATTACCCGAGCGAGAGCGAGGGTTATACACAAGATCGCACGAGTTTCGTTAAAGTCCTATGACACATTTCCGAGGGTTATAATTTCTTTATTACCGATTCTATTTCATTTCTTTGCGGCGGCCCGCTAGAGTGACGTCACGAACAATGGTTTGATGACGTCACAGACTACATCATACGGTAACTAGCGCTGAAACAATCGTTTCTAGGAAAAAGTATTATGTGCACATGTGCTCATATTGAAAATATGTCATCACTTATGATTAACCTTATGGATAATAATGCGTGTTATCCATAGTTGTGATATTATATAAAGTCAAGTAAAATCAACAATAATTATGGATAATGAATGAAACGTACATAATGAATAAGATCTCAGAAAAGTGGGTTCGTGAATTAAAGGGGCTCAGAGTATATTTTTGGCGTCAAACAAGGCAAAAATTTAAAAAACGGTATTTTTTCATCAAAAGTAGTACATGTAGTTGATTTTATATCTTAACCTCCCAATGCTTATCAGTTAGCATTAGTGAAGATAAACGAAAAGTCGAGATATATGATAAAAATAAACCGGACAATGGAGCGCGCCAATGACTCAAACTAAATTCAGGAAATTGAATTATAGAAGACGCAATAAGAAATTTAGATTGATATTGCTTAGTAGGTATTTAACAAATATACATGTAATTGGGACGCTGGACTTCGAGTTCTTAACTTTTATATGGCCGTTTTGAATCTACAATTGAAAACAAGATAATGTCATGATTTGGCCATTTAAGAGAAATAAATGATAAAAGTATGATATTGTGGCCCTGTTCTAACCATATACAACATTCATTAAACATATACATGTATATGTCGCTTAATTTAAAGAATTTACCTTTATCAGTTATCCGCTGAAATTGGACTAATTACCAAATGTCAATGAAAGTACCTGATAAAAGATATTAGAATATCCCGAAGGTCACTGTTGGTCAATGAATTTATAGCACCATAAAAAAACCGTGATTAATTGCGGATTTGAACCTTGAAATACGATAGGTTACGATTACTTATGAGAGCGACATCGTTCAAAACAAACTAGAGTGACGTCCCTTTGCATCATCATCATCACGGCTCATGCACCTTTTCTCCTGACGAAGTAAAACTACAAGTGACAGAAAATGGGTGGTTGGAAGCTTGAAGTTTTTAAGGTTCGTTTTTCGAGATGTCTCGTCAACTGTTTTGGATTTGATAATACGAAGACTTTAACATTGGTTGAGAAGGTGCCTTTGACTGAATGTGTCTAGTGCTCCAAATGGTTTCGATACAGTAGTGAGTGCGTCAGTGTGTGAAGATTTTCTTGTTTTATCATCCAAATTGTCAAATACTATTTGAATTAATCTCGGATGAAGCAAGCCTAATTGTTGTTTACGTTCTACCAGAACACAAGATAAACAAAATTAATCAGCCTTCACCTACCGATAATAAGAGATTTTATGGCACTTCCTTCAATTTGGAATATTATGCAAGATTTCTGCTAGTCAAAATGGCCTCCTAAGATTTACTAGGGTTGTTTTGTTCAAGTAAAACAGGCTTATACATTGGAAAGATAGGATAAGACTTCACAATAACGCAGCTTCTTCCATATGCTGTTTTTGCCCTAAGTGCTCTAGCTAAGGAAAATCTATCAAATCATGAAACTCCCTCCATGAAGAATAGAAAACAGGACCTTGAGATCCTAAACTAAAGTTTTCCATAAAGATAAAAGGAGAATTCTTTTTTGTGTGTGCATAAACCAAATTTGAGTGGAAATTCACAATTCAACTAAAGCATTTTACTCATTGCTGAAGATTTTTTAATTTGATCTTCTTATATTTATAATATATATTCATCAATGTTTGCCCTCGCTGCTTCTCACCTGTCCAGAAATGACCTTAGGAATGCAATAGCAAATCTTTTAGTCTCTTCCATCTCAATTTTGGCAGTTGACAATAGCATAAGTCATCAGCATAATCAGTGGTTAAATTATCAACTATAAATGTGGTTAGTGTTGACAAACACTGCCTTCAAAATTGGCCGCTGCCAATTCATTGTGGGTAATTTAGGAAAGCTCGAAACCCTCTCTAGCCAATAATACAGAAGAAAAACTGTAAATAATGCAGCCATCATCATCCACACTGTGTGTGTTTATAGGATTGATACACTACAATGCATCTTTTAATGACTTTTGTCATTAATTTTTTGTTAAATTGTTAATATTACATCAAATCATAAAGCAATAAAAACCAAACAGAACCCCCTTCTTTATGTGTCCTTTATTTGTGAGTATTTGTAAGATTGGTAATTTATGTTTTTTATTTGATATATTAATCATTTAAACAGATTTGCAAGATCAAATACTAATTATTTAGTGGATGCATATGCTATCAGTCAAATTACTTATCATCTCCCTTAATTGTACTGTAATGTATATTAAACAAAGAAGTTACCCAGAAAATTGGTGCTTTTCTTATGTATGCTTCGATACGTGAAGTATGGTGTATGTTACAGATGGCGGTGTACATGAGTTTCCCGGTGGGAGTTTTCTACTACTTCAACCAACCACAGTTCTTTGAGAAGTGGATGATGGAGAAAAGGGTTTGTACATTATTCTTATTTGCTTCTATCCATGGACTGTCATAAGATGTGTCATAATTTCATATGTGCACAGTGGGTATGTACAGCAGTCTTGCTTTCTGCTTATAGATATACTTAGAAAATCATTCAAGCTCATGTATCATATTTTTCATATGAGCACAGTGGGTATGTACAGCAGTCTTGTTCTCTGCTTTTAGATATACTTGGAGAATCATACAAGATAAGAAACATTGACTTTAATCGATAAAAAAGTACTTGGACACTTATATTATGCTGCCTGTTATGAGAAATATGGGTCGGTTTGAATCAGGGTTACCAGAATCAGAATCTATCCTTTTTCATTATGTGATGATACAAACAAAGAATGACATTTACAAATATATAATAATATAATAATAATGTCTTTCTGATCCGTAGTAAGTCTATCTCGATTCTTGCTCAAATGAAAGACTCCAATTCTCACTAGTTTGGTTTTGATTGAAAGTTCAATATTCTATGTATATTGTTAAATCTAAAGCATAAATAAATAACCAGTTACTTGCTTGGTATCCTCAGCTATACACTTGATGTTATTAAATGTTGATCTTAATGTCATTTTTATTTACTCCATTATGTAGTAAGGTTTTCTTTTACTGAAACGCATTCAGATTTTTTCATGCATTCAGAATATAAAAATTCTTCACAAGTTTTTTATGAAACCCTTTTTTTTCAGAATGAGCTATTTCCTCCACAAGACAAGAAAGTGGTAAATATTGAAATCATTCTCACAAGTTGTCTTAATTCATGTAAATGATATTCCAGATAAATATGATTTCCCTGAAGTATTTTTACCAACTTGATGGCAAAACAAATGTTTAAAAAAAACCAAGTTACAAATCTAAAAAAAAGCTTCAGAAGGTTACCATCTGTCGCTTATTGTAAGACGTTAACAATCTACTTCACTCGTAACGGTTATTGAAAATCAAATGGTCTATATGGCAAGTACACTAGTGTGACAAGGTATAAGCTAAGGAGTGTGTATAGGTTAAACCTTTTTTTGCTTTTTCAAGTATGTCAGTACCTGATGTTGGATGTTTTGTGCTGAAATCGACATGGAGTTATTATTGTGAATTTAATATCATTCCAATCAATATTTTTACACCGAGAATTGCATAAACACATACGAGTTTGATAAGAATGAAGACCTCTGGCTCTATTTATCAAGAAAATACCTACATGTCTTGATCTTGATTGTTCATGAATTATCAATATTTTAAATTGTTTTTCAGAAAATAGTTGTTGACAGAACAATGGAAGAACTTGACAGAAGAAGGGAAGAACAAATGATGAACAAATGAATTTGTGTTGTCAAAATAGTTCTGTAAATATGTAAATATTTGTGTAAGTGGATGAGTGAGTCAAACTGAATCATGACAATAAATCAATTTAACATCTTTCATGTTTTTTTGTGTCTAATTGATTACTCATTAATTTAAGAATCCACAGTGTTATTTCAAAATGTGTTATAACATCACATGCTCACTAATTGAGGAGACATCATGATTGTTCAATATGACATCACAATATTAGAGGCGCAGCCACAATTGTTTTTTCAGCTTTTTTTTGTGCAATTTTTGAGAATATGATTCATCAAATATTAAATGAAATACTAAACTCCCATTTCATTACATTTTGTGTAACTTTTGAATGGTATTTGTACTTAACTTGCTTTACCTCATTAAATATCATACTATTAACTTATTTCTTTTAACCTTTTTAGTGGGTTGCCATTTAGTAATCTCTATTGGTCTCAATAAGATGAGGTATTTTTTTATATATACCTGTACATATTTCATTGGGATTCATTAATCTCAAAGACTACTCATTTAAAAGTGATAAAAGGAATGTTGTTTATTTTCTCTCAAATTAGAGATCTGCTAATTCAATGTAACTTTTTTAACATTTACATAAACAGTTGATAGCTATAATAATGCATACATATAAAACTCTGCACGTCAAAAAACAGTAATTTGATGATGTCATTTTAATCGGTAAGACTTGGGTTCACTGTTTAATGGTACCTTTTTTTATAAACAAGTTGAGGCATTGTACTTGCTGTTCCCTACTTGGCATTTATTTTACATCCAAGAGAAACATGAAAAAATCTTCAAGGTTTTAAAGTTTTCTGAATTTCATGCAAAACAAATTCAAAGAAGAAAAGAGTATCTTTTATACAAAAAAAACCCCATAAAATATAAACATTTAATTGATTCAGACAAGTGATGCCCTCCTTTCAAGCCACTATTCATACATTGCGAAACAAAATTATTAACAATGTCAGCTGAGGCCACAGAGGACTTCCTGTTGTTCTCCTTTCCCTTAACTTTGAATTAGTGATATTTTTAACATGGTTTGAAAATTTTAAAATATTTGTTTTATCTCTCAAAATGTAGCTTCCTTTCGTCTTGTAGGTTGCAATGTTGCTTTTGGATACTTATCTCAATATCAGCAAAACATTGAAGCCATAAAATGTTAAAAAGTTATCCACCCAATGACCCAGTATTTAGAGGAAGTGATGAAATAAAAAACAGTATCATGTAGCTTCACTTTGTGATATCATTAATCAACAATAAAAATTAACAAACAAAAATATATTTTAGATATCTACTTATTCTCTACTTCAAATAATAATCTATAAGATGCTTCAAAATTGAATATCATGGCTGGACATTTCTTTTTTGTTCAGTATATTTACTGGAATAGAATTGAAACAGTCATAATTAGTATAGCAGTGATAAAATTAGCTTGTGTAAGGACTGCTGAGTTTGCTGTTTTGAGGGTTGTACTTCTTACTTCCTTCCACAGGGTCGCCTTGACATTTACAATCGTGGCTCTGAAATGTGACAACAGTATTATCATTTAATGTTATGACTTTAATGTTCAAAGATACTCCTTTATAATATTATATAGTTCTTTCTGTATATTCATAAAACTGACACAGTGCGGCATATTTAGGTACTCTACAGATTACACCATTAAGACATTTCAGCAGGTAAATACGCCCTCAGACAACCCACCTTTTTTTAGACCAAACGTGCAATAGGCTGTGTAAGCCTTAGCAATGAAATCTTACACGGTGTGCTTCTAGCTATGCATGATTTGGTTATCAGATTTTGCTGCAATTACATTAACTGATTATCATTGTGACTTACAAAGACACATACACACACACACCCACACACCCAATTATATATATATATATATATATATATATATATATTCATTCATTCATTCATTCATAAGTCCTTCTCACAGTGATACCACTTCACATACTTCCATTCAGTCACACCAAGCCTTTTAATTGTGTAATTAATGAGCTCATTACAAGAATGGAATACAGATGATTTGTGGACGAATATTCTTAGAGACATACACCGTGTGCTCTACGTGAATCGTATCGATGGTCAAGCTTGGACACTTACTGGAAGAATATGTCCGCCTCGGAGTCCGGTGCTGTCCACTTGAAGCTCTTGCTAGTCTTATCGTCTCGGCTGTTGTGAGTCACCGCATTCTAAGAGAAAAAATATATCTACGTTAAGACTTAAGTCTCTTTTTATATGTCATTATATCATTATCAATCTTAGAAGTTTAAAAGTTGTAGGGGATATGCAAACACTCATGATCATTGTGAGAAGATATACGGTTTTCAGACAACCTTCACCGAGTTAAATTTGAGAGCATTAGTGTCACTGACATTTTCCATCAGGCATCAGGGTAGCCATCACAAATATTTAACTTAATATGAAATATAAAAATAAAATAAAAAAGATTAAAAAGACAGAAATAATCATCGAACAATATTTATTTTGCTGTTTGCAGGTTGAAATGCTTAATGATAAACGTCAAACTATAGTGGGTTTAATAATATTTGAACACAAATTAAGACTTAACTCCCATCAAAAAGAAACCACGACTATGAAGATTTCCCAGAGATTGTGCACCCTGAGAGGAGAATACAATCTATCGTCAGTCCTACTAGGAGGGGTTTCTCCTACTTATGAACCGTTAAAGGTGAACTTGTATTCTTTAAAACAAGATATCAGACCTACACCAATGCAAACAAGCCAGGAGTGACTGGGGGCCTATAACAGAGTTTTATGGGATACATGGAATATTGAGTGAGTTGAAGTCATGTTACTGATGTCCTAAAAAATATCCTAAAAAATATCGTACACCCCTGGCACTGCTTTACAGTGCAGACTGCCTCACTGGTGTTAAAATGGGGAATGAGAAATGTGAATGAAAAAAGATTATTATACGACCTTGTTTAGCGACTCTGTACTGTTATGGCAGAAATTTAGATGTATGAAACGATGGGATCGGTTACAGAGTTGTCTTTATAAATACCCTTCTTCTTAAAGAAAAATCTCACATGAGGTTATTTCGGGGACTTGCAAGTTACATCCACATAAGTCACATTCCTGAGATTTACAAATCATTATCCTAGAAAGATTAAAGAGCCACTCCGTGAGTTGTTGAAGTCATGTATGCCAATTTAATCATTGGTGTCATTTGATTGCAAATTATCAACTGTTACCAAAAAGACACATTTTAAAGCTTATTGGTTTTTTTTTACAGTGACAATATTAAGGTAGAACGTCGCAATTATGACCGAAAGCCGGACAGTGGCGCGCGACAAATAGTCAAACGTAATTTTGGAGACTTATTTAAAACAGCAAGGAGGACATAGTGTTTGTTAGGTTATATAACTAGTATCCATGTATATTGGACGTGATATCTACACCTCTGTGCATTTACAAGGCTGTTTTTAGATTTTCACGGAAAACCAGTTTTTGTGATGTATATGTCTTTTGGACATGAAAAGTTAAGATGTTTTGATTTAATATCACCACATATGACATTTAGGTTCGTATAAAAGGTAAATAATATGTTATTGAAAATCACGGAGTGGCTCTTTAATGTAACCATGTTCTACCATCTTGAAGAGACTGTCTGAAATACGTAAAGTAGGTTGAAAACTATTGCTATCCGTTATTCTATAGTAACCACTGAAACTGGCTCAATTACCGACAAGGCAACCCACGAAAGTAAACGTAGTAAACGATACAAACGTATCGTTTGTAGGCGTTGTATGATTAATATTACAACAATAAATGAACATCTCTTGATTATTTAAAGAAGGATATAAGCAAGACTCAAAGCCACTATATTGAAAGATAAATTCGAATGAGCCTATGGCTTTTAGATACTTCTATTAGATAAATATGCTTAATGTTTGTTTATGTCTGAGAGGCGTGTGTTGTCTGTATATAAAACTCACGTTGGAGGTGAGTCCCCCAGGACAGTCTATAAGCTTCAGCTGTGCCTCCCCGTCCATAAGTTCGAAAGTTCCGAGTGCATCAGTAGAGGTTCCGGATCTCGCCTCCAGTAGAAACCCCCTGAAAGGCTGAGAATCGCCTGTAGCTTCAACTGTCACTGGAATACAGACGATAGCAAAATTTAACATGAATTAATAACCCTGGTTGATTGCAATAAAAGTGAATTGCGGAGCCAACGACACTGTTTGGAACAGATAATTTATTCCATTACCGTTAGCGTTGAGAAGATTTGTGCAGAAATGACTGAGTTATAAGAGGTTATTTCATTGGAAATATGAGAATTTAATCTTAAATTTCTTATTGAAAAATTTCAATGGAAATCATCCTTATAGGTGTTCTCAATGGTTTACCATTAGTTAATGTAATAAAAACAGAATTTTTGTTTCAACGATACGTTGCTTCATGGCTAATTTCAAGTATAATTCAAACCTGTAATGACGTCCCCTTTCTTGTAGGTGCTCATGCTAACGTTGATGTTGTACGGTGCAGCTGAAGTCTGGGGATCGACTCCGTGGCTGGGGGTCATGGCACCGCACTGGTCTGGAGGGGCCCCAGTGGGGTAGGCCAACAGATGGGGAGTACATCCCAGCAACACGAGAACCAACAGCATCTGGAATGTTTTATCAATAGACATTGATTTACATATATATATTTCAAAGTTCAGTCAGGTGAAACCTCCTTTTAAACGTATCATGTGTTGATGCAGACACGGCTTACAAAATACTTCTAGTTAATATTGATACTGTCTTGTCGTTCCAATTAAGATGTAGAAGGAATCATCAGCATATTTTACAAGTTTCAAAGATTCATGTTTAAAATCTGCGTGAAAAAAATGACAAACTGTGAGAAAATGGATCTGATCCTAAATTCTTTTACTTTTACGATTACAATACCAAATATGCATATTCTTTGTTCAAAAGGAACGTTAAAGTGGGAAAAACTACCTAGCTTTAATTCTAGGGGAAGTGTGTGTCGAAGGGTATTTTAGTTAGCTTACTGAGATGTGAACTATCAAGACAGATACAAACATACGCATCAGGATAAAGCGGTAGCCCCCAGAATATTGTCATCTCAGGCACAGTATGTAACTAATATTTTCTATCCTCATTCAATAAAAAAATCTTAACAGACATTCATTGTCTGTATGGAATATTAGACATATCAATAATAGGTAACTGCCAAGACAGCATCATAAGAACACTGTACCGAACTTGGACTAATTTTAAGAGAAGATAGGCTAGTGTAAGAATCAGAATTCTAGAGTTGTTAAGTAAATGTGGACAACGCAAAAATCTGTTTCAATATTGTGTTTATATTTTTGTTTGTTATAAGTTAAGACTAACAACATACATTAGAAGGAAGAAAGTAGGTCACATGTTCTTCTAGTCAAATGACTTGCAACATCTTATTCATAATTTGTCTTAGATATTTCTTAAATTTCTTAAAGTTACAGCTTGCAATTGTCGTAACAGAGTATAAAAGCAATATAGAATATTGCTATTTGATACATAAACAGTTTAAACAGACAACTAGAAGAATCAAGGACGACACAGTTGACACTTCCGAGGTAGGTAGGTAGGTAGGGAGGGAGGTAGGGAGGTAGGGAGGTAGGTAGGTAGGTAGGTAGGGAGGGAGGGAGGGAGGGAGGGAGGTAGGGAGGTAGGTAGGTAGGGAGGTAGGGAGGAAGGGAGGGAGGGAGGTAGGGAGGTAGGTAGGGAGGTAGGGAGGGAGGGAGGTAGGGAGGTAGGGAGGTAGGTAGGTAGGTAGGTAGGTAGGTAGGGAGGGAGGTAGGGAGGTAGGGAGGGAGGTAGGGAGGTAGGGAGGTAGGTAGGTAGGTAGGGAGGTGGGTAGGTGGGTAGGTGGGTAGGTGGGTAGGTAGGTAGGTAGGTAGGGAGGGAGGTAGGGAGGTAGGTAGGTAGGTAGGTAGGTAGGTAGGGAGGTAGGGAGGTAGGTAGGTAGGTAGGTAGGTAGGGAGGGAGGTAGGTAGGTAGGTAGGTAGGTAGGGAGGTAGGTAGGTAGGTAGGTAGGTAGGTAGGTAGGTAGGTAGGTAGGTAGGGAGGTAGGTAGGTAGGTAGGTAGGTAGGGAGGGAGGTAGGGAGGTAGGTAGGTAGGGAGGTAGGGAGGGAGGGAGGGAGGGAGGTAGGGAGGTAGGGAGGTAGGGAGGTAGGTAGGTAGGGAGGGAGGGAGGGAGGGAGGTAGGGAGGTAGGTAGGTAGGGAGGTAGGGAGGTAGGTAGGGAGGGAGGTAGGGAGGTAGGTAGGTAGGTAGGTAGGTAGGGAGGGAGGTAGGTAGGTAGGTAGGGAGGGAGGTAGGGAGGTAGGTAGGGAGGTAGGGAGGTAGGGAGGTAGGTAGGTAGGGGGGGAGGTAGGGAGGTAGGGAGGTAGGTAAGGTTCATAATGGTAGCCAGAGAAATAATTTCATCTGAAATACATATAAACCAACGCAGATAACGAATTGGTAAAAAAACAGCAAATCGTTACAATTCGCACTTTCTCGGTAGTGTCGCAACTAAGTACTTCCGTATTAGACAGCAAAAATGATATTTTAGTGATAACCTTATTGGAATAAGACCTTTTTACACACATGAAATAACTGCTCTATAAGTAATTAGCATTCATTCTGTAATCATCTCAACGCAGCCCGAATAACCAAGAGTTTTAAATATCATGTCAGTATAGTGTCACCAGTGACTAATTTGTTGCCACTAGTTCCTAACACAATATTTCTCTCAACATGAGAAAAAAAAGATATTTTGCTAACTTACACAATTTAGGTCACATTCTACTGTTAGCCCTGACTCTCGTGTTGTAGAGGCAAAGGGGAATAAACAAACGCAGTATCACGTTCAGGTTGCATACAAAAGTTTTCATTAATAAATAATTTGCGATGAATAATATGGATAAAATGTCTAAAGTAGATGTCTAAATGTCAAAAGCTAAATTATGATGGCTAAAATACGTACTGTCACGGAGCTTCAAAGTGAAACTTGGTAAACCACGCGTCGGATAGGTCAGAAGCTGTAAGCGTAACGGTAATGTGATATGGGCGCTTTGTTTTACATATAACCTCGACCATTTATGTCCCCGAATATTTAATTATATCCCTGACCGTTTTCTAACTAGCCAATGATCCCCAGGCGTTGGCATATTTCAGGATGATAGGAAAATAGTCTCATTCTTCCACGCTTTGTTAAAATATATTTAGTTATCAGACTCTTGATTTGACATTTATTCAGCTTATCGTACATATTACATCTTATGCGACTTCAGATTAAAATTTGAAAATTTTTGGGGATTGTTGCCTTTAAGTGATATAAATTGAAGGATGATAACATGGTAAATTTTATTTCAAAATATGGTAAATATTGCATCACTTTCACTCATAATTAAGGATTTTATAGTTGTCAATATCTGACAAAGGATGTTGCTTGAGTGGCGGATATTTTAGAGGGGCGAGGACAATTAAAATAACACTTGTTTATTTGACTGTCCTGTATGAATGTCAGTGTCATATTGAATTATGCATTGTAACCACACTTGTGTCATCCATGGTTATCCCCGAGCAAGATCGGTGGTAAATGATCTATCGATTATCCGTGACAGAAGTTTTAAAAATCGTATGATATAAACGCGAATATAATGCTATTGAAGTAATTGGAGTAAGGATAATTTACAAAAAAACAAAAACAATGATCAAACCTGACTACAATCGTCGCCGCATTCAATGCTATAAACACAACGTAACGTTAATGACGTCATATCACCATGACAAAATTATATTTTGCCCCGATCATCGAAAGAATAATATTTGCAACGAAATGAGTGTCCCAGAGCTATAGATAATAAATACAAGTTAAATTACTTAAGTGAG
Organism: Phorcus lineatus; assembly: GCA_921293015.1. Lineage (NCBI taxonomy): Eukaryota > Metazoa > Mollusca > Gastropoda > Trochida > Trochidae > Phorcus > Phorcus lineatus. The sequence goes on from OV121083.1 coordinate 14,810,305, forward strand.
ATTAGATCACAACAACAAAAATTAAAGAGCCACTCCGTGAGTTGTTGGAGTCATATATGCCAAACTTAATCAGTGGTGACATTTGATCGCGAAGTATCGATTGTTACCAAAATGACACATTTGAAAGCTTATTGGTTTTTTACAGTGACAATATGAAGGTAGAAAGTCGCATTTCTGATCGAAAACCGGACAGTGGCGCGCGTCAAATAGTCAAACGTAATTTTGGAGACTTATCTAAAACAGCCAGGAGGCCAGTTAGGAGTTAATAGTGTTTGATAGGTTATATAACTAGTTCCCATGTACATTGGACGTGATAGCTAAACCTCTGTGCATTAATAAGGTTGTTTTTAGATGTTCATGGAAAACCAGTATTTGTCATATATATGTCTTTTGGACATGAAAAGTTGAGATGTTTTGATTTAATATCACAACATCTGACATATAGGTTCGTATCAAAGGTAAAAAATATGTTATGAAAATTACGGAGTGGCTCTTTAAGCGAGCAATCTGGCGTTTCCACTACACTTCTATTTGTATAATTCCGAGTTACACAAATATGAAATCGCAGTTCATTAAACTTAAAGACACCAAAAGATCCATCCTCCGTAGTAATGTAAATCCTTCGAAACAGAGATATTTGAAACTATATATTGAGTGTCGTGAGACGGTTGTTAGTACTTAAGCCTCGTGATCTACATATAGATACACTGAGAATGACTGGATTCACGACAGTTAGTAGTAACATTACCAAGTCGTGCCAAAGAGCTATCTCAATACTTAGACAGGGATCGTATAGACATGTTCTATACGATCCCTGACTTAGATCACGATAACTTGATTCCATGGAGGTCGGCTCCATAAGTTTCTTTTGTATCGTTTGTCTATCTAATGTTAGCATGGTCAAGTCGAAGATGTATGATAAAGTATGAACTGTACATGAATATGATTCCCGGATTGTAAAAACAATCTGCAGATCAGTTATAATCAGTTGAGTTCTACATTGGTCGATTATGTATAAAATTTGCAAATTGTGACACCTCTTTGATTGTTCGTAACACAAACTACCAAGTTGTGTGTCGTACTGACAAAAGCTATTAACAAAAACACTGTAAGACAACGTCATTACGTGAAAACTTCATATGATTTGTTTCGATCACGTTTGTATAGTCAGGTAAAATAGGCATGAATTTGGATGAAGATAAACCTGAATTACTCTTACAAAACATATTCTTGAGGGTACGAGATAGCCACAGAAAACCAGAGGGGCGTGTATCGCTTATATATACCTATAGACCCTACCCTACTACTATATAGTAGTAGGGTAGGGTCTATAGGTATATATGTCTTTCTAAAGCTATTTCTAAGCGATACACGCCCCTGTGCAGAAAACAAACCTTCAAAAATGTGGAAGTTAGCATCGATTTATGCTTCAATTAACAACCATCTACACCGTTGGTATAGATTTTCATCTTCATTCAGTTTCAAGACACGTACAAACTGTATAAGAAGGTAATCGATATTATCTCTCATCTTGGTTTGTTGATCTGACTATGTCTTAGGTTTCGTATATGAGACACACTGGAGTGTTCACATTTTGCAAGTCATCGATAATCTTTTTTAAGAGCAAATAATATATCTGAATGTGAAAACCGCTTTATCATAATGTATTTTCCACTTGTGAAAGGTAGTCGGTATCATATTAACAATATTTGCACAGGTACATTTTACTAGTAATATTTGTCTGTCGTCAAAATATTTTATCGTGTCGTCAAAAGAGATATTTGCAAGATATAGTAACGTGATTCAAATAAATAAAAATGGGCAAAGTATACATTAGTATAAATGCAACTGTGTCATTTGAATTTCCGGAACAACACCACCGGACTGAAATGATATACGCAAATTTATAAATGTGTAAAGTGAAGAAAAAGTGTCAATTCAAATGTCTAACGTGCTTCGTCCTTACTGGGTTTAAAATATCAATGTCTGTTTTGTTTATTGCAGATAGTTATTATGTAAAAATTATTCGGCTTGATTATGTCCATTTTCATTATGTAATTGTATTACGTATTTTTGTAGGCATGAACGTGAAAAAATCATAGTGCGATGGAGAAATTTTATGTTTAAAAACCTCTATCCTACTTCAAAGCCGTCCAAATGTCCGCGTCTTTCGGAAAAAAAACAACATGAAAAGTTATAATACTAAATAAAGATTTAATAAAAGCATATTCATACCTTTGCATTTTAGGGATAATTGTAACTACATTACCTGTCCAAATGAATTTGCAACTAACATGTAAGATCAGGTAGCATCAAGAAAACATAATTTCAGAGAAAATATAGTTTTGAAAGACTTATCAAGCTGAAAAAGCATTGACATTTGGTATTAAAACATACAAAGGCTTTATTACAACATCCAAGTACTATATTGAAAACCACATGTCCTAACTGTATAAACATAAAATAAAACGCTTGTATCCTAAGTTACATGGATGAAGAAAGGCTTTACTAGCGACAGACGAAAAGTAACTATTCAAAGAACGAACGAAAGGCCGCTCATTGACTGTTTTTAGGTAAAAATTGCGATGAGGCGCATGACGACCAGGAAGAAGATAAGAGCAGACGACACTTGAGTCCCTCCCCCTCCACTCCCCCCTCCAGTCGCCCCTCCTCCAACTTGTCTCAGGGGGTCACTTCGCACGTTCATCCAGAAGTTGGTCTTCACGTTCACAAAAGTTCCCCTAAAAGATCGAGTTATATATTAGTTCTCTGTGAAAGGTTATGGGAAGATGAATAAATTATTTGCCTTCATGAGGCAATAAGGTGGTCGATAGTGTTTCAGTTAGATTACTTTAGTTTAATCATAAACAATGAGATTTAAGGTTAAACCTAAATTAATCATCAATAGGCGTAAGTTGTTTTCATCAACACGTCAATATTTCGGAAAGAGTCGCCAGTATTTCCGAGAAAGTAGTCAATATATTAAAGGACACGTCAATAGTTGGCGAACTCCTCAATAGGATCACACAAATCAGTTACGTATGTATCTCGTGAAGCACGTGCAGGTTACGCATTCCCTGGAAAGCATGCTGGACATGCAATCAGCTACATGCAGTTAAAAAGGTTTTACAAACGGCGAGAGTACTTGTAACAATTGTAAAACAAATGTTTGTTTCCAAGGTCAACGCTGTGACAATATACAGTTTAAACTGACACATTATGGTTAAAATCGCCTCCCTAACCTCTCAAATGCTAAAATTATTGATATATGTATATTTTTTTAAAAACCTCTTTAACATAATAAACAAATGTATGTCTTTGTGTCTGCTGTAAATATGTTTCCAAAATTATGATTGAGTCATTTTCGCGCCACTGTCCGTTTTTTTATCACAAACTTCACGACTTTAACCTGTTTATTGTACTGAAATATAAATGACTCTACTGAACTGATAAGCATAAGGATTCCGGTTTTCTTAAAAACCATTTATACTCGATAGAATAACACCATTGACGAAGTTTGACATATTTGAGTCCAACAATATATTCCTTTTAACGAATTCACGTTTGTCGTCCACCTAAAAAGCGCGTTCTCCGGTCAAAGTCGCCTTTCCATTAGAGCAACGAATCATAACTAGTAAAGAGCCACTCCGTGATTTTCATAACATATCATTTACCTTTGATACGAACCTAAACGTCATATGTGGTGATATAAAATCAAAACATCTTAACTTTTTATATCCAAAAGACACATATATATGACAAATATTGGTTTTCCATGAAAATCTAAAAACAGCCTTATAAATGCATAGAGCTGTAGATATCACGTCCAATATACATGGATACTAGTTATATCACCTAACAAACACTATCAACTCCTAACTGCCCTCCTGGCTGTTTTAGATAAGTCTCCAAAATTACGTTTGACTATTTTACGCGCGCCACTCTCCAGTTTTCGATCATAATTGCTTTAAAATGTGTCTTTTTGGTTACAGTCGATACTTTGCGATCAAATGATACCATTGATTAAGTTTGGCATATATGACTCCAACAACTCACGGATGGCTCTTTAAATTATGGCATACATTGTGCATACTGCATAGAAATAAACGAAACATCACACAAGATTTTACTAAACCGCGTAAGGAGAAATATTTACTAACATAGAAAAAAAGGATGTTTTAAAAATAATTGTTTTCTGTTTACATTTTTTACAATTTGAATAAAACTAAAAATTCTTTGCTAATATGAAATAATGTTTATTAACGTTAATGGGACGTCTCGAAGTCAATGCAACTCAATGAAGAAGGTGCCGCACATTCTAAGGACATCAGACATGGGGTTGCTTGAATCACACGGAATCAAATACACATGCAACTTATTTGAGTTCTTTTCATATATTTCACAACTGTCAATCATCATGAAATGATAAACACCGTTTAATGTCATACATGCTGATCTTTTTTTGGATGTTACCTGTGACATCATTTCTCCCAATTCAGTTGTAAAACTACTAAAAAAATTTTTATAGAAGATACTCAGCATTATACAGGGTATCGTTCCAAGACATTAAAATACACTCCGTGATGTTCATGTTTAATGTCGCAAAAGTTTCGAATTACTTCGATAAAAACATCCAGGGGTTTGGACTTTAACGACGGCTTAAAGAGTATTTCACTAAATCACAGCTAATAGCATTATTGAAGGGAAAAAGCCCGCAACATCAACGTGGTTATTCGTTGCGTTGGAACCTGCGAGCATTGGCTGGAACTAACGAAGAATGTATGTCGGGATGAAATATCAGGAGTATCAACATTCACTTCATAGTCTAAAATGATTACTTTTAGGTCATGAACTAAGCTATTTTTTAAGTATGTGAACACAATAATACAGGTTACATGAAACTTTAGACAACTCGACCATGACTCACTCATCCATAGTTTATACCAAAAAACGTATCGAATTTGTTTTCATAATCGCTCGCTATCCCCGACGTTGTCTCTCACGTGCACAGTTGAAAACAATGAAATTCGGTACATGTGTTTTGCTTTCATATGTCGTCATTAGGGAAAATATCGTCAATAGTAAAAGGTATGCTTATTGCAAAGTCCACGTGCAAGTTATGGTTTGTCGGGAAAAAACTGAAACCGGTTTCGAATTTAGGTTTAAGTTGAATAGACTCCGAAAACCCTGCAATAGTTACACGAAGGGTTTTCGGAGTCTATTCTTTACTTAATCAAAAACAATAGGATAACCTTCGTAAAGTTAGCTCATGAAATGGTTCCTCTTCTACATCTGCATTCTTTATTGCACTAAGGTGATTTTCTTTGATATAATTTAGCGAGTAATAAATAAAATACTAAACTCAGTCCCGTTTAATTACATTTTTATGAAACTCGTGAATGGTATCGGTATCTAACTCGCTTTCGCTCGTTAAATACCAAACCACACACTCGTTTCATAAATATGTTATTAAACGGGATGTCGTTTAGTATTCTCTATGTATTGTACCCAACTTCATGGGAGCACTTTATTTTTCTTATATCTGAATGTTCTGGTATTTATCATATATAAACGATCTAATGAAGGGGATAATTGGTCACTAAGGCTCCCTTACTGAAATGAGACTAAAGGTCAACCTACATTCGTGCAAACAGGTACACGTAACTCAAAATTATATTTCTCATTATTTTTACAACCACGTTCGTATATGCATTGGTTTGTATATTTATGATTGTGTTCAATCGCGTTTTATTCTTGATTTAATTTGAGAATCTCATTCACATAGAATCTGTAATTCGGTCAATTCATTGATATACCCGCTGGATGGCTCTTTAAAGATCTCAGCTGATATCCATGTGAACTGCTCGGATAGCAAATCACAACACAGCGACAAACATCCGTTTACACAGAGTTTGCGATGTTAATAGTTTTGGAAGTGCACTCGGGGTCAACTTGCGAACTATCTTCGCTCAATCAATTCTGTTGGTCTTCATAAGATCTACAGTTCAATATCCTCCATTTATCATAAAATAGCACGTGTAAAGTTGTTTAAAAAAAGAAGAGTGAGCGAATGGCTTGATATTATTTTAATCCAGTTGTTATGTGAAATCAACACAACTCTCGCTCAAAACCATATCTATTTCAATGAGGATGTTTTCCAGCTTATGGTGTCCGTCAATTCGAAATTTGTTTTGAAGGAATTTGATAGCATTGGCCGACGTTATGTGAATGATAACTTACTGAAAGTACACATCGCCTCCTGCCGCGTTCCGCCAAGTGAACGTCTTGCTGGTTTTATTGGTACTGACTTTGTGGGAAATGGCATTCTGGAAGAAAAATAACATTGTAAACAACGTTGTTAATTTATAAACTTAGTGATAGGATATTTTCGTTAGGAGAACTATTCCTATTTATGATTTTTAATATGTTATTGTTCAGTTGTGGTAAGGTCAAATGACATTTTATAAACCCATTCTTATAGACTCACAGAACGTGTATTAGATAGTCTTAAGCAATTCCATTCCATTTTGGAAAATCATGAAAATACTAAATACTAAAATGTGTGGATAATGTATCATAATACGTTTTATCTAGCTTTTACAATCTCAATTAATCAAGACGTTAATCTGGGTAACTTACATGTAGTGGAGAAAAGTTAGGGTCTTATGTTAAATAGTTTGCTAGCTTTTAGTGATTCGCCACAGGACGCAATTCATAAAATACACCTATTCAATTTTTCAGTTGTCATACACACATTCTCACCACCATGACACGTGATCGTCCCAATCTCAGTGTCATTTCCGGTCCCGAATTGACCAATGGCGTCGGTCGATCCATTTCTCCTGGCTTGTACGAAGAAGCCTTTAAAAGGCGTTTCTGTTGGTTGTGTCGCCTGTATGGTAACTTTTTGGGAAAAGAAAACAGTAATTGTTATGCAACACCAAACAATTTACCGTAAAGTGTAATTTCTGTAATTGGCTGTTATAACCTAATCCAATTTTTTGAAAGGAAATTCAAGGGGACATTGCCGTTTATCCAATAATGTTGCTAGTACAATAGTTTTACATTACCCAGTTGAAATATGACAGACAGACAGACAGATTTTATTCGTATATATGGCCCGGAGACAAATAGTACAATGTAAAGTAGTTTTAACTAAACAGTGATACCATTTAATATGAAAAACATTTCATCATTCAAATACAATTACATACAGATATGTTTTGTTGACTAGATCTGTAACGGTTTATATGTAATAGGTTGAAATATGTAACTGAGGGGTAACATTCGTTGCATATACGCAATAATAGGTGTGCACTCGTGTATTTAACATGTGTAACTCAAACAACTTCCGGAATATCTGTTTGAAGAGCCACTCCGTGATTTTCATAAAATATTATTTACCTTTGATACTAACCTAGATGTCATATGAGGTGATATAAAATCAAAACATCTTAATTTTTCATGTCCAAAAGACATATATATTACAAATACTGGTTTTCCATGAAAATCTAAAAACAGCCTTATAAATGCACAGAGGTGTAGATATCACGTCCAATATACATGGATACTAGTTATATTACCTATCAAACGCTATCAATTCCTAACTGCCCTTCTGGCTGTTTTAGAAAAGTCTCCAAAATTACGTTTGACTATTTGACGCGCGCAACTGTCCGGTTTTCGATCATAATAGCGACGCTCTACTTTCATATTGTCATTGTAAAAAACCAATAAGCTTCAAAATGTGTCTTTTTGTTAACAGTCGATACTTCGCGATCAAATGACACTATTGATTAAGTTTGGCATTTATGACTCAAACAACTCACGGAGTGGCTCTTTAAGATGAAAAACATTTCAGCATTCAAATACACTTACATACAGATATGTTTTGTTGACTAGATCTGTAACGGTTTATATGTAATAGCTTGAAATATGTAACTGAGGGGTAACATTTTGGTTGATTTCGATTTGACAAGTGTGACTTCTAAAGATACTTTAACTATTATACATCTAGGAATGTACGTTAAGTATGCTCAAGAGCGCCGTGATGAAATGTTTAAAAGCAGATCTATATCAAACTGATTTGTATTGCATATTATGTAATTAATACTAATATGAATATTATAAAAATGTAACTCTTGTCTTGTCTTGTCTTGAGTCTAGACATAACTAGACATATCCCGGACTAGTAGACAAACAAGAGCGCAAACTCTTGAAAATGAATGAACGAGAAGTGAAACAATTCATCGGCGCTATGATTGTTAAACTCCTTGCTACAGCATTACAAAGCATTGTTTGATAGCTCTATCTTAAATCATTTGTAAATGTGTGGATAGTTTATCAATTCATATTTTTTATTCTAATACTTGTCTAAAATTAGTTAAGCTAAAGAAGCCTTTTCATGTCATTTTTCCTCAAAACAAGATGGCGGACAAGTTGCCGTTAGGTCAGCCTCTTTATATACCCCCGGTCTTTTAGTATCAACTTTTGTTACCTGTATACGAATTTCAAATTATTTTAATTTAAGGTAAGTTACCTGAGTTCGGATCGTTAATAATGTTTAGCTCTGCATTACCTGTGCATTCGTTGCATATACGCAATAATAGGTGTGCACTGGTGTATTTAACATGTGTGACTCAAACAACTTCCGGAATATCTGTTTAAAGAGCCACTCCGTGATTTTCATAAAATATTATTTACTTTTGATACGAACCTAAATGTCATATGTGGTGATATGAAATCAAACATCTTATCTTTTCATGTAACCAAAAGGAAATATATATGAGTTTTCGATCATAATTGCGACGTTCGACCTTCATATTGTCACTGTACAAAACAAATTAGTTTTAAAATGTTTCTTTTTGGTAACAGTCGATACTTCGCGATCAAATACTACTAAACCACTAGTTAAGTTTGGCATATATGACTCCAACAACTCACGGAGTGGCTCTTTAAAAGTACAATGGTTCTCGGGGTATTTATTGTGGACATGGAAATGCTCATGTTCATTCCTCTGTTTTTATCGAGTTGATGAAAATATATAGAGATTGCTGTCGTAGGCCAACATGTTTCTCATCAATTAACATTTGACTAACATTATTGTACTATTTATAAACTCATTTTGATTGTGATTTTAGAGTTAGTTTTCAAACCGATTATTAGTGAATATTAATACATGTGATACATTAGACTTTCATTTCTTTACAGCTTTCCTAGACTTGATGAGTGAAGCCCCAGACTATAGACTATTCTAAAGGTTCACGATCATTTATGAGGCTTGTGTGAAAGGCAACGGCTAGGATGAAAAACAAGTTAAACTTTGGGAACATTTTACAGGCGCTTTGTTCAGTAATGGCATAAGTCATTATTCTCCTTCTTAATTAATGAGTTAGCCAGCCAGATCGAGAATAATTGTTCACATGGCATACAGTTATATCCAGATGCTTTCCCACTATTTCTTTTATTTTTTTGCTGATGATACCGTCTTGATATCAAGTACTGTTATTGGTTTACAAAAGCAAATATGGATTTTTTTAAACAGTCAAAATTAACAGTAAATCTAGAGAAAATAAACCTAGTGGTGTTAAAAAATGCTCGAGAACTAGCAAAAACGGTTGTACATCAATTGTAAACTTGAAAATTTCTGGTTGTATATTTCACAAGTCATCTATCATGGTCATTACGTGTAAAATATGCAGCTGTGCAAGCACACAAATTTTTGCTAGGAATTCTAAGACAACTGCACATCCTAGGATATCTCAATATTAACTCATTTTTCAAAATATCTGATGTAAAGATAAATCCAATTATTTTATACGGGGCAGAAATATTGGGATTAAATACATTTGTTAACCTAGAAAAGGTACATCTCTATGCCTGTAAAATATTTTTGGTTGTTAAACAGAACACTCCGAGTGTCATGATTTATGGAGAATGTGGAAGGTTTCAATTATATATTTATTCCTATTGTAAAGTAATTCGGTACTGGATAAACCTATTACACATGCCTTCATATCGCCTACCAAAGATATACTATAATATGATGCTTTTATATGATCGAAATGGACATAAAAACTGGTTCTCAGGTGTAAAGAAATGACTGTTCTCAATTGGTTTTGGAAATATTTGGCACAAACAGCAAACTGGAATATACCCCGAATTCGTAAAATCATTTACTCAAAGACTAAACGCAAGAAAGAATATCTACTGCAAACAAATGCAACACCTACGTATGAATGTACAAAAGTATAGAAACAGGCTGGCGTGTTTTAGATGTTCTTCGCATTAATTGTTTATCGAGAAAGGTAGATATTTGAATATGAGAAGAGAACATAGATTCTGCCAATTATGTCAGGCAAATTAAATTGAAAATGAATACAATTTTTTACTTGTATGTCCTTTCTACAGTAACATTCGAAACAAATATATCAACGAAAAATACTGTGTACACCCAAATATGTTTAAATTCTCAAAACTTTTATACAGTTTAAATATTGAAGAAATTGAAAACCTGTCTATGTAAATATTTTACGCATCTGTAAACAGAAACCGAATTGTTTCATAAATGTAAATATGTACCAACAAATGTAAATGTAATGTACTATAGGCCTGAGGCCTTTCGAGGACTGAATAAAGATTAATTGATTGACATAAGTGAAATGTTACGTTGACATTTCAAGATTTGTAATCTCTCAACAAACGCCAAAGTAAACCCGAAAAAGGTCTTATTGGTAAGTGAAATTTCAGGGTGACTATCTCGGTCATAGTTATATAGTTATATAGAATACTTAAAAATGTAATGAAGCGTAGTTCTAAGTGGCAACCTTTATACTTGTCTTTTCTATGTGGGAGTCTTTGAATTTATTTGCTTACATGGAAGTCAAATTTGTACCTAGCTGTTTCTGTATGGAAGACGTCGTATCTGTCTTTTTCTATGTAGATTCTTTGTACCTGTTTATTTCTTTATGGAAGTCTTTGTAAACATTTGGTTCGATATGGAAATCTGTGTTCCTCTCTATTACGTTGAAGATGTCCTTGTATCTGTTTATCTTTATATCGAAGTTTTTGCTTTGTCTATTTTTGTATTGAATCATTTGCAATTTATTTCTATATAGAAGTCTTTGTACCAGTTAAGTTTATAGTTAAGTCTCTATATTCTTTTTTTAAAATGTTTATTACAAAATCGTATTGTACCTGTTTAATTCTCAATGGAAGTCTTTGTATTCGTCCATATCTGCATTGAAACTTTTGTACCTGTTTATATACATGTACATACTGTAGTCCTAGTGCGTTTTTTATGTATGGGAGTGTAACGATCATAATCAAATCACATATATCCGTACTTTGCACAGGTTTCGATCTTAGGACTGTTCGCATAGGGTGGTGTCTGGTGAACATTTTGCTCTAGCTTATCAACGACGTGGAGAGACCCATATGGGCAAGAATTGTATTTCAATGACCACCTGACACGAGCCCTATGGAGCACTACTCGGATCAGAAATACAGCAATCTACGAGTGATACATGTAGGATCTCTCTGATTTCTATGGGAGAAGTTTGTATACCTGTCACTTCTTGATCCCCCCGGTAGGTGTTTCTATCGATAGTAATGGTGTAGGGAGCTGCAGTCATCTGTGGATCGGCCTGATGTCTGGGTCTCATATCGCCACACGCTATGTTTGTTGGGCCTATGGAGTAGGTATTTATCAATTGTAGACAGCCCATCAGGAGGAGCGAGACGACAGTCTACAACGTAGGATATATATATTGTGAGTTCACATAAATAATCACAGCTGCACAAACTATTTTATGTCCATCCTATGGAGATGAATACGATACATACTAGAGATACATGTATACCGTTTAGATAGTGAACTAATGTAACAATGTTACATTTAGGAGATACCAAATAGAACACTTTTACGATTCGTACATAAAGATAGTTCACAACTCACAAGTCTTTTAATGATAAATCATCTGAAAATCTTACGATAACTTACTGCCAAATCTACAGATTTTCATCCTAACTTATTCCCAAAAAATCCTTTTTAAATCAAAAAAACTTAAAAAATTATTACTATCTTAATCAGTTACTAATTTCTTATTCAAACCCTTTCCTTCAAACACGGCCTTGAGCAACCGGTAAGGATCACCCGCTGTTACCAGATAATTGCAGATAAAACCTTGTCCCGTCGGCAATTAGTGATACACTAAATAGTCAATCTCATTAAAATAAAATCTAATACTGCTGCACTACGTTAAAATAAAATCTAATATAGCTGCACTACGTTACGCAGATTATAGTAGGAGCATTTAAATTTCATTCTAATGAGATTGACTGAATAGTTAATCAATCCGTCGTTGCTTAGACCATTTGATATAATAATTTCAATTGCTTTATCTTGAATGTTTCTTATTCTCTACTTAGTTAGTGATAATTCAAAGTAAATATTTGATAATTTATTTATACAATTTTATGTGGTTTTATTATCCATTCATTATATCTCATCCCTATTTTTAAGCTTATTATATAAAATCTTCAAATAGATTAAGTCCTGCATCGCTTTTTTGGATTCTACTTTTAAGTTAACAAAGTTTCCTGGATCGAGAGACTAAGATAGTAAAGCTAGTTTTTGAACTCTTTGTGTAACTTAAAGCATGGAAAGAACATAGTATGGATTGTACATATTATTCGGTTGAAAATATTAAAATTGGTATTTGAGTATGTATGCCTACCTTCATGTTGTCAATGATACATACAACTAATAGTTAAGCTCTCAAGGACTAACCACATTCTGGTGAGACAGCGGAAATGACGTCATGGCCTATCCGCCATAAACTCTCAACAATTCACCACTACAGGATGCAAGGCGGATTCAATCTTATTCAAATCAAATGACTTTTGACCTTGTATTATCTGTTGAGAAACCTATTTAGGCTTAAGTCTTAATAGTGAAGTAACCTTACTTGATTAAGAAAATAAGGGGTTGATACAGACTAGACTTGCTTAAAATTATCTCTATATGAAAACAGCGCGCCTTCTTTTTATACCATTTGGTAAATAGATAAAAAAAAATTACCTATTATTTCTCGAGCTTATCAGAGTAATAAGGCTGCGTCTACTTATATTGCTGATTGTTTTTGTTTTTGTATTGTCTCTACCACTGGCTAATTAAACATTGCTGTAGACCACCAATCAAAGTTCGTGTTTCGAGTTCAAAGTTGAGTACAAAAATGAAATTTCAAATATGATTACTCATGGGACAATCGCGATCTATCGCAGCAGCCTTGGCAGCAAGCACAGAAAGTACGGAGAATGCGGAAAGGCCTATCTAAACAAGTCATATCGGTTGGCCTAAGAATAGGCCATGCATGGGAGGTTTTAAATATGCTAACTTTCATATAATTTTAGGTTTGGTCTATCGTATGAAACAGGGACTAGACTGTTATGTATTCTTATTACTCGCCCGTTGAAGATACCGTCGTTTAATAAATCTACAATGCTATTACACATTGTGTCATAATTACAAAATGATGTTGTTACACGTTTTTCGGCGATTCTGATTGGACGAGAGCTCTCAAAAACATGCAACCATTTCTAGATGAATGCAGAAATTTTTGCTGTTATACCTCGTGCATGCATACTTTATGACGTCACAATCTGACAGAACAAATTGACGCAACGGCTAGTCGTGTTATGACAACATCGCGTTACTTTGGTTTTCTTTTTGCAAAATAAGAAATGTACGCATGTTAACATCTTCATTACTGAGTGGATAACAAGATTATACTTTCCTCCCCCAAAAGAAACAATTACCTTCACCGAAGACTCTTTATTTTAATAACTACGGGTCCTGAAGTTTGAGAAATGGTTGCATGTTTTTGAGAGCTCTCGTCCAATCAGGATCGTCGAAAAACGTGTAACATCATCTTGTAATTATAAGGATTGTTTTACATTTTTTGTGCCTCTATCGATGTATAACAGCAACAAATTTTGTATAACATCGCTACATGGCGTCACAATCGTTAAGTATGACTTCACAATGTTAGCGACGCGGTAACAATGGTAGACTCAGTGATTTTCTTTTTCTTAATTTGATAGAATTCTTCGAGGAATAAATAAAATACTAAACTCATAAAACATAAAAATGTTATTAAACGGGGCGTCGTTTAGTCTTCTCTATTAATTAAATCTTAAACGGTTTAATTAACACTAGCTGGCATATTGATAATGCGTTAAGAAAGAGACAAATTTAATCTGATATTCAATGTTATTACACTATGTATCTGGTTTGTTCTACAAGTACATGTATTTAACCTTCACATAGGCTATAGACTATTGTGCATATGTTATATACATTTTTGGCACCCCTTGTCAGTTTAAGTCGCGATTAAAATCCATAAATTTACAAATTTCATATGGTTGTTTAGAAAGAACATTTTGTTAACGTATTTTTCACAGCTTATCTACAGAGCTGTGACAAGTACTGCCATAAACGTGGAAACAATTCCCAGTCGAGCTATAAAACCATAAACGCACACACTTTAACCAGCAATAAATAATGGACTGTTGAAGTTCTCGACACACATATTAGTTAGGGAATACAAAATCAACGTTGATTTGACATACACTTTGTGGATTTGTGCCGTGCTATTACAAATATCAATGGGTTTAACTTTCAGAGCTGAAAGAAGCGAAATGGAAATGCAGGATACAGCTATCACGGGAGCATACTAACAAACGATATCAGTGCCTTTCTGGTTTGTGTTGTGCTTTGTAAGTCAGGGTGAAGTTTAAATATTCAGTGATTTGGAATTCTTTCTTGTGGACTGTACAGTGAAATTTGATAAACCCAGCCCGCCCTGAATAAAATCTATGGTTCCGGAACTACACCCAGGGAGCAGAAATGTTGATATAAACCACTTCACTGTGATAACTGTACTATACTTTAGAAGTTATCAAGGTACCCCTGCAACAAGTCAATGTCATTCGTGTTGAGGCCAAATAAGGATGCTAGGCTAAAAACAGACACTTCAGCAAACGTTACTGCATTGTGCTACAACTAATTCTCGTTGAAGTGGTCTCTCAAGAATTATCTCCCTTACCTTAATAAAGAGAATATTTTAGTATAGCTGTCATTGTGGAAAAAAATATTGTCACTGTACGTTCCCGATAAACTACCCCGGATGAAGGTTAGTCTTGCATGATAATGCTTGTTATGGTCAAGTCTTTCTTAATCTTCGCCATTTTTGCGTGTTGATCGTCTTTGTTGACTAAGACCTACACAAAACAGGATTGGTTCTTAGAGTTGTACGCCTTATCATGGGACAAAGTTTATTAATAAAATGTTATATAAGTCATGAATATAGAAATTGTCCCAAATGTGTTTGAAAAGGAATTTCGTAGAGAAAATGTTTGAAATCGTTGGAGTGTATTAGTTAGAATTATATGACTTCAGTCAAGATCTTTATCGTGATATACTAGTGAGTACGGAAGTTTTCAAATTGTCAAAGATGGCGACTTACTGTTGACAAAATCGATTTGAAAAAAACGACACATTTTGAGAAATCGATCTGTATGTTTGACATATCCAGTGATGAAGTTTTATTAGGGTCTTGTTGATTTGTAAAATAGGTCTGACTCGTAATCCTACATTAAAGGGGCAGTGTCTGTCTATCACTTGTGGAATCAAATTCGAGAGGATACTCTGTGTATGAATTAATTCTAGTAATACTCAAAAATATGGCATGACAACTTAGCACTTACAACCATAACAATATTTCGGACTATCAACGTGATAGTCTGGTAGTAAATTCCTTTAACAAGGTCTTCTTCACAAAAGGACAATATCATTAAAGTAAGTCTTTTGTAAGTTTTGGTGCGCAAGGTAACACAGTTTATACCCTGCACAAGGCACAATTATGATCTTTTTAAAATGAAATTGGATAACGACACGTTGTTAGAAAATTCAGGTGAGATGTTGAGAAGTTTTAATACGACGTCACCCGTCAGTTGGATGCAGTATTATACCATTCGTTATGCTTGTTAATGTAATAAGTCTGACGGAATATATATATATATATTATCAAAGAGCGTTCGACAGCAGGGTATTTCTTTGAAAATCGAATTCTTGAGGAAACTGTCGTCTTTGAATTAATTCGAGTAATGCTTACTAACAACATCTATGTCTCTTTGAACTATTAAATCATGAATTATAAATACACAGGTTAATCTCCTAACTTTCTGATCTTTTAAGCAATTTATTTGATATCATCCATACTGTAGTGTTTTACTCTACCTCTACCGTTACATTGTTTTCGTCACAAACAGTACACATACAACCTATTCAAAATAACCCCAGGGGGTACTATACTTGGTTGAATTATATTGTCGTCAAATTCCCCTTGAAAAATTCTCGTGGCATGACACAGTTTGTATATTTGATAGTTGAACGGTTATTGCACAATACAACTTGTACTATTCTCGTCATCTCCATGCTTTAATGCTACATCGATATGTTTTAAGCTTTACGGGTGATATACTTTGATATGTTGAAATCCCAATTCTTGCTTTGTAAAATATTCACATACAGAATTAACACTTTCGAAGTATGGCGTTAATACCCTGTTTAGTAGCGAATCTTCAAGGCCATGGTCGTTTTAAATAGCACACGAAGAGAAACCGCAAGTGTTTCAGGCCTAGTTTCTTGTACATTTCATCGTGATGCACGTGCTCCATGATTTCTTCGTGCTTCATGACTTCAGAACTTGTCAATTCAGTGACACAGTCATACGTTTGAAAAAAGTGTATTTTGCAGAGAACTTTTTGTTACTACAGTTCTTTTTTTAAATAAAAGATCTTAGAAAAGCATTTTAGTTTATTTGGCAGAAACACTTTTTTCACTTTTGATTACTGAGTTCATCTAGCGTCATTTGTTTGCATATTTCATTGATGCATTAATTTAATGATGTTATTGATTAAGATTTTCCATACTGGTCCAGTTACAGGTTCGAGGTTTGTTGTATCGACACGAGACGAAGCCCCGAGCACTCAGACAATATTGCCGTACATAAGAGATAATTTATTAATTTACCTCGGTGTATCTTAATTCAACCATCGTAGAAAGTTCATTTACAGAAAAAAATAAAACTTTTGTGAACTGATATTATGAAAGGTTTGAAATGAAAGCATGTCTTCTTCTCCATCCGTGTGTCTGCGCATGCTCAGAGTCGTATTGGCCTAGTTTGTCTCCTGATTGGCCCTTTTTTAATGTAATGGTCCTCTTTTCCTGAAGTTGTCCAGCTGACGAGTCATATGGTCTATGCCGTAAATAATGCAGAGTTTCCATACACTTGATAGTTAATTAATAATATGCAATTATTATAAAACAAGGTTTTCCTTCCCATACGTTTTAATGTCGTGGAAATGTGCTAGCGGTGTTGCCTGACTCAAGAGGATGCATGTGGGTTTTGATTCCACATTGCAGACAGTGTAACCCTACACATAACAATGTTACATTTGAGAACTGACTTTCAGCTGAGCTAATGTAATGCACCAATCTCTTTGTTAACAGGTAACGCCGATATTCGTCTTGTGTTGTATAATCGGTTGTCGTGGATTCCCAAATGGCCCACCCTACTCAGCTTGTGATGATATGAGGCCCGACCATGGGGTACCCCCCAATGTCGGAGAATCCCCTTTCAGGGTGTCCACCAACCAAAACACTTACTATAAAGGGGAACAACTAGCAGGTGAAACAATCATCATCACCATCATTACCATCACCCCTACAACCACCTTTATCATTATCATCATCATCAACAGCACCACCACCACCACCAACATCATCATCACCATCACCACCATAAACGTAATCATCACCACCACCAACATCATCATCACTACCACCACCAACATCATCATCACTACCACAACCTCCACCACCAACATCATCATTACCACCACCAACATCATCATCACCACCACCACCACCACCAACATCATCATCATCATCATCACTACCACCACCACCACCACCACCAACATCATCAATACCACCAACAACATCATCATCATCACCACCACCAACATCATCATCATCACTACCACCACCAACTACACCACCAACATCATCATCATCACCAACAACAACATCATCACTACCACCACACCATCACCACCACCAACACAAACAACCTCCTCATCACCACCACCACCAGCAACATAATCTTCACTACCACCATCACCATCACCAACAAAACCAGCAACATCATCATCATCATCAGCAGCACCACCACCAATATCACAATCACCACCAATACCATCATCATCATCATCATCGTCATCATCATCATCATCATCATCACCATCAATTTTATCAATATCATTGACATCAGGCGAAACATTTCACTCGTACCTCTCTGTGTTTCTTGAAAGACATTTTACGCAGCGAGACACGTTTGATATGTTTCTTTCTTTTTCGAATTTTATCACTATATTATATGTTGGGTTTACAGTGTACGAATAATTTATGAAAATATCTTAATTTGGATTCTGTTTCTATAACGACTTAACAGCACTAATGGTAAAATGTAAATTTTTAAACATCAGATGACGATTTGAATAGTATTGCGGTTTATTAGTTTTTACCATTATACTGCCATATGATATCATACCGACTTCAGTTTTAACTTGTAAATCGATGTTGTTTTTATATAGAATCTAAATGGTATCATGAAATCAATGACATTCTCATCGCCATATATCAATTCATTCGCACACGAAATATATGTACAGATTGCGACTTAAAAAATTGGAGTTTGGCAACATTGATTGTATTCTTTTGCTTTTATACCTAAACACTTCTTTTGGCACCGTGATGGATTTTACGTAGATTATTTTCTAAGCCCATCAATTTTGGAACTTCAGGACTTCTTGTTATTTTGTTTTACGAAATAAATCACTCTCATGAAGGCAATACAAACTCAAAATAATGGCATGGCACACAAATCGAGAGGTTAGGAGATTTTGGGTAGAGCTTTGAACACTTCTCGAGTGTGAACTGTTTCGCTATTTAGATATCCCCATTATCGTTATCATTAAATTTCAATTTGGTTATAAAAGTATCCTTAAATGGGAGGGGTACATATTTTCAGAATTTTTTCAAGGGGATTTTTTGGGTATTCCCCCTGGCACCCAATCTGACTCAGCATATCCTGCTAGCGTTCAAAGGTAGACTAGAGTTATTAACAATGACTCATACTGCTATTAAGTTTATTTGCTTGACTTTGACTCAAATCCTAAAGATAGATTTACTCATATAATCGACATTGGGTTATATTTTTAATTTCAATTATTTGCTATTATAGACTTATAACAGTGCCTGCATTATTAATATTTCGTTCGATCATTATCGATGAGTCATCTTTTGAAAAATGAATTGTTTGACAAAGACTATGATCTAAAAGCTAAATCATTGATACTAACTAACTTATCTTTAATAAATATTTTCACCAAATGGATGCTTAAGTATCTGGGCTATTTTGATACCATTTTAGTGATGAAGTTTAACAACATTGTGTTTTACATAGTCTTACAGTTAAGATATACCGATAATTCAAACATATATTTAGATGATATTGCCATCCAAACATGTCCACAGCCAAATATGGTTTCACTAATGCATTATAGTTTTCAACTATAATCAATTAACTTGCTAAGCTTATCTAAAAAATCGGTACAAATGATACTTTCATGTCTTATTCAAATAAATTGTTTTTGTTTTATCTCTAGTGACCCTGGAGACAGTGACGGGTATCGACTTTATGGGCTTCTTTCTTCAAGCGCGTTGGACAAACTCCTCGCGAGCTATCGGCCGCTTCTATATCGGCCAAGAAACGAACATCAGACATTTGACTTGTGGGGCTGGGTATAATGTAGGTATCTTAAGTATTTGAACTTATAAATCTAAAATCGAAAAAAATCATATCACTTAGAAGCATTTTCATACGAAATGTTCTAACGATTTTGTTTCATAAACTGTACATGATAAAGTACTAGATTATTTTGATATCAGGCAACAAATATCAGACCCTTGTCATTTTGGGTTTAGTACATGTATGATTTAAGCCAATTTACGATTTGCAATTGAATGTGTCACAAAGTCACTTCGAAGCATTTTCATACTAAATGTTATAATGATCCATTTTCATAAACTTTACGTTATAAAGTACAATACTAGTATTATATTGAACAAGTCACGATTATCAGACACTTGTCATTGTGGGCTTGGTATAACGTAAGTGCTTTAAATGTTTAAGGGGCCACATCACTGCCATCCGTTTTTTTAATGAAAGTTCTAACGTTCCAATTTCATAAGTTGTACTTGAATCGTACAAGATTTAATTGGCATACAATTTCGTTGATACTAGTCAAATACTTTAATTTACTACTAGTAATAACTGATATTTTGTAAAATGACAGTTCATTGTTCTTTGTCATGGATACTAGTCAAATACTTCAATTTACTACTAGTAATAACTGATATTTTCTAAAATGACAGTTCATTGTTCTTTGTCATGGATACTAGTCAAATACTTCAATTTACTACTAGTAATAACTGATATTTTCTAAAATGACAGTTCATTGTTCTTTGTCATGGATACTAGTCAAATACTTCAATTTACTACTTATAATAACTGATATTTTCTAAAATGACAGTTCATTGTTCTTTGTCATGGATACTAGTCAAATACTTCAATTTACTACTAATAAAAACTGATATTTTCTAAAATGACAGTTCATTGTTCTTTGTCATGGATACTAGTCAAATACTTCAATTTACTACTAATAAAAACTGATATTTTCTAAAATGACAGTTCATTGTTCTTTGTCATGGATACTGGTCAAATACTTCAATTTACTACTAATAAAAACTGATATTTTCTAAAATGACAGTTCATTGTTCTTTGTCATGGATACTAGTCAAATACTTCAATTTACTAATAATAATAACTGATATTTTCTAAAATTACAGAATGCCCTCTCACATCACCAAAGGCTTCAGAAGAAAAACATCACGTTTGGCTGGTCCAATATCGAAGGATATGATGTATATTTCACGTATGTATGATGTCACTACTAATATAGGGTAATTGGTTGCAGAGGTGAAAGGTCTTCATTCAACCAAGCGCACCTTTTATCTAACAGGTGTATGTTACGCTCAATAAAAGTGCTGTGATAGATAAGTGGTAACCGAAATGCAAATTGGGAAATTAAAGGTTTAATATGGCCCATAAACTTTTACTTCAAAAGGTGTTCTTCTTTTTACATATTGTAAAAAACGTAGCGTCCATTCAGTTCATGACAGCAATCAGAATATACATTTAGAACTAGCTTTCGTATATATAAGTATACATGTATGGTATGTATGTATGTATGTATGTATGTATGTATGTATGTATGTATGTATGTATGTATGTATGTATAATTATATATATATATATATATATATATATATATTATATATAACTAGCTTTCTTGTGTATAATCACTCATACACTTGTTTTCAGGGCAACCGTTGTACGAAACAAGAACGATTCTTGGACTAACATCATAAGCGAACTCGTTAGAGAAGTGGACCCTCCCTCAACAATGGAGCCGACCGTCACCACTGCGCCAACCAGTCGGGGTCCGAGCCTTTCCGCGGACCCATCATATTTCATCGGCTTACTAGTACTTGGGTCGTTTGTTGAAGCGATTTTATGATCAAGGGTCTCTTAATTACAGGCTCTACAAGCGTATTGCAATTATCTTATAGTTTGTGGTTTTGTACCATGGCGAAATCAAAACTGGGTTATTACAAAAGTAATTAAAGAATGGGCCATAAATAATCTTTCATATCTCACGTATGAGTTTTGTAATCTGTTAAAAGTGACCAGGCGTCACGATTTCATTAATGTCTACTGCCAACACCTGATTATCTGCCATTTTCAACAAACAACCCGCGGGATTAACACAGAAAACGAAATGGAGCAATACAACATTTAAAACTACTTTAAAAAGATAGCTTTCATGTCGTTCTTGTCAAACTATGTTCAAGTCATTGTATTTCAGCTTTCTGTTTAGTCTCAGTAAAACCATATTTTGCTAACTTCTATTTTACGTCTTTGACATTACATGACGTTTATGCAAAACTATGTACCTTGCTATGTTTCCACAAAATCTTTCAAAAGTGCTATATAGATACTTTGATTTTATCGCTATACGTTGCTTTGTGTTATGTCAAGTGCCAAGAGACTCATCTACAATCACAAATTAGATAAACTGTAGGTCTTCCCAGTTTCTTGCAGTTGATGGAATATCATATACATATTGTATGATATATGGTCATAATTCATGAAGTGCTTAAAATAATGTATGATTTACTTG
Organism: Phorcus lineatus; assembly: GCA_921293015.1. Taxonomy (NCBI): domain Eukaryota; kingdom Metazoa; phylum Mollusca; class Gastropoda; order Trochida; family Trochidae; genus Phorcus; species Phorcus lineatus. The sequence goes on from OV121083.1 coordinate 14,832,733, forward strand.
TATGCACGTGTGTGACTGTTATCTTTTTGATTATATGTGATTTTATCTGGAATCTCTTTTACTCGTCATTTTTGCTTGTTTCATATTTTATGAGACTCAGTACAGATCAATTATTGAATTACAAATACAACACATATATGGTGTTTGAGACGCATAGGATCATAAAAATAACATTGTTCCCGTAGATAATCTTCTACATTAATGTTTAATTAAAACCGGTTTCCTTTTAAACCAGAAATGATCTTAATCGATCTCAAATCAAATCTGAAAATTTGCAAAAACATCGATTTAGAAATACTCTTCTTTTAATGGTATTATGTAAACCTGACAGAGACAATACGTTTTCTCAAGCTTTTAACCGTTTGAAGTTTTATAATTCATAAAATCTAGCTTATACAACTCGTTCAACAAAAATGGAAAACAGGAGCGGCAAAGGTTTGTTAGCGTTAAAGAAAGGTGGTCGAAATTTTATTTGTAAGAATATTTTTTGTTTTATGAAGAACTTGCTCAATAACCTATGGACTTGTTTTAAACTGTTTGCAAGAATGCAGAATAAAGGTGGTCACTAATGAAGTGGTCACAATGTGAATTAATGTTTTTGTTTTAGTTCATATAATTTTTAAAATGACATGATGAAAATCACATAGTGAATGATAATAGATAGTTTATTAATGTTTTACAATGGTAATTCTTTCACCATCTATAATGTAGTGAGCAAAGATGTTGAACAATGTTGCTTTGAGGGGGATATTAAGATTAAGCATTATATTGACATCGTGAACATCAATATTTATTTTCCTTAAAAGCTATTGAATCGTCATGGCAAACATTTATCACGGAGTGTCAGCAATAACTGATTTATATCCATAAGTAGAACATATTATCGTAACAGTGAAAAAACAGGGAAGTATTTCTATAATAAGGAAAAATTTTTTTTTACTGCCTTGAATGTAGATACGATTGTTTAACTTAGTTAGTATTTACATGTTTAATCGAAAATAAAGTTTATTTAAAACTTTTGTTCATGGTAATAAATGGTTTTGCTTTTTGTGTTATTTGGAAGGCAAACATATGTGAAGTCTTATCTTTCATCTTTGTCATGGTGAAATGACGTCTTAAACAATGAATTAAGGTCTGGTCATACCGTTTTGTCATTGTGAAGGGGGGGATGTTCCTACGTTAGAGAGCAAATAGTTTAAAAGTACGGTTTTTAAAATATAAGATAAGCCCATATACTTGGCTAACAGCCCGCACCACAACACTCATTTATTGCTAGCCCCGTTGAAATAGGTCACTTCTGGGTCCAATAAGACAAGAAATTCCATGTGTGAATTTCATGTGTTGTGTTTGAAATTAGTTGTAGCTTGCTAATGTTAAGTATAGTATTTCATAGAATGTATTTTGAATATCTTAGCGTGATTTGATTCTGTCGTATTAGAGCGTATGTCGGTCAATGGTGACAATTTTACATTTGAGTCATAATGAGGGAAACCAGTATAGCGTGACCCAAGTGTCTGAATGTCGTTATATCCCTCAATCTCGCCAGGGAAGAATAAAATACATCGTCGCATGCCGGAAATATTTAATAATATGAAAGTAAATGAAAGTTACTTCGCTACTTTGTAATTATAAAAAACATACTGTTTGTAGAAATGTGTTATATATTAAAATATTGTATTTGACAAACATAGTCAAGTATCCACTTATTCTCTGTTGTGATATGTATTTTCATATTTTTTTTCGATATCAATTTCACAGTGAAAGCATAACTGATATGATGACCTCACCTACACAAAATTAATAATTGAAATAGTTGACCGATATATTTGGTCCCGTATTTGATGGACATAGGTAGAAAGTAGCTCAGGTTGAGAAGATCTGACTCCCCTTTTCTTATAACCGATGTTTTATTTCAATGTAGGATTGTATGTACAGATGTCATCTTAAAACGAATTGATAATGAATAAAAGAATCAATAATGTTGATGATTGAAACAGTAGAAATTTTGTTGAAAAAATACATTTGCTAATCAAAATACATTAATATACCATACAGGCACACAATATAACATCGAAAAAAAGCAGAATGTCAACATCCATTTGAAGTTCAAGTTATTAAACATAACGTTTCGATTGCTTTACATGCGTCTAATGTTATAGTTACCTCTGCTTCTCCAATCAAGTTTACTTACTGTTTCATTAACAATCAATATAGATTTTCACATGAGAGTAAATACCATGTACAACAAAAACACAACAAAAAACAAACAATCAAATATTCACAAGAATGTAAATAAAGACTACAAGAGGCATAAAGAAAACTGTATAGGAATCATTATAGAATTATGAGTAAAATTGGTTAAGAAAATGGAAAACATGTCCTAACTGACCGAGAGCACTTGTCATTGACAATTATAGAATCATACGAAGAATGTGGTTTTTTTTTATAATTTGGGAAATCACGATAGCATATACATCAATATCATGATTTCCTGAATCGATAAAGACTCCACTAATTATGGAAAGGGGAAGAATTATCTCTATACAAAATATTGTAAATTTGTCAATAACGTATTTTCAATTACTACACTAGCAGTCACACGTCATGTCGTGGCTATTATATCCGTATATGGTGGCTGAATTCTACCCTTCGTGTCTTCCCTATTTCGTTGTATCTGAAGCAAGGGCGACATTACCTATATTATACGATATGGCCAATAGTTAAAATATTCAAAAATTCAGGGATTTTCATTGAAGAGATGAATGTTTTGATTGAAAATTCTAAATGTAAATTTTTTTTCTATTTAGGGGTTACCCGTCAGAAGATATTTGATAGACTTCGGAACATTCGGGGTCCCGTAAGCCGAAGTTATTTTCTATGGTCTCTGCATTTATATTTCCATATCTTTACTCACATTTCGATATCATTTGTATCAGTTGTATTTAACTAATTATCAGCAACAACGACATTTTTCTTTCCGGGACAGCCACGGTAAAACCTCTGGTTTGTATACTCCGCTGAACAGGCAGCTGTCTTTTGTGTGTTATCTTCACACATACCCAAAGTTTCACCACTATGGTGATCATCTATTGGTGTGCTGTCATCACTGGGGTCATCATCTCCCGGTATGCAGGCATCACTTTGGTCATCATCTAAATGTGTTCTGGTATGACTTTGGTCATCATCTAAATAAGTATCGGCATCATTGGGGTCATCATTAAAAGGAGTCGTGGTATAACGGGGTTCATCATCCAAAGTTGTCTCGGCATCAATGGGGTTAACATTAAAAGGTTCGTTGGTATAACGGGATTCCTCATTTAAAGTTGTCTTGGCATCACTGGGGTCAACATTAAAAGGTGTCTTGGTATAACGGGATTCCTCATTTAAAGTTGTCCTCGCATCACTGGGGTCTACGTTCAGAGATGTACGGGCATCATCATACAAGGCGAAGTTGTTCCCCTCCAACGACACCGGTTCATATAACTCTGGATTCTTGGGTCGTTTTGGATTTGAAGGATTTATTTTCGGTTCAAGCCTTGTATCATACTCCTCGTATAATGCCGTGCTGGCTCTTGAATTATTTATTTTATTTTCTGGAGGTCGCATTTCGACATTTGAGAAAATTGACTCCTTTTCAAGCTCATAAAAGTTCTCCAAACCCTGATCAGGTGTCTTGGAGGTTTTGTTCATGCTTGTTTGAACATTTGCTTTCATCATGTGAAGATCATGATATTCTTTCGGTTGCAGCTTAAACCTTGTCTTGTTGTCCAAGTCGCAGTAGTTTGGCCAGGCCTCCTCATATGCAACAACTTTAAAATAAAAAAAGTTTCTTAAAGAAAGTCAGCTGTTTGAGTTGGTCATACCAGTTTTTACGGGGGCTAGACGTTGGGGACAGAGAGGCAATATTGAAATGGAGGCAAGGACTCGAGATTAATTGGGAGTTATTGAGTTATTGTATTATAATATCATTATCATTTCTTATCTAAGTAATTAATGATAATACTGCGTTTAGAACATCAAAGTTAAAATGTCTGGTTGTTGGTTAATTTCTCTCGGTTATGAACCTCATCCTTACCTTTGCCTGGAGTCGGGGGAATTTCAATTGCGGGCTTGCAGAGAGGTCTGTAACACGAAAATAAAATGTAAGGTTTTACTAAAATTTCATAACCATTTATTTTCAATCATTGTTTTGGATAATGTACGATGTGATACTGTTATCACGAAAATTAAACCAAAATCAACAATGCAATATAATCAGCAGTATTAATAAAAATTGTGATGATGATGATGATAATAATGATAATGATAATAATAATAATAATAATAATAACAATCATAAAAAATCATTGAATTATTATGATCAAGAGCTTTACTTCTTCCTTTTCTCCTTCTTTTCTTTGAGCTTCTTGTTCTTTTTCTGTACTGGTTTTGAATATTGGTTTTCAGCCAGGTCGTAAAAGTGGTCATCGTCTGGAGATAGGGCTGGTTTTGATTTTTCCTTATTTCCTTTTCTGGACAGATCGCTGTATTCATTTGGATCGTGTGACGCTCTGGATAGGTTCTCAAGGTCCGAATATGACCTGTATGGTACAGCATCGTCGTACAGCACATCTAGAAATGTTAACAGGTTAAATAAGTATGCTTAAATATGAAATCCTTAATGATTACTAGAAACATCAAGGAAATTAACATGCCTAGAAATGCCTTTAATTTTAGACCAAGATGTATGATGGTTCACAGATTTATGCACGATGCTTTGGAGACAAGTTTCATGAAGATGTAATTTTGGTGAATGAGAAGCGATATACATACGTGGAAGATACGTTACGATGAAGAAACATCGTTATTGTGACTTCGTTTAGTCACCAGTGTGGGTAAAAATGAAAAGAAATTGGGAGTATGTATCATTCATTATCCATACTAAAACTTATGATTATTTTCTTTTCTCAACGAACTTTAAAAAGCATAGCTTCAAATGTCGTGTTCTTGAATACATTTCAAAACTTACCAAGTGCCACGGGCATTTCATCTGTAGGTGGATTCTTGAATCTGAAAGACATAAAGAATTCAGGACAGTGGTATCTTCCACGCCCAGGAAACTCTTGAATCAATTAACAGGATTAAGATGATTACAAAGATTTACAAACCCATACAAGTATAATATTTTACAACTAATTAAAGATGATATTATGACTGTGTGTCTATTGGGATGATATATTATGCTTATTTAGTTATTTTTACATAATACGTTATTAAATATTAAATGTTCTATTCCACAATTTTCAGCTATGAAAATCCTTGTTTGCAGATCTTGACAACATCAGAATTACTACAAGGGAGTACATAGCCAAGTGCATTTCAATGATAACCATTTCCGGACCCTTTAATACTAACCACATACACGAACCACAGTGTATCTTCGTGTGTCAAAATGAGATTGATTACCCAGGGACTAAAATAAGTTCAATATCTATTGGTATTTAAACAAATTATTATGAATTTTATAATCATCAAAAAATATAATTAATTAATATTTTCACCAGGCGAAACCACCAATACAATGAAACTTACGATAAATGCCCAGGGCCTACATGTAGTTTTTCGAACCTGTCCTAGCACTTAGGTAGTCGTAAGTACCATAAATCAACATTGGCTTACGACTGTCTTAACGCTAAGAGAGCTTCGAAAATCTGGGCCAAGATCACTAGTGATCATGTCTGTACAGACTCGACTTTATACCTTTCATTTTTCCGTGGTCTTGGTGATCTTATTCCTGCAAATAGACAAGAAAGGAAATTCTAGATATACAAAACAAAACAAAAAGAAAATTTATAAAACAGCATGTGCTTTTTTTGTTTTTAAAACATTTGCATCTTATGGTAAAAAAATGTAGGTCTAATGATGTATAAATTATGTTATGAGCATTAGGTTAGGAAAACAAAAGGTCAAAGTTGACCACTTCTACTTAAGTTTTCATGACCCCTTTTTCTTTTTGTGGTGTCCTTAAAATGATAATTAATAACAAAAATGGTTGATGCCACAAATTAATCAGAAACGTGGATTTTTTTATGTTAAAGGGTGTCATCGAGATAACAATAACTCAAAAATCAAAATATCAAAGGACCCAATGAGTCGTTTCTTTAAATGCTTTTTTAAAAAATTATGAAGCATGATTTTTATGACAGATCTGTTTTCTCAAAACAAAACGATTGATTGTATTCTCTTACCTAGGAGAAGCTTGCCGACCCTTCTTCTGAAGATCATTACTAAGAGAATATGAATAGAAAACACAAAGAACATGACACCGATTCCTATTGCCAATCCGCTCTCGAAGGTCAACTTAGTTTCTGAAACATCCCAGACGGATATATTTATAAAGTCGTCAATAAAATTGAATATATAAATCGAAGACTGATCAGATTAAAAGTGTTCGTGGGGTTCGTGTTTGATAGGGGTACGAGAAAAGTTTAAATGCATATTACAATTGCCCAAAATATCAAGTACGAGATGATTTTCAATACATCTACAGGAGTGATAATGACGTGTGTATATATGTGATTTGAAAACATAGATTTTCTATTTTCAACTTTCAAAATGTATTCGCAATTAGTCCGTAATTATAGAAAAACGTGCATAATCATCTATACCTTTTCCAATTGAGTCCATCAAAATCAGGTATCATATGTATATATATCCGTACCTCTATACATGTCTTTGAATAAAACAAGTGCTCCTTAACGTTTAACGTGTAGGTTTGAATAATTTACTAAGCTGTAAGAATTTAAGTATTATACCTAAAGGACACTGGCAAATGTTGACTTGGGTTGTGACCTTCAGATCTGAAAGTCAATAAAGATTAGTAGCAGCAGTGCCAAATTTGATCAATTGGAACATTTTATTACGTTTTTGTGAAATGTACTATGTACTACAGTTTTATGTACTATGTACTACAGTCAACATGTTACAAAACTTTTCAAAATAATGTTACCATTTGAGAACGGCACCGAGGTATAAATTTTGCGAAGAAGGCAGTCATTAGGTACATGTATAGGCTATGCATCATTTCTACCATATATATCTTTTTGTCACTTTCTCTGTTACAATGACTCGCCATAACACCAACTTGATCTATACTTTTAAAAATTGTTCAACCTGAGGGGATGAAGGCCGTTGAAGCGGGAGTTGTGTGGGTTGTTTCCGGTTCTGTGATACTTTCTGAAAACAAGAAAACAAGTTTTCTCGAACAGATTGTACATTGAAAGCCTAACTTTCACCTGTCATCTTCATATAAAAAATTGTCTAGTTATATATGTTAAAAACGATTCTTCAATTTTAGTGTTTGTAGGAAAGTTTGCTCAGACGCATAATTTAATTTTTAAAAATAAACACTGATGATTCATCAATGACGTTAGTTACATATACAGCTGGTATACAGCTAGAATAATAGGCCTTAACATCACAGAATCGGCACCATTTTCTGCTTTGGGGGGCAATAGTACAGAAATAAGTCAAAATGTAATCAGTAAATAACAGGGGATATGTGTCGGCAATGGGTCTTCAATATTATTTGCTTTATTTAACAATGTCGGTCAGTTTGTCGTAGATAACGTACCATGCTGACTTAATTTCAACGTACTTAATCGGCATAGGTCGGGCACAATCGTAAAAACTACAGTTTTCAATCGAATAGGCATTCATATGTATGCGACCGTCTCTTGTTGTTAAGAATACATGTTATTGTAGATTATGTGACGAATGAAGTTCTGAAGTTCTTCTAATGAAGTTGTGTTTCACAGATTAGATAGGGATCATATCTTCCTGCTCCTTGGCGCACCAACCATTTTGTAAAGTGAGTTTACGGCATCTGTGATATGGGAACTGACGCTAATGTGGTCTAATTTGGTCTTGGTGCATGGCAAACCTAGACACCCACAAAGCCAGGGCTCAGTGGAGCGACTGAACTGTGATGTCAAAGATATGCTAGTAGCATGGTTAGGAGATACTAAAACCACCGAATGGCCTGTTGGACTGAAGTTTGTTCAATTTTAAAAGAACAATAGCTATCACTCAAATATCAAGATGTTCCCTTTCAAAGCTTTGTTTGGTTCTGACCCACAAGTTGGCCTACGCTCCCTGCCACTTCCTCATGAAGTTCTACAACTACTTGTGACATAGGATGATCTTATCCAAGCACTGCAATCAACTAAATCTGCAGAAACAACATCGGTAGAGACATCAAACACACCACCAGACACAATGTCTGAAACTCCATCAACATCCGTGACAACTTCAGAACAAGACACATCTTCTGAAGCACCGTCATCAGGAAACTCGTCAACCTCAACAACAACGGACGCTTCACCGCATCTTGAGTTGCAACACGCTAATATCATATCATGTCGGAAGAGAGCTGCTTACGGTATTCTGACGCAAGCTGAGAGATGTTTAGTCATCACATGTTTTCAAATGGTATGAAATAAAGTCAATATATTCAATCATTTTAGTTTTTGTTTTATATTTAGAACACTTTGAGATAATGAAAGAAGTTCTCTGATGATAATGATAATTGGCTTAGTCTTATATGTGAAACAAAACTTCATTAGAAGAAGCAAAGGCGACCTCAGAATGAATCCCGTGCTCATCCTTTCTTCTCAATGATCGCTGTTTAACAATAAGTCAATCTCTACAATAATTGGGTTAATTAATCCGGCAATGTACACAATGCCTGGAATTTTTAGGCAATTTACACATTGACTAGGCTCGTTAGGCAATGTACACATTGACTGATTATTTAAGTCATTGTACACATTGCCTGATTGTAGACTTTGACTGTATTATATATATATATATATATATATGAAAAAAGTTCACCAATTTGAAATTGATCTTCAGCTCCCAGGCGTTATATATTGAAAAATACGAAGTCAGAAGTAAAAACAATCCATTTTAATGGCTAGCGCTTTCAGCTCAACGAGCCTCTTCAGGCCATACATACCAGTATATATATGTACATACATCAGAGAGGGTAAGGGTAAGATGGTATAAGTAAGGAGTGTTTTGGATGTCTTCCTCTAGAACCGAGGAGTATGGTCTACGTTCGGATCTCGACGGTCCAACTAACCATGAACTATAACCACAAACGAAAGTACAAGATGCAATTTGGTAGCAGTGTGGCATTAGGTATGTCACAATTTGCCACGATTAATTGCGATCTGATGTGATGATGTCGACTGAAATGGATATTTATGGTCGTAGACAACTTTTTATATCCATGCTTCAACTTTCTACGATCAACACAAATGCCACAACAAACCTTTAGATCACAACGTTGCGTTCGATATGGACGAAGATGAGGAATTTATAATGGAATGAGGAAGATGTGGAATTTATTATGGGAATAAGGCGTAACGGGTATGTTTTACTCTAAGATATAGAGAGAATGTAGAGATACTGTTTGGCATTTAACAAAGAGCTGCTATTAGTGTACCTGTGGAAAAGTAGGATGTAGATGTTGATTCTGGTGTGGAATCAGTTGTATTCTCCATTGCAACCAGTTACTGGAAACAATTGGAAAACTGGTTAACAATTGTTACAAATATGCACATCTAGTGTCAGGGTTATGTTTTCATGTCATGGATTAAGAACAAGTTCTTAATATCAAACTTCAAGTATTAAAATGGCATACAAAAAAGAATAGTTCATTCAAATATTTATCTTTTTACATTTGTTCAAAATGCATACGATTTGGGGATCAAGGTTTCGTTCAACGATTTATATATACTTGAGCTTTCATATGTAGTTCTGTAATACTTTGACATTACCTAAAATCGGTAAAGAAAATGTATGTTGTGAGCTTTTACTTGTCAATGATCATTGTATGAATTTAAAGGTGCAGTAGCACGTCTTTAGGTTAACAAAATGATCTCTCGAAAAAGAAAATAAATGTTACCAATTTCAAGATAATATGTTTTTGTAAGGATAGAAGTTGTTTTCTAAAGAAAAATCTATGCTCTGTTAAGCTATGTTAATCTATTTCCCAAATCAGAGGGTCAAGATATCTTACTACTAAACCAGATTATCCGGAGTCATTGAGGAAGTTATTAAATATTACGCAAAAACCACTGGCGGCAACTTTTAGTAATTTGAAGCAGGGAAATAGAAGCAACGATGTTTCGTTCGTTTAAAACTACTTCTCTTGATTAAAAAAATGGTCTCGCAATGGAAATTTCATTTTCGTGAGATCGCCTGAGATGTCTAAAAGAACCTCTTTCTGCCCCTTTAGGGCGCAATATCATTTTATGAATATATTTTCACAAAGAAAAAACACACAAATATGATTTTTACCATTTTTCACAACATCACCATTGAAGATAAAACGTGTGATATTTTGTTTTCAGGGCTACATGCACCGATAAATGAAATTCAAGAAATATTTTACTTGAGGATCAGTGACTTTTTATCATTGATTTGGTTTGAATATATCTAAACATGAGCATTTTCTTTATGTTATTTACATGGATGCGTCATAAGTCATTAATTATAAAAAGAAAATAAAAGAATATACAGGTACTCACCACAAACGATCTGAATTATACATCAACTCACAAGAAGCTTTTCGCAGGTAATGCATCATGTGCTATGAAATATCTCAATATTTTTTCGTATTAAAAATTGATTTTCCTTCTCTCTGTTTCCTGTTATGTACTTGAGTTTTATGTGGGATAGATAAGAATTATATCTTTTAATATAGTACATTTTTTTATCTCGTGCACGTTTTTTCCTTGTTCTAGAGCAGAAATTTATAGCCACTTTATTGAAGTCCTTGTTATTTGAACATTATTTTTCCAGAAATATATACAATTCACTTTTACCGATTTTACATTTGCATAAACTTTTGATGTAAATGTTTACTTACAAATCCTTACTGGTGAGACTTATTCATATCTTCCATGTTATGATATCGGGTCTGGAAAACTAATCAAAGAATGAATACATGTAATTTTTAGAATATAAAAATCAATAACAAATGGAGATTAAACGTTAAGAATTAATAAAATGAGAATTGGTTTTAATGATTTTTGAATAATTGGTTAAAAGTCATTTTGAAATGTCTGTTCGTTTCGATAATTTCTTATAAGAATTTGATTTTTTTCCTTCAAAATGAAAATCATGCTAGTCAGCATTTAAGTGAATATATTTGTGTTACATTATGTAAATTACAAAGTATGATATCATATTTTGATTTAATACCATTAACACTCTTGAGTTATGATTCCCAAAATATATGTTTTAAATTATATACGCTCTATTTATAATTTCATATATGTATATATATATATATATATATATATGCAATACTACACCCTGTATATCATACCTATCATAACTATCAGTTCAAGAATATATCAGATTTACACATAAGACGACAACCTTATTTCACAAAGTATTCATCTTATTATATTATTATTTTTACAGAGCGAATGTAATTTCCTGAACAACTTTACTTTCATTACGTTGTTAAGAGCTTCTGGCATTTTATAAATTCAACACAAATCCGACACCTTGCGGTCAGGGTTAAGTAATAACATCTCATTATAGATATTGATATATTAACATAACGTTCAATTCACCTGAATACGTATTGCTTGACATAAACTTTAGAGTACTTATCAGAGACCTGGTATTCTCAATTGATACCTCTCAACACACAATGGTATTTATATGGGTATAACGGTCATCGACCTCTCCGGGCTAAGTTATAGACCTAGGTGGCATAGGTGGCAGGTATATATATATCCTCTACTCTTAACTTGATTCATAAGAATTTCATAATCTTTTGCTATATTTGAAATCAAACCAATACAAATATCTACGGAGTTAGAAAGTGTACAATTCTCGTAAGATACTGTGAGCACATTTTTTGTGTCATTGAGAAATCCCTAGAATGGGCTTAATAGACATTTTTAAACTTTGAAAGAGTTTTATCCATCAAAACTCCACTCAAGGTTTATCTCATATATAAATGTCCTGCATGTAATCACACATTTATGTGTAATTGTTCAACAGTTCTACAATGTACAAAATAGAAAACATCGTGTCCTTTTCTCCAGTCAAATTTAAAGGGCCACAGATTATGTAATTGGAGTCGAATATGTCAAACTTCATACATGGTGTTATTTCATCGAGAAGTAGTGGTTGTTTCAGAAAATCCGAATCCTAATGCTTATCAGTTCAGTAAAGTGACGATAAACGGGTTAGTGTCGTGATTCGTAATCGAAAACCGAACAGTGGCGCACGCCAATGATTTAAATGTTTTTTCGGAAATTTATTAACAGCAGACACAAAGACAAACATTGGTTGATGGTATAAAGTAAGACTTTTAACTGCTATACACGTTAATTGGACACATTATTTTGAATTCTTAACATATATAGAGCCGTATCACTTTAAACAATGAGCATGGGAGCGATAACAGTTTTCATCGTAACCTCAAATGCACTATTTCACGCTTTTCCAGTTCAAATTAGCTTTTCCAAGGTATATAAGAATTTAAGCATTCGCTTCAGCCTTCTTTTGAAATACTTATTCTTTACAACTCGCAATCGGCAATGAAAATGTTAAAACAGCCGCCGTCGGCTTGGACATGTAACAAAATCTATGATCAGCTGTGCACAAAACGGATAAATTATGGAATGTAAAACGGCTGAACTTGTAACGTGTGCATCTATTGAAATTACCTACACGCTGAACTGAGAACAAAAGATGAAATATAGTGTATAAAAGCAATATTAGGAATTGACCTTTTTGATAACATAGTATTAGCATTGTTATTAGATTAACCAAAGTGGCTGCCGTTTCCACTTTTCTGTTTGTAAGCCAACTTCAATATTTCAAATGTCAAATTCACGCAGATCTAATGCAACGTTGCATTAAATACTTCCAGCCTTTTAAAATCAACTTTGTAACCTGAAAACGTACATTACTTACGAGGTGGATTGCCTGAGTGTGTATCGTATCAGTATGCAGTATCTCTGCATTCGTTGTGTTAACAACATATTGGTGTGCACTGGTACATCTAAAGATTATGTTATCAAATCAGTTTGGAGTTTCTAGTTCTTTCTGTTATATCCCCAACCCTACTGTTTGAGCATAGTTTTGAACGGTTAATAAAACCTTTACTGGTACTTCTAAACGGATGTGCTTCAAACTTACCGGAAAATTAGTTAGTGAATGGAAGAAGATTAGCCACTGTTGATTCTCGGGTTTCAAAGTGCAGGGTTTACTTCAGGGTGTTTTTGTGGGAACGGATTCTGGAGACCACACTGTAGACATAGGTTTAAGAAACTTTACATTATTCACTAACGGCACTAATACATTATCCCTCGCGAAAGATTCGCTTCATCTCGTTACTTAAAGGCATGATGTGATGATAAAAAAGTCTATTGATATGTAGCAAGTCTAGATTATTGCGGCTCACGGTATATAAATTTAGGGTTTAAAGATATTTTTGTTAGCCAATCAAGAAAACCTCAAATAATGACTATTATACATTATATCTCTTGACTATTTTAATCATTGGAGATTGAATGAGGTTAAACCAATGGTAGCAGGACAACTCGAAAGGGTCATAAAAGTAAAAATGAATAAAAGTATACTATTATAAGTATACAGTCATATATATAATTATAATACAATAATAATAAAAAAAAGTATCTTCAATAGTTAAATACTTCCTGATTTTGAAGGTTAAATAAGGTTAAACAAATGGTATCGTGCAATCTTAAGAGATCATAAACGTAAGATTTACAGGATCCCAAATAGAATTGTCATAACGCCATATGGCCGAGGGACAATAACGCTTGTGCAAGTCAAACGTAAACCGTCCCATCATCAATACAGAACTTCTGAGTCACGATGAAGGTATGTGTCTTAATGGTATCTCCACAATGCTGTAATTGTCTTTAATCACAGATGAACTATAATTTACGTGATATTTTCGTTACTAGGGTGATTGATTTAGTGAATCGTTAGTAATTTTGTAACGAACTACGTCAACTCAGTGAAATAGGGAAACAAACATAATGAGCAAATAACAATGATGCAATATTCCATATGCTTTCAGCAACATGAATGCAAACAACCGAAAAGAAATGTTGATTCCAGGGTTTACTGAGTTGTAATGGCCTACTAGGCCTACTATCTGCCTTACTATATGTAGTGAGAATTCCGTCATTATTTTTCAAAACGTTAAGCATTACAGCTTGTTTTAACTGGAGAATTGATAAACCCACCGATAAACTCACAAACTGAAAAGAATATATTTAAAAGAAAAATCACTTAAATATGGAAAGTTGTTTAAGTAAATGTGTATAGAAACACCTAAAAGGTTATGAGGCAGTTAGTTCTACACTTCTTATAAAAGAAAGATAATTTTTTCCTAAAATTCCAAAACATTCCCTTGTTTTCATAGCTGAATAGGACAAACGCAATTTTAACAGTCCGTGATTGCAAATAAGACAAACTGTGTTACGCTTGAATGCGTCGGGTTTATTTGTCATGAATAAGTAAATATATTGCATCAGTCAACTTCGGGCATGTTTAATAAATGGGACAACATAAGATAGGGAACTTATAACTCATATTGATAATAATATTTCAAATGTTAGTGAATAAACAATAATATCTTGAAATTAAAAAAAAATAAATTATCCCTCATAAGGAACTTTTTATAGGTATTTTGCATCTCAAATAATATCATCAAAAGGGTTTGGATAACGGGGGAAATTCATGCCATTTTGATAAATAATATAGAGTGTCGATATCCATCTTTCAGACAGGCAACTTTATTTGCATTGAAATAAATATCGATAGGATATAACGGTGGATTGTAACAATAATATATACTTTAACAATCGTACTACAAAGCTTCTTGTAAATATTCGCAATATAAAGGATGGAACTCGTATAGATGACAACCCTTTTTCACTTGATTAGTAATGAAAATGTTACTACTTACATGTATCTTCAATTTCTTAACTTCTGAATCACTAGGTAAAAGGTCATTACCTTATGCTTTGACGGCCCACATCTCTTCTGTCTTATTTTTATTTACGACGGTCTATACTAAAATAAGAAAAAGATTCACATTTTGCATATCATCACAGTAAAATAAAATACATTAGTTTAACAGGAAACACTATCTGTGTACATTAGGTTTGTCTATTTTTACTTGTCCTCTGTAGATCGTCGTTACTAACATTTGTACTGTCGTGTCTATGTTATCGCATTTGGTAAACTTATATGAATTAGGAGCAAAGACACTCGTGATAATATTTGACATTGTTTAAATATGGGGTCGGTCATAAAATCACAAGAAGTGGTAGAATGTTAGTCAAATGTGACATTGAATCAACCTTTGGCTTTACAACGCCCATTGATTACCTTATATTTATAGATACGTACAAATGTATATTTTAAGCAGTTTGGGGTACACAATAACCCATGCCCATGCCAATGCCCAAGCCAATGCCCAAGCCAATGCCAATGCCAATGCCCATGCCAATGCCAATGCCAATGCCCATGCCCATGCCAATGCCCATGCCAATGCCCATGCCAATGCCCATGTGAAAGGGTAACAAGCACTGAATACAGTATGTTTCCTTCTGATCATCATGTATAATTCTATGAACAGAGGTTTTTAAAAATAAAATTACTACGATTCGGGTATCTTTATAACGCTCAAAACTGAATATCTCTGACTGTCTAGACACTAGTGCTGATTGTCCTGAGCTGTGTGTGGTCAGCCGCTGGCTATCCAGGCGGAGCACCCCCAGGGGCGTGTGATAGTATGACCCCTAACCACGGTGTCCCTGCTGACCCCTCCACACCTCCCTTTACCGTCACTACCAGCAGCGATACCTACTACAGTGGGCAGCAAATAACAGGTAAGGTAGTTTTACATCTACCTATAAACTTTGTCATGTTCAACGTGAATAACTACCCTGTGTTAAACAATAAAATGTTTCTATACTCGAATTAGGGAGAATTAGGGCAGGAGAATACAGGTAAGTCTGATTTAAGTCTTACTGAAATATAAAGAATATTTCTGTAATTTATTGGTTAATTAATTTTTAATAGTATAGTGCCCTTGAAAATTACAATAAGTATCTAACGATACGCGGAATTAGGACAGGAAAATACAGGTAAGATTGATTTAAATCTTACTGAAATATAATAATATTTCTGTAATTTATTGGTTAATTAATTTTTAATAGTATAGTGCCCTTGAAAATTACAATAAGTATCTAACGATACACGAGTTATGACAAATCCGAGAACAGAGGCACTTTTAAAAAATGTCGAAATGCAGTAAGGCTTAAAAATCGTGTGAAATTAACTGGCACGATTCCTACCTTACGGAGTAAATTGAAGGTTTTTCTAACTCCTTGCATTCCATCCATGTTCGCAGTGACAGTGAACGCTGGCGACGAGGCGGTGCCCTTCAAGGGGTTCTTCATTCAGGCCAGGTCAGAGGGTTCCACGGATCCAGTAGGAACCTTCTTCATGGGTTCTGAAACTGAGATCCAAATCATATCCTGCCCTGGAGGAATGGGAAGCAGTGTCAGTATCCGTTGTTACGATCAGGACTGTCGTCTCTTGTCACTGATATATAGAGGATATTATATGAGTGTCCATGACATACTATGTTTACGACACGAGTGCTTAATATTAGTATTTTCCGAGCGAGAGCGAGGGATATACTGATATTGAGGCACGAGTGTCGTGAACATAGTCTGTCATGAACACGAATATGATATTCTGTTTATTACCGAAGTCGAGAAACCAAAGAAACTAATCAAAATCAACATCCAAGCATAGGCATAGGCACATTTGGAAGACAACGTCATAGGCGAACTGTGACGTCAAAGCATTGATTTTGACGCGACGTCACAATGAAAAAGTGATATTTTGCCCTAGGACATCGTATGAAAAATATGAACGCCGAAATGATTACCCTCGTAGGTAATATAAGACATTTTATACAACTACTCAGCTGTTAAGAATTCTAGTATCAAAGCGTTACTTTATTGGTGTTCATACAGATATTCTAACTATGAACATGCTACAAATGTATGCTCTTGACATTTCAAGTTCACTTATTGATGGTTCATGCAATGGGAAGTATGTATTAAAGATAATTTACAGGCAAAATACAAATCACATATCTTGACAAACCATTGATTGATATGATTTAGCCAGGATTCCAAATGGTTTTGCAGTTTTCTGCCCCACAAGAATAATTTGGTTTTGGTTGAAACAGTGAAAACAATAAGTAAAACTCAATTTACACATTCAACGCCATAAAAAGTTAACATATGAAAAATAATGTAATAAGATTAGATCGTATTAACTTTTTTATAAGATAGAAGACACACAAATTACTCCTTTTTTCAGATAATTTAAATGAACATATTAAACAATAAACAGACAACAATATAAAAGTAATATTTACAATGGAACTAAAATATATATTAATGAATTACTATCTTCTTATGAACGGAAACATGAAAATGTAACTAAATGTATTTGTGATATAATTCCATCCTATTGTGGTCTAATAATCAGGTAAGTTGAAATGAACTTTTATCATGTACAAATGCACAACACCTACTTTTCGACATTTCATGAAGTTACATTATATTTACAGAACGGCATATCACACAACAGTAATGTTGATAAAACGAGAAAGTCTTTCATGTGGAGCAATGAGGCAGGGGCCGACATTTTCTTCCAGTAAGTATATATATTACAAATTCCAAGTTAAAAAATCACGTTTAACACCCAAAGGTTTTCCTAGGCACATCATAAGCTAAATAATCAAATTTTCAAAATCCGTATTTTCACTAAGTGAAATAACAATGAGATTATACTCAGTGACATAAGCCTACTATCATATGACGTTAGTATTTGCTTCTAACTAAATATCTGGTTTCTGGTACAATTGTGCACAGAAATGACCTACATGTATAGCACTGACTTCACTTAGAGATAGCGTTGACGGTGGGCCAAGGGGATATCAGCCTTCCCAGGGTCCCGTTGCACAAAACACTAAGGTAGCCTTAAATCACTAAAGTAGGGTTAGTGCAAAGTTAAGTGTTTTGTGCAACTACCCCATCTGTCTGATCAAGTTCGCGTTCAAGTTCCATTGCATTTAAATCTTTACCATTTCTATAATTTATGGAATACATTTGATAGAGATTCATATCTTATATTGCACAAGGTGCTCACAGATCTACTGACATAAAATAAAATTAAATAAGCACCATTAAAAATATCAGGTGTAATGAATCATTTCATATCAATTTCTATTCCCAAGGGCAACGTTTGTAAACAACGTGACCACGTTTTGGACGAACGTAAGAAGCCCCACCTTGACAGATGTCAACATGACGGAGACGTCCACAGCGGCGACCACGACCGATTCATCGAACAGTAGCCGGGGTGTATATACAAGATCCCTCTTCTTGTTGCTGGCTGTTCATGTGGCATCTGTTTTTCTAATTCAATTAATCTAATATAATTGAGTATCATCGCTATTGTTTCTATATTTCTATGTTTTGTTTTAAAGGGGCAACGACAAGTTTTTGAAGATAAATGAAGTGATCTCACGAAAATGAAAATAAATGTTTCTTATTGAAAGAAGTGAATTTTACTAAAAAAAAAGTATTTTAAAACGAACGTAAGATAATTGGTTAGATAGTTATACGAAATCATTACCATACCTCTAATGATTAAAACGGCTTCACACAAAAACGGCCGCTAGTTTTTTTGTTTTTTACTTAATCCTTTTGTCCACATGTTCAGATAATCGGTTGAGTAATGACACATTTTGACTCTATGATATGATATGATATGAAGATGATACATGTGGCATAAGCTAGTGTTTATTGAGGAATTTTTTTATCAATAAATCTTTCAAAACACGTGATTTTACATCTTTTAGGTGTATTATCTTTATATTTGAAATTACATCTATTCAATCCTAATGAAGAGTAAGCTTATGAAGATGTTGATATCCGAGACATTTTGTTTATGTCATGCGTGCCACACTTCTAAATGCCCTTCCAAATCGTAATTTATTTCCACTTAGCCTTTGTTTGACAGTTAGTATTTTCTTAAACCTTATTTCATTTTCATTATTACTAACCATTAACTTTTCAACTTTATTCATTATTAATATGATATCAATGGGTCGATTTTTACTAAGCAGATTCTATATAGACTTACTTTTAGTGTTCTTTGCTGCAATAACTTGATAATAGTGAGCGAAAAATATCAGGTCATAATTTAGGTAAAAATAGTAAACATTACCTTTTACTTACTTAACATTTTTTTCATTTCTTAATCATTGATTTGTAAAATGACTCCACCAGTATTTCAAATTTCAATAACTCTAGATACAGAATAACCTGATTGATAGAAATGAGAATGACACATAAGAAAAGTCGAGTCCTTACAGGATATGCCTTTTATGAACTATATGGTAAAATATGATTTAATAAACTCCATTCAACGAATGTTCCTTGTTGTTTTGATTTACACACATGTGTCAGAGGCGGATTCAGGGATTAAGGTTTTCCCTTAGGGGTTGGGGGCCACCCACTATCTGTACATGTCGTGCGAGAATGAATGAACCTGTTCTTAGAATATTTACTGATGTATAAGTTGCATGAAAACATGCCTAATAATAATAATAATAATAATAATAATAATAATAATAATAATAATAATAATAATAATAATCATCATCATCATCATAATAATCATCATAATCATAATAATTGTCTTAACTATTTGATATTGATTTTCTCGAATTCTTGTCGTTGGATGAAAGTTTCGTTCAATAAGTTCTCCACAGATTGAGACCTTTTACACAGAAAGCAAGTTCCACCTCGCCAATAGGTCCGCTGCCATTGAGTTATGGATTGTCCACGCTGGCGATTATTCAATATGGGAGCTTGATTCGGCAAGCGCGGAAAGTTGAAGATGCATATAAAAAATCCTCTGTTGCCTTAAAGGACTTTGACAAGGGAAACCTTTATCTATTGATATTGAATTACATTCATGAAGCGCAGTATTCAAGTTTTACGGACACTGCATGTGACTGAAGTTTTTGGTCGTTCTGTATGTGTCTTTATACACAATAACACGTGCTTTGTTACCATATATACCATTAGTTTGTGATCATTACATCAGATTCTTCGGTAATTAAAACACAACATTTACTTGAAAAACAAAACTTCGACAAAAGACCGACAGACAGACAATCATTGTAACAGGCCAAATAGGCCCCTGGCCATTAGATGAACATTGTTTTACAATATAAACAGGATGGTGAGGATGTTAAAAAATTCACTCGAGGCAATCAAAATAATTCGACATTGGTTGATTATATTGCCTTACATTATACCTTGCATTGTTTAGATAAAATATTTGATGAACTATACTTATACTACATAACCTTTTGAACTCAGGCCTACTATGTTACTTGCATAAATAAAAGGCTACCGTGTCATAAATGTGTTAAATAACTTTAACCGATAATGGACAAATGGTTGTGTTTATCGTTCTTCTTTCTACAGTAAGTCACGTCTTCGTTAATTTGACTGATGTGGGTAAGGTAACGCAGATTTAACATAACAATCCGAAAACGAAGAAATACTAGATCAATACATAAATAAACTTGCAAGTTTAATCAAATGCAGAAATATAAATGTCGGGATTTCAAAATTTAAGTTGATATAATTTATCTAGAAAGAATACGTAAGCTGAACACAAGCATTAACTCAATATCCATATTGCATAATCGTGTTGCTAACAGCCTTTTATATGATAAGATATTCACATAATAGGTATATTATATCATGGTCTCAATGTGACTTGCAAAATGCATAAACACAGTGTCACGAGGAGAAAGGCTCCTTTACAAGGTGTGTGAGCTATTTTGCGATGTTTGTTTGGTATACGGTGTCTTTCAGGGTAGCACGTAAAGCTATTCTATTCACATACTGTTGAATCATGGTTCACTATGAGTGTTGGCGTGAATGTTTGAACTAATTCAACCTGAATACCATTTCAGTCCTTGCTGAAAGGCAAATACAACCACACTCTACCTGGGAACGAGTTACTGGAAGCCATGATCAAGGTTTGTTTACCTGTGGTGTTTTTACCTTTCGGACATCATATTAACACACATTTAATCGTAAAAATTTAGTTAACTTCACCAACATTACACAACTTATATGTTTGTAAGAATTTGGTTTTTGTCATTTTGAAAGGGACAGAGGTTGTTGTTGGAGTCAAATATTTCAAACGGCGTCAGTCGGGACGAACTAACTGTTGCTCAAATTACAATTTTCATGCCTTTTGGTTCAAATTATTGACAATATGAAAGTTAAAGTCACCAATTTTTGATCGAAAAACAGACGATGTACAGCGGCAGGTACACGCTAGTGAGTCAAACGTTATTTTAAAGACTTCTATAACGCAAATATACATGTAGCTTAGCGGTATTCTATTGATGAGTTGAGGAGTATATACTTGTAAATGGGGAGAATTGTCCTCTGAAGGATACGTATAATGTATAAAGAAGGATAAAACGTTTATGTGTCCTATTGATTTCAGAAAATACGAATTTGGCGTTAGACGGCAAACTTCTGTCATTTACATCAACGTTATGACAATATCATAACATCGATATTTCCCCCCATATACTTTATACGAGCTAGTTGTCACCATCTGCTCTTCCAATGGACAGTAATGTACCACATTGTTTTAAAGAATGGTCATTGTTTCATTATAAAAATTGTTTTATTTAACGTTTAGAGTTTTTGCATAGCATGACTAATGATATAGGGTTTAAACGTTGATTCGTCTCCAAACAAATCGTTATTATGGACAAGTTTTACCTGATACTTTCTACACTTGCTAAGGATAAAAGGTTTTCTGTGAAACACTTGAGCTACTGTATTAATCAATTGTTAAGGCTTCAAAGGAACATTTATGCGCAGGGTCACCATATGATCTTTGTCAACGATGACCCGAAACCCAAACGTACAAAGGTAGCGCGTACAGGTAAACTCACCTACTTGCTAAATTATGTAAGGCTCCAGGCAACAGATAACCCCTGTGAAAGAACGTGTGGAACAACAATGGGATTCTCACACGTTTCATCTTTCACAAATGTATACACATTGAAATAAGTTTTGCAACATGATTCTTCATTTTTACCCATGTTCTGAATTCATATACAAGTAAAGACCCTATGATGGTCAGTTTCTTATGAATAATCGAGATAATAATTCTGATGTTTTGTATGTAGATAGTTTAAGTCTTAGGTGTTTGAATTTATCATCAGGTGTTCATCATCCTTGCGGTCGCGGCGCTGGTAAAGGGGTACCCAACTGGGGCTCCCTTGGAGCAATGTGTGAGCATGACCCCCCAGCACCACACCTCCCCCCAGACAAGTGATCCCCCCTTCACTATCACCGTCAGTAAGCGCTTCTATCAGCCTGGAGAATACATTGTTGGTATGTGAACTTCAGTTTTGGGGTTAATACAAATTATAGAATTTGCTTGTGTGTATAAAATTATGAACGCCGATTTCCAATCACGTGTTACAACTTTATCCTCAAATGATTACCAAAATAAAAGGCAACGTTTACATGAAATGCTAAATGGTTTTGGTCAATCTCATCAAAATGAAATCTAAATCGCTTCACTACGTTACGCCTATTCGAAGTGCAGCAATGTTAGAGCTTATTTCAATGAGATTGGTTTTAGTCTACTAAATGCAGAATACCTTATCAACTGGTTAAGATAAAAAAAATATTCTAATCTTAATAAAGGGGATTCTGATTGAATTGTTGGAGCCACGTATGCCAATCTTGATAAGTGGTGTCATTTGAATCGAAAAGAACTGACTAGTGCTGTAAATTTTCCATCTGAGGCTCGTCGATTCTGTAAAGTGTTTGATTATGCCACGGTATAAAGTCACAATTTACATCGTTAACTGGAAAATGAACTATTAATATTATTTTTATTCTCGATTAACTGTAATTATGTGCTTAATTAATAGATAGCTTATTCATTCTTGTATAAATCGTAATTTGTTCATTAGATTATATTTGATTAATTTCCGTTCTTCGATCCATACATCAGAATGTTCACTTTCTCCGTTTAGTAACGCTGAACGCGAGTCGTCCGGGGGT
This sequence comes from Phorcus lineatus, assembly GCA_921293015.1. NCBI lineage: Eukaryota > Metazoa > Mollusca > Gastropoda > Trochida > Trochidae > Phorcus > Phorcus lineatus. The sequence goes on from OV121083.1 coordinate 14,856,003, forward strand.
CATGTTCAAGGGCTTCATGCTGAGCGCACGAAGAGCGGACTGTTCAGAACCAGACAGGCCTGTTGGGATGTTCTCTCTCCCACATCCAGACCGGGGGGTTAACATGTTGACCTGTAACGGGACGTACAAAAATGTATGTTTTCATCTAAATTATTTTGTATTTATTCTTTCAAAGTTTTATCTTCTTATTTGTAAAATGTGTCCAAAACCTTTCAGTAATTAGAAAAAATATTCCAATTTCTTTGAGAAGGAATATTCTATAGGTACCTTCCCTCTCTCTCTCGCTCCTTCCTAATACCCTGATCTCTTTCAAGCCCATACACTCGTATCGCTAGCTATCTAACCAGCCAATGAGACGCCTCGTATTCAGCAACAGCGGCACAACCCGGAAAGAAAAATCCGTTGAGTTTAAGCTCCATAATTAACGACATTTCATTGGCCTAATAAATAACAGGTGAGCATAGCCACGAATATAAAGCCGCCATCGATACGAGGAATTTAGTCTGAATGAGATAAGAATTGTAGGAAGGAGCGAGGGCGTATTTAGCAAGATGTTTCATGCGCTTCACTCTGAATTCTACTTTATGAACGACATTTTAACATCTATGACATCTTAGAGGTATTTGACACTTAGTTAGTACAGAATTAAACACGTTATAACTTGAGATCGTTTCGTCAATATATTTATCAAAATCGTATTTTACCGTGTAGGCCTATTGTCACTAAGACTTTTTGTTTCAAAACTTTTGCCTCAGTGATTGTATGAATGGAAGCTTTCCTGACAATTTTCATACATAAGAAGTTGTAAATCTATACGAATATAAAGCTGACTGTTGTTGACAGTTGGAAAAAAGTGAAAGTTGCTGAGGGTTTAATGATGATTGAATAATTATTTTTAATAATTTGTAAGTAGGTCGTTCGATATTGCCTATGCACAATGATCTTATTCACAGAACACCGTCACTCATGCTGACAGAAGTAATAAGTACTCCAAATCATTTCTCTGGAGGAACACCGCAGGAAGGGATGTGTACTTCAAGTAGGTATTTGTATGTGTAATTCAAGTAGGTATTTGTATGTGTACTTCAAGTAGGTATTTGAATTTGTACTTCAAGTAGTAGTTTGAGTTTGTACTTCAAGTAGGTATTTGTATGTGTACTTCAAGTAGGTATTTGTATGTGTACTTCAAGTAGGTATTTGAGTTTGTACTTCAAGTAGGTTTTTGAGTTTGTACTTCAAGTAGGTATTTGTATGTGTACTTCAAGTAGGTACTTGAATGTGTACTTGGGGTAGGTATTTGAATGTGCTTTTGAAGTAGGTATTAGAATGTGTTCTTCAAGTGGGTATTTGAACATGCCATTTTAAGTAGGTATTACACGTTTACTTCAAGTAGGTTTTAAATGCGTATTTCAAATAGGTATTTGAATATTTCCTTTAAATTGTTATCAAATATGTACTTCAAGTAGGTATTAAGTGTGCACTTCAAGTAGGTATTTGAATTTGTACTTCAAGTAGGTATTTGAAAATGTCATTTAAGTAGGTATTAAACTTTTACTTCAAGTAGGTTTTAAATGCGTACTTTAAATAAGTATTTGAATGTGTACTTCAAGTAGGTATTTGAGTTTGAACTTCAAGTAGGTATTTGTATGTGTACTTCAAGTAGGTATTTGAATGTGTACTTCAAGTAGGTAATTAACGTGAACTTCAAATACTAGATATTTGAATGTGTACTTCCAGAAGGTATTTGAATGTGTACTTCAAGTAAGTATTTGAACATCTCATTTAAGTAGGTATTTCCTCTTTCCATCAAAGACTGAGAAATTGTAATAGAATTGTTCGTGACGGGATGGACTAATGCAAATTACCGCCACTTGACAATTGAAAGATAGCTTTTCCGTGATAACTTGAAAATGTGAAGGCAACGGTTAGACTTGCATTATATTTATCAGTTTAATCATCTATTGCCGGTTTTGTCAAGCGTTGGCGATAAAACATATCATAAATATTTCCCCCGTTTTTACTCTAGTAGGCTTTTCCCTCGTTTTCATGAACTTATCTTGAAATTGTCGTCGTATTTGAAAAAGGGTATCAAAGTATTGAAAACAAGAACGAATAGATTTAAAAATTATCTCAAAATTTCAATAACGCGGTATAGCACAATTTGCATCCGAGTCAAGACTCAAAACGAAATGGACAACCTTGATAAACCATGTTTCAAAGCACTCGGATGTCCACGGACTGCACGCACTAAGAATATATTTTAGCTTTACCGAACCATACGAAAATAACTGAGACTTTTCGGATGATCATTTATGAAACGGCGTCGCTGATTGCCAACTAATCTTGATTGCATTCAATCTAAATTTCTAGACCGAGAAACGCTCGATGTTTGTATAGGAATTTCTGACAGAGCTACATCTGTAGGGAGGGTATGGGTCAGAACGATCAGGCGGAACTTTCGTAAACCTGCACGTTCATCAAAACATAAACTGTGAAAGGAGGGTTTTGAAAATTAACAAAATGCAGAATCTTTGAATCAGCTTTTTTCGATGGAACCAGTCATTACCATAGTTTCCAACTTTTACCGGGAACTCCACGAACAGGATGTTCTGTGGTGGTCCTCGCGGAAAACTATTTCCTGACACAACTAGGAGAGTTTAGTATGACAGTAACTACTACATGAATCATGTTTTCTCATCCCTCAGGTACACCATGGTGCAAGACGGTGCTACCTTCTGGACTAACATCAAGAGTGGCGCTATATACGACCAAACTAGGTCCGACGACTACGCCACGTGTGCTGATGAGAACCCAGTCAAGACCCACCCCGCCTACATGACGACCACGATGGGATACCCCTCGACGCAAAAGCCCTGGGATGGCAAGTGGCCGGTTGCGAGTGCCGCGTTTAAGCAGTCCATGTCTTGGTTGGCTCTGTTGGCTTGTCTTGCAGTGCTATTTCTGTAGCTAAAAAGGAATGTCCTTTATATGGAGACATGACTTGTTAGATGGTTACACACTGCACCTGATAAAAAAACTAACAATTTTCTCCAAAACGTCGGATATTTTGACGATAGAGACGATGTTATCCAGATATTTGGCATGTTTGAACCAATGTGAGATTTTTTTATATCATGAAAATCACAGAGTGCTCTTTATATTTTATAGATTTATATAATAGTTTCCTGTAAGCCAATTCATTTAAATAAACTTCATAATATTTTACAAAGAATGCATGCCGTCACGTTATTTTTTATTTACATTTTTAGTTTACATGTTTGATTACTAAGATAACTCTAGTTTTCCGGAAGCTTAAATTGAAATAACATGACAGACAAGTTATCAATCGCCTGCAATTTGACAGCTAAAGTAACCCAAAGGGAGGGTTTGGGGAAAGGGATATCGCTCCATCACACCAAATCGAGATTATTAACCTGGCCTTGGAAGTATTAGTCTGTCATCCAGACCCTATGGCAAAATATTCAAGGAACCTTCTTAAGTCTAGAAAATGTTGGCAAGTCCAGTTGCCTCAGCCAAAAATTAAGTATTGTACAGGATTCCTTTTTTTAATATTATTTCATACCAATATCATACCAAATATTGAACAATACATTTTTGATAAAATCTTTTTTTTTCAGGGACTATACGTTAGTCTATGGAAGTGTGTCATATGATTTTTTATGAAACAAGTGAGCCAGGGATAAACACAAATTCGGACGAGTTTCACAAAAGTCATATGATATACTTTCGAGTTAAAATTTCTTTATTACCGATTCTATTAAATCTAAAATGCATGGACATATTCAGAAAGGGGACTGTTTCTCTTGCGACGTTCCACTACAGTGACGTCACTAACAATGGTTTTATGACGTCACGAAATACGGTAACTCGCACTGAGAGAATCGTTGTTAGGTAAAATTGATATAAGCACATTGAGCACATATTGAAAAATATATGACAACTTTTGGTTATCGTATGGGTAATAAATCTCGATACATGACACTACACATGTACAACCGGCCCTACGACACAACCTTCTACTGCATCATCCTACACAACCAATCAAATGACACTTATGCCATCACACCATGCTAATGACATGACACTACCAGACTTCAAATCTAACCCCATCACATCACAACCCACGTGACATCACATAATAATAAGACACCACACGACTTCATAAACAAACCCGCCACATCTCTTTCCCACACCATACAAATAACATGACACCACACGACTTCCAAACTTACCCCGACATATCCCACCCAACACCACACGACTTCCAGACTAACCCCAACATATCCCACCCAACACCACACGACTTCCAAACTAACCCCAACACATGCCACCCAACACCACACGACTTTCAAACTAACCCCAACATATCCCATCCAACACCACACGACTTCCAAACTAACCCCAACATATCCCACCCCACAAATAACATGACACCACACGACTTCCAAACTAACCCGACCCCACACAGCACCTTGCAAATAACATATCATCACACGTCTTCCTAACCAACCCAACCACACCACACCACACCACACCACGAAACAAATTCACCACAGAACAATACACTACAGGCTTAAAGCGATGACACTTGATGTCATTATTTGTAGCTTTTCAACATATTCAGGTGTATGAATTTAAGAAATTAAACATTTGTTTCACATTTTTATTTAGAAAAAAATACAAATATTTGAATTGATAGAAATTTCAACACTTTAAAAAAACACTTGTACAATTAAAAAATTAGTCATTCACGTGAAGAATATCCTTTAAAACAATACTTGACTGATCACAGATTTATTTGTATTGCATTAGTGACGTTGTAAAAAATGGGCTTAGAGTTTGATACTGTAGGCTATGTGCTTAAAGTTTCGATGACACATTCATTGTAAGCAAGCTATGATTGTATTTTGAATTTTAAGAAAAGTAAATTGACTACAATCTAATCAAAATGCAGCCACGACGATAATGGAAAACAATACAAATCACGAATGCAAAAGAAATTCGTGTTGTCTACAATCCTAGCTCCAGTCCATGAATATTCGCTAACGTAACAGACCGTAACATGCATGGCAGCCAACTTTATTAACATATTGTCAAAGATTTGTTTATCTAAATCAAAGCATTTGTTTCATGCGACAACCATTCCCCTCATCTCTGAACCACAAACAAATTAACGATACAGCTGTGCTGTATAAACCATCTGTCTGCTACCTGTCCTCTCTGTCATGAGGGTTTAACCTCCTGCATTTGTTCAATTTGTCTGCGGTTTAATCAGCTCAGCCAGACCTCGCATCTTGAACATACCACAGAACATGCACCCAATGAAATAAATTTTCTATGGGATGGTATTGACATTTAGAAGTTGAAACCTTCCGATTTGCCTGACATCGTCTAATGTCGGCAATGGAAAAGTCTTCGTTCGCATGGCTACAATATGATTGAATTGCGGAACTGAACATCTAATTCAAAGGAACAGATTGGCAGAATGTCTTTCTGGGCATGCCTACATTTTAATTGTATTATGGAGCTGAACATCTAATTCAAAGGAACAGATTGGCAGAATGTCTTTATGGACATGGCTACATTGTAATTGTATTATGGAGCTGAACATCTAATTCAAATGAACAGAGTGGCAGAATGTCTTTATGGACATGGCTACATTTTAATTGTATTAGGGCGCTGAACATCTAATTCAAAGGAACAGATTAGCAGCTATTGCAAGCAAAACTGAAAAAGAGATAGCTGTTTCGCCGGCTCCGCTGACCGGCCACACAACTTCATGGCCAGTGACAGGGTGTGGGTACCAGGGGTCCATGGTTGTGGGGGGTTTAGTGGACAGTCTGGCCGGGTCCACGTATTCCACGTCGATATAACCAGGCTCTGCGCAGGATGCAGCTCCCCATGGCTTACTGGCGTCACGCAGAACTGCCGTCTTGATGTTGGTCCAGTACGTGTCCTTCTGCTCGACCACGGTGAATCTGACGTGGAAAGAAGATCAGTCAGTTTTGGTACAACATTTCTATTGAGAAATAAAACTACCTGCGGAATTGATTAGACACTGTTCATGTTTTCCCTCCACAAGGCATAATTTTTCATCATTTGATAATCAAAGCCTATTTTTGCATGAGTAAATCAGATGTAGCTAAGATGCAGTGGAGCTTTGATAGAGGGGGATGGGGGTGTTCACCTATTGAAAGGTAGGGGGGAGGGGGGGAGTAAACTGAAGACCTTGCATATAGTAAAGTTGCCGGATGGCGGCAATGTATTGAATTAACCAATGACTGAGAGTGACAGTTTGCCCTTGCAGTATTATATCCTTTATGTTATGTTTATGCTTGCGAATCTGTACCTACATATACATACAAGTAAGTATAATATGTTCCCGTACGTCTGTGGTAATTCGCTCATAGTCATGTCCAAACGTTGTCCACACAGGCGCCAGACTCTGAATTTACAATATCATGTAAGTATATGTACATATAGCTACACATGTAAATAACATAAACAAGGTCTGACAGTCGTGTCTGCAATAGGACCGGAAATGCGAACTGGGATCTGTCTACGAAGTTTACAGAGGGTAACCGAGCTAGGAAACCATTTCCGGTCCTATTGCAGACAAGACCCTGTCACTAGTGTCGGACCTTGGTCATGTTATAAAGCTACATGTACATATACTTACATTTTATTATAAATTCAGAGTCTGGCGCCTGTGGTTGTCCAGTCACACACAACATAAATTGCATCCTAACCCCTAAGCACGTGCACGAGTTGAATAAAAAAGTAGATTTGAAAGGCAGACGAGATGATTTAAATTCTACAAAAATGTTTTCAATACCACAGATAACTTACCTGCGCATACCGGAGTTTGGAACGTGACACAAAAGAAATAATCTTACAAAATTACTACCAATGGCAGCTAATTAAACATCTCTGTCATTTGAAATCGAACTATAGGGAAAACTTGACAACTGTGAGAAAAAACGTTGTCCTTTATGCAACTCTAAATCGTTTACATATTCAGTGATAATCAAATCTGAATGGTTTTCGCGCATTAATCAGGATATTTCATATGTTTTCAAGCACTGATTATTGCGAGGGGACGCTTGATTATTAAAACGCAATTGTCAGAATACAAAAAATATTCCCGAAATAGACGACCACGTCGAATGCTATCATTAGGTTATGTCTTTCTCTTTAAAAAGGTTTGCACCAAATGAGGAACCATCCGGATTTCTTGAAATAAAGATTTATCAGTATTGATCAATATATGAACTATAAAATATCTCAATATGGAAAATCGGGCTTAACTTATTTTGTTCAGCATACATCTGTCCTGTACACGTGAGGTGAGGTGATTTGAGGTTTAACGCCGCTTTCAAGAGTATTTCACTTATATAGTGGCTGCTAGTATTATTGCAGGGAGAAAGCCCGCAACACCATTGTGGCCATGCATTGCTGTGAAACCTGCGAGCATCGGCTGGAACTAGCGCACCATGGGTGGTACTGCACTGAAATTCAGTGTAGCATTGCGCCCAAACGCTTACTGCGTGTAGAACAGTTCTCTACTGCAGGCAAAGTTGCCGAGCTCTTGGCGGAATTATCCTTTACACGTTTTATTGTCCCACAATTTGCAGAATCTTGGCTTGGCATATCAATCTGACATTTTCCAAAGAAAGATTGGATGTAGCCCTCCAAATGAATAGGTATTTAATAATGATTTCTACTCCTCAAGAGATTCACTTACTTGAAGTACACTTCCCCTCCTGACGGGTTGGACCAAAGGAAAGATTTTCTCATCTTTTTATCACTCCAAGTATGGGTGACGGCATTCTGAAATTAACAGTTATGAATATAAAGTTAAATCAATAGAATAGAAATTAAAAGGTGATATTCATTCGGGAGCTTTTTCATTGATTTCGTTTGCAGGTACATGTACAATGTTTTGCTAATTACTTAGTTATATATTCAGAATTGATAAATTCAGCTAATTAAATCAATTTGAATAAATGAAAAATGAAACGTTTAGTACTTAACTATTTAGATACAAATTCTTGATATGAACAGTATTACTCGGAGAAATGTCCAATATTCTCGATTCAAAGGAATAAATCGTATTTCTTTTATGAGTGCTCTTAGACACAACAGGAATTTGTATTGTTGAAATCAAAACCTCTTACGTAAACATAATTATCTATAAGCATAATAGTTGTCAGTGAACATATGTGTTTTTACCTAGGAAGTAATTTTTCAGAAAAAGAAATCCCTGATATTACACATGCATGTACCTATTACTTCAATCTCATTGAAATGAAATCTAAATGCTCCACTACAATCTGCGTAACGTAGTGCAGCAATGATAGATTTTATTTTAATTAGATTGCTTTTACTTCTCTCTATTTTAATAAACCTTGATAAAGATACATTGGCGGGTCCAGGAAATTTGAGGAAGGTGGGGAATCACCTACTGAAGAAAAGGAGAATTTTTTGGTTGATTTAAAGAAAGGGAAGGGGGAGAGGGTTCGAACTACCTGAATCCCCACTCTTGAACCGTCACTGGAATACTTACATCCTTGTATTTTCCATTTGGGCAGGTCTTTGTCTGGATTTGATAGTCCTCCTCAACGTTGATGAAGCGACCAATCGGCACATCGGGATTGGAGCAGTTTGCAAGTCTGGCCGAGATGAAGAAACCCTTGAACATATGTGTGTCTGGACTGGTGGCGTTAATAGTCACTGGAAGAAAAGTTATGATTCAGTAGCATCGTTATGGACGAATCTACAATGTTTATTTGTTAAAAAATTGATGCTAGCTGCATGAGATCATATACTCATTCATATATGCATGATATCAGAGGCCTATATTTTAAGTATGCCAAGCATGTTGTTTCCCCAAAGAGCAAGATGAAAACATATGCATACATACATATGTGATTGAAAACACCCAATGGCCAGCTAATGCCGCGTTAAAGCATGTATTTTATACACCTGCAATTCGTTCTCTTGGAGTTGGAATGTAAAACCAGTTATTTAGGGCGTTTAATTGATACACATGTAATACACCAATCGTAGGATATTTGACTTATTTGTTTGATGTCTATCAATATCACAACATACGGTCACATAGGAAGAGAAGGAAGCTCGTTTAATGTGTCAGTGTGCAAATTAAACTCATTCTTAAAGATCCAGAATTGTATTTGAATCTTCGAATTTTGTTTGAATTCATAATTACAATCGTACTCTGTTATGTGTATTGGTACGAGAAAAGGAAAAGCCATAACACAAAAATTTCTCAAAGTTTTCTAAAACTTCCATGTATCTTTAGAAACAGGAGAAATGTGTATGTTAAGGACTCGGGTAAATAACTAGTATACATGTATATGGCATTGAACGTATGGTTTCGGCGTTTGTAAATTGATAAATGCCAGGGATTGATGTTCTTCGAAAGGTAAAAGCTGTCTTATATGGGCAGTTTGTGATGGATATACATGTTATACATGGGTAACATGTCTTGAATCGATATAACCACATATGGATTGGTTGCACGTCTGAAAGCCATATTGACTTCCTTGAAAAGAACGGAGTGTCTCTTTAACACCAATTGTACTTGCACTATACGCCGGTGTCAAATCTACACGACTCAATTTTTACCTTAAAGAGCCACTCCGTGGTTTTCATAACATATTATTTACCTTTGATACGAACCTAAATATCTTATGTGGTGATATAAAATCAAAACATCTTAACTTTTCATGTCCAAAAGACATATATATATATATATATATACATGGATACTAGTTATATAACCTAACAAACACTATCAACTCCTAACTGCCATCCTGGCTGTTTTAGATAAGTCTCCAAAATTACGTTTGACTATTTGACGCGCACCACTGTCCAGTTTTCGATCATAATTGCGATGTTCTACCTTCATATTGTCACTGTACAATACAAATTAGCTTTAAAATGTTTCTTTTTGGTAACAGTCGATACTTGGCGATCAAATGACACCATTGATTAAGTTTGGCATATATGACTCCAACAACTCACGGAGTGGCTCTTTAAAACCTTTCTCAATTGACAGAGATAATGTGATCTAATGCAATTATTCTACCATAGGCCTTGAGGCTATAACGTTGATTGATTGCTCTTTGCGATTACTATAGAGGCCCAGGGTATGTACCGGGTCGTACACTGTAACCAACATACCTCTCCGCTTAACCTCTTCACCCCAGTTACCTACCAAGTATGGTTTGTCCGGGCACATAGTCAGAGCTGCTGACGATGATCTTGTATGGGGGTGTGGAGGTTTGTGGCATGTAACCATGCCCGGGGGTCATCGTTTCACACACGCCCAGTGGGGCTCCATAGGGATATCCGAGGGTTAGGGCAAAGCACCCACACAGAGTCAAAACCTGTGGAGGGTGAGAAATATCAAAATTATTTGCTTGGAAGAAACATGAGTCATTTAGACATATTGCAAGCCTTCAAGATCATCATCTGACAATTCATTTGGCTGATGTTGATGCAGAAGACTTACAGGATCTGGCCACGAAACTCTATCTTCATAGTGCATATCCACCTTGCAGGACAAATGGTTTACCTTGACATGTATATGAAGGGGGGAGGGGGCGGGGGGTCATCCTCTAAGGTCACCCATTTTATGGTGGATTTTTAAAAAAAAGATCGAAACTTTCCCCCACTCTCTGAATCCGCCATTGTACAAAAACATATTTTCTGTATCATTGTTTCATTAAAATATAAATTTCATCCTGTTTTGTGCTACTTTATTCGGTTATGGGCAATACAGATTTACTTTAATCTTTATTGTGTCCATTTGCAAGGCAAATATCTATGCAAGCAAAGCTAACAGTTCATTACTTGCTTCAATTTGTTCACGCACGTTTGAAATAATTGTTACATTTTTGCGAGTCTTCTAGCGATCGATTATTGTTACTGCACTTCAAACAACGGTCATTACGTTAAAGATAAGTTAAATTCAACCCGACGTGAACCGAATGTATTTATCGTTCAGTGCTCGGTCTTAATGTAACCCTTTGGTCACATGCTATAAGTGTCAGAGTTTTATCGGACTGTATCTAATACCCTATATTCTGGTCAATGAGAACAACGTTATTGAACTAGTTTTAAATCGCCATAACAAATCTTATCTTCAATCTTTCACTTATGTGTTTTGTAATTGAAATTGAAAACCAAAAAGCGAAAAACATCAGCTAGGGCGCAACTATGGATATCAGTTATCACCGTGAGTATTTATTTGAATTAAAAAGTTAATTGTTCAATACGTATAGATGCTGTCATCCAACATTACGTTCTAAATTGATGCTCATTTTAAAACAATTTCCGTGGAGGGTACGGAGAGGTTTCAGGCGGCTCGTTGATCCCCGAGGGTGACCTCGTCCTGCCTCCACTGTTTCGAAATTCCCGAAGCCGCCACTGAATTTATTGGCAACGTGAAGGTCAAGGCCACTTCACATTTCACTGTTCACAGTTCACTGCGAACCATGTATAGATATTCAGATGAACAGATAAATGAACTTCATATACTATACTGTTTATAAACTCTTTTTCCATTTTGAGATTAAAAGGGAAGCAGGCCCGGGGCACGTTCTTTAGATAAAAAAAAATCTCATAAAAAAACATAAAGATAATTCACCAATTGCAAGGCAATCTCTTTGAACAATAGAAGCAGTTATCGGTTTAAAAGCTACGCGATTCCATTTTCCTACCTTAAACGGTTAAAGCTGTCAACACTAAAACAACACCCCGTAGATTATGCATGATACTTAATAATTTCTTCCACGTCTACGGATAATCGGGTTCAATAATGAGGTGTTTGACAACTGGAGATAATGCATTTTGCATAAATATAATGGGGGAATATCTACATAAATAACATCTTACAAAAACCTGCAGCTGCCCCTAAATACCCGGTAGAATTGTTTCAATCTTATCTATATCAGGGAACGCGTTGGAAAGATTTGTGTAGAGGAGCAAGAATCATGCAACGAAGCTAGCGACATTTTATCTACGTATGTCTAGTGCAAGTCAAAATATAAATAATATGGATATTGAGTTTTACATACAAGCGAAAAAGATCAGGAGATCAACAGAAAGACCTTGATAGAAGACCATTGGTAGTGTTATAAACAACAATCTCTCGTCAACAGCTAGATATTAGGGTCAAGCAATGGAGAGAAAAAAACTGTTATATTTGGAGTATCTCATCACTCTGACTACTCTTGCTTAGAACTAAATATAGAAACATTGTTTAAGATACGTGTTCATACCTTAATCATGGTCATCCAAAATATCTTCAACTGTCTGTTTTGAAATACACCTGTTTGCGTTCTCTTGATTTCTCACCCGAGACAAAAGATCCGGGTCTGTTGTGAAACAGCTCTAACGGATGAACATTTCTCACCAAGCGACCCTGTGTCAAGTTCAGCCAAGCATATCCGACCACAGCAAACAGGTAAACGGGTCACTATTTATAGTCATGTTTTCTACCAAGTTTCAAGGCCGTCTACCAACCACCAAGGTCGTCGAAAACAAGTTGCTTCAACCATTGCATATATTTCAATAAACTTTAATTGTGTTTCTTATAAATGTTCCTTTCACAAGGTTCACATTGATTATTTGACAAATGCATAACACGCTTTAGGAGTTTGGTTACAGCATAAAATACGTCTATATGGTCGAACAATACCTACATTATACTTTGAAAAATCTGACAATTATCTTTGATATAAGCTTTAACAATAACAACAACAACGAACGGAACCCCAAATAACCAAAGGTAATCATGAATCACGATTATTTTTAAGATCTAATTCTAAGCTGTGGAAACAAGATCATTCTATCACATTTTCATTGCCACAGGGATGATACTTGTTGAACTGATTAGAAGCTTGTTTCATTAGAGATTATTCAATGATTTAACCGATTACGTTATTAAATTAATGCAACACAACAATATGAAATGATTTAAGATGCAAAGCTCTGCACCTTTTTACCGAAAAAAGTTTGGTACCACTAGACATGTTTTTCATTCGCATTTGTGTTTCCAATTTACTTTACAGTGGCGGAGACCTTTTGAGAACACTCAAATTTTTTAATCGACAGGCACTGAAAATATTTTATGCCCGCTTCAATCAGCAGTTTGGAGTTACTGTTCTTGTGGCACTCTTCTGAATGAGATAGAAAAATGGCTGGTTGGGAAGGACGCTCTTTGTGGCGGACAATCATTTCGTTACTTATTTTTGTATTCAAAGTTCACGGTAGGTGTTAGTTTGATAATTTTAGTTACTTAAATAAATAATAGTATTTGTATAACAAACAAATAAATTATTCATTTTGATTTATTCCGTTTGATAATATTTTGCGGCGATCCAAATTTTGTTTAACTTTGTTCAACTTTTTTACATATCATGTTGTAAACAATTTTGTATCTTAATACTGGTAAAGTAATACTAATGTTAGACAATATTAAATAATGTTGATTTGTCATGAACTTAAGAGATATGACCATCTAAAAGTATCCTTTTTAAAATATGCTTCCAAAATGGTAATACTGAATTCAGATGGTAAATTACCGATAAAGATGGCAACTACACCGAGCCTGTCAAACAAATTTGCAAACAGTTGATAAGACTGTTATTTAATGTATTCAGACAGATAAATAATTAAGTGAGTTCATATGTCCTCAGATGCTCTAAAATATCCAATCTTAGCACACAAAAAATGTTCTATATTTCCTTCATGGTAATTGAATTGTTATTATCTGTTTAAAATGGAAAATTTAATTATCATTGTATTGCAGGCACGCAGCCCCTGTTCAAAGACCTGCCCTCTCATGTTCTGCTACACCACATTGCTGTCTCCAGACAACTCCCTCTCTGTCTGCTGCTCAGGGAACAAGGTACCTTAGTTGCACAGTCTGATTAAAATTGACCGTGTTCTGAGCAATAAAAGTTTTTAACTATTGACTATAGCAGGATTCATGGGCTGTCCTCTCCACAACGGTCTGAAAGCATCCTCCTTGCTCGCACATTCTTACTCCTGTTTAGCGCAGACAAAACCTAATCATTAGTGGACCAATCACATCATCCTGTTTAAAATAACGACAGCAGCGATCAAGGTTAACGAATGGTAAACGAGAGTTACTTGACCCTAGATGCTGATCCCGAAAGCTTTTGCTGCTGTCATTGTGATTGGCTAGTTGAGATTTGGTCAGAACGTGCGAGAAAGGGGGGTGCTTTCAGGCCCCTGATAGAAAACGTTCAAATCCCAATTGAGTTAATATTTAAAAAACTTTTATTCCTCGGAACAAGGTCAGTTTTAATCAGACTGCTTAGTTGCACAGCCTAAGCTTTTTAAAAACTGTATTTTCTTTGTTAAGTGCCAGGTTTCTGATAAAAATCAAAGTAAAATAAGCTTTCAAGGGATGAGCATCTTATCTCCCTATGTCCAGAAAGAGCAGGGTGTCACTCATTTTACAATTTGGTTTATCATGGGGCTCTGACATACCGATCCTACAATAAGCTTTGGTTTGAAACAAAACAGAAACATCGGAAATTTACCAACAAGAATCACATCAAAGAATGCTTCATCTCCCAATTGTGTCAGTCCTAACATGACTGAACATAGCCTATTCGCTCAAAACCTAAGTCTCCTTCATTTTTTGAGTTTGACAAACAAAACCCATTGCCTTCATAGGACAGGACCATGATAAACAGGAAAATGAGGAATAACAGTGGCATAACGGATAGTGGGTTCATTTTAAGCTATGGCATGTTTTAGAGGGTGGTATATTTCAAAATTAGAATAAGAAACCTAATTTGTTGTTGATTAAAAATTAGATATTGGTGTAAACTTATTGAATGATTTCTTACCAATCTATAGTTGGATTTGCAATATTTGAAACAGCCTTTAAAGGAATACAAACCTAATGAAACATCTTAATGAACAAACACTTTTACATAAAGTGTTGTTACTGTTACTTCATAGGAATGCAAACCTGACTCATAATTTTCAAGAACAAAGTAAGCAGTTTGACATAATTGTTTTTAACTCTTCCACTAACCTTGTTTGATTTAAGTCAGAGTTAGACCAGTTAAATTAACATCATAATTTTACATAAATCATAATTCACTAGATAATTTATACAGCCCTTCCTGACATTTCAGGCACAGGATCCAGGCTAGAGGAAATTCTACACAGGTTGTGGAAAGATAAGGATTTATTCCATAACACTTCCTCATGGGAAGTTGGTTCATACACCTTCAACAAGGTGAGACAATCTTTGATAAACTTACAATATTTAGAACTTACTTAAAGATAATACCCACATTGAAATTGATTTTAGAGACAACTATTGAATGGATTTTTTGTTTTTTGTTTGTTTTGTAAGTCGATGGAGTCACTTTTTTACCATAATTTATCAAAGGTGTCATTTAATTGAGATAAGTTTTCATGATGTTACACTCTAACTTTTTCTAAATTACATTAATCTCTAATTTTTGTTTTATGGTAACTCCATGTGATGTTTTGATAACTCTTTACTTGAAGAATTTATTTAGTGTAAAAATATTTTGACGTAAGTTGGTTATAAGTGCCTAATTTATCCCAAAAATAAATATTACAACATATTCATATTTATAACATATCATGAATACGTTGTTGACTGACGCTAGTAAAGTAGAAATTCATTATATGTCCCTGCCAGGAACCAGAGGAAGTTCTTAAACAACCGACCCAGTTCCCATCTTTGCGGTGCTACCTAGGGGAGACAATTGCATATGATTATGATGGAAAAGCAGCCAAATCTCAGCTTGCTTTTTGGTTCCAGAAATTGGTAAGGCCGAAATCTGCAGAAATTAGTGTATTTGTAGCGGAGAATCCCCTTCATTAACCTCACTGCCTCCTTTAGATTTGCCCTCTATAATCGCCTTTAATCAGCTAATGAAATGATTGAGATAGAATAATATTATTTAAGTCCTGAACGAGACCCTTTATGTCTACATGCTATAAAAAACTAGGTCCAACCAACTGGTCAAGATATGAGGCAGTCCTTAGAAGTTACAAAACACTGATGTAGCAGGAATTGTAAATATTTGCTTTTTAAGAGAGAGCATCTACCCTTGAATTTTGTTTTTTTTACAATAAAGTAGTTATTCTTAAATCTTGATTTTCCAACGTATGCAACCAGTTAATGCCCTTCAACTTGAGTTTACAATGTTCCATGTTTTCAGTTTTCTCTACACTCAGAGCACCAGGTAGACATTACAGAAGAAACGGTGACAACAGCTATCAAGACTCACAGGTTTACTTTGATAGCCTTCCCCAACCTCCACATTCATAAAGCTGTGGAGGAAATCGTCCACCAGGTAAGTGATACTTATAACTTACCAGTGTATGATACTGCAATGTAAAACTAAACGGCAATATTAAGTTAGTGTAATATCGCTGCTTCCATGACATCATAGTAGTATGTAGTTGTGATTTCACAATTTTCATGCGGAAATGTTAGTTTAGGTATCCTCTTGGTAATTATGCTTTATGTATGTGGGCGAGTAATAAACAGAATACTAAACTTCCTTCCATTTAATACAATTTTTTCAAACTCAAAAATGAATTTGTATCAAACTCGCTTTTTGCTCATTTTATAATGAATCGTGAACTCATTTTATTAAAATAGTATTAAATGGAATGTTGCTTAGTATCCTCTATTTACTGAAATCAAAGATAAGATGTTGAATGTTTGTGAAATTCAACCATGGTTCAGCATGTACATAATTTTTACATGCAAGTTATGTGAAATGAATTGTCAGTCTCATATATATATCATTTTTATCTGTTTGATGGTTGTTAAGACTGGATTTGTGCATATCAATATAATTACAAGTATTATGTTTACAGTTTACTGTTTCCATTAGTAGTGGTTATGGTTTTTTTTTGATAGGAAGTAAAGGCTATGGAATCTATAGAATATTATCCTTTATTTGTTTGTTAACAATAATGATTAGAAAACTACCAAAGTAATAATCAAAGAAATTGGTAGAATAACTTTTGTCAACATTTCTTACATAAATTTACAAACAGATTTGGCACATCAAGTAAATATAAATACCCCACCGATTCTCTATCTGTTACTTTAATTAAGTCATTTGATTACTATACATACCTATTATGTGTATATTGTTGATAATGATGAAATGAAAATGAAAAATATTACCGATCTTCAAAGCAGTTTTCAATATTTAGAGTTCAACTGCCTTATTGAAATTTTATATTGCTTTTTTTTACAGATCAGCTATGAAAGTGAAGAGCACATAAAATCATTGGTAGTTCATCCACATTCAGAGAGAAGAAAGTAAACATACATGCTTCTCATTTTTATTTAAAAAACATTTTTTGATAATTTTGTAATGATTTTCAATATTGATGTTTGATATTTCGTAATTAATCTCATGGTAATGTGAGAGAAACGTAAAATATTGCACCAATAGAAAAAAACTTGAAATTGATTTTTTTCTTTAAAGCAAAGAAAAATTGAATTAAAGCAAATGTGTTTGACATGAATAGTCCATACCTTTCTATAAGAACAATGAACAATTATAAAGTATGTGGTAGTTAGGGAATATTTGTTTTTGTAATGTTATCTCATATTTAATATTTGTTATCTAAGTTATCATACATTAAGGTTCTGTTAAGAGATTCCCGTAAGATAAAACCAAACAATACACATTGCAGAGAAATCCAGAAGATGTTTGATGTGCTCACTCTCCCAGTTGCTGTAGTTGTTCATAACAGAGGTAATAAAATTTAAAACTCTTAAAAATAAAGGATAAGTTGCCCTTCCCTTTAAGTATAATTGGGACATAACTTAATTCTTAGCAGAACAAATCCAAATGTCTTTGCTAAAACATTTATGCATTGTTTTGCTACTGTCCAGTTTTTCAAGAGAATTTACTAAATATTCAGTGTGGAAACATTTTTAACTTAACTGGCACTTTGCCATTTGGTCTTTGAATGCATGGATCCTTATTTAAAAAAGATATTTTTGAATGCAGAATAGGCTATGTTTGCTACTAAGGCTTTACAAGCAAATGACATTGCCTATTAACTGGGGTATTGATATTTCTATATTCACCATACTTGCCACTTTCTTGCCAGTGAGTCTGTTCAATTAATTAAAACTGCAATCAAACCAAGACTTGATCACTCATTTAATAAGTATGCGTTAACATAACTTGAGCTCAACCTTGTATTCATCAGCAGACTAGCAACCTGTCATAGCAGACTAGCAACCTGTCATAGCAGACTAGCAACCTGTCATAGCAGACTAGCAACCTGTCATAGCAGACTAGCAACCTGTCATAGCAGACTAGCAACCTGACATAGCAGACTAGCAACCTGTCATAGCAGACTAGCAACCTGTCATAGCAGACTAGCAACCTGTCATAGCAGACTAGCAACCTGTCATAGCAGACTAGCAACCTGACATAGCAGACTAGCAACCTGACATAGCAGACTAGCAACCTGTCATAGCAGACTAGCAACCTGTCATAGCAGACTAGCAACCTGTCATAGCAGACTAGCAACCTGACATAGCAGACTAGCAACCTGACATAGCAGACTAGCAACCTGTCATAGCAGACTAGCAACCTGTCATAGCAGACTAGCAACCTGTCATAGCAGACTAGCAACCTGACATAGCAGACTAGCAACCTGACATAGCAGACTAGCAACCTGTCATAGCAGACTAGCAACCTGTCATAGATCAAGCCTCTTCATCGACTAATGTTTTCCAAAATGCTCAGCCTGAGGTATCATTTTTCATTTGTAGAGAATCAGATCAAGGCTTGGTTGATGCATCTTCCCACGCATTGTCTTTACTTGTGCCAGCCCCAATGACTTGCTAAGCTAGGCCTTGCCACAATTCCCAAACTTTTCTGTGCTTGTTGCGACAGTCCAATGAGAAATTATATGAAAATAGCAAATTTATGACAACAGGAGGGAGCTGCTTTCAAAACCTGGCTTTCGACGAGTTGGCAGCAAGGTTTAAATTCACCAGTTATAGAGATTGTTGCAATCTAAATCCTTGCAGGGGAAAGAGATAATTAGGAGAGCAAGTGGCTGGTAGGTTACTAAGGTCTCCTTCATCAAAATTGAAAACATTATTGTTGCAGAGGACGGGAGTGACCCAACATTGAAGGTATTTACAGAGAATTCCCTGAGAAAACCCAACATTGAAACTTACATCCAGGCGCAGAGGATACCAACCACTCATTTTGATGTGGTAAGAAATAGCCTCTTACAGTCATTCTTTTCAAATATGTTTAGTATTTAAGTTTTCAATAAACTTTGTTTTGAAAGTATTGTTACCTTGGTAAGTTAGGTAATCTCCCTACGTCATCAAATAATTCGATAATAGTGTATGATTTGAAGTAAAGGTTTTAATGACATATATATGAAAAAAATATTTTTCATTTCTAAAAATTTTTCAGTTGAAAAAATGTAGTTGAGGGGGATTGTTACTTCACAGACTTAGCAATATTTTGTCCCCCAAATTAGGAGATTCCATAATACATCTAAATAAATATTAGATATACCCACATTTACGAGGTGTATCGCTCAATACACTACGATTCAAATAGGAGGTGTATTGAGTGATTCCCCGAGGGAAGTGTGGGTATAACTGACTTTACCCTACTCCAGTTGAGTTCTATTTGACGAAACAATGCTTTCCATCCTTCTCTATTTATATACGTCTTGACCTAACTAGATCAATAGAATATAAACAATACTCTTCTAATTACGATTAAAAAACATAAACTAACTTGATTTTATTAAAAATTGGTACATTCTAGTACCTATACATAGGCTGATATAGGAAAAAATAACAACATATACATAAGGCAACAGAAAGTACATCTGTTTGTTTCAATCCTCAGTAGCTCAGTCGGCAGAGTCGCTGCTCTGCATCATGAAGGTCCCAGGTTCGACTCTAAACATCGTTGTTTATAATTCTTAAAAAGTTCTAATTACAAATTTTACAAATACCTTTGTTTGCCAAAGTTGAAGATCTCTTCTCCTGACTAAGTTTAGATGTACAAAAAAGAGCAGGTGTGTTAGAAAAGTATAGGTGTATTGGTCAATACACCTACAGTTAGAACAAAGGAAACCATAGCAACGAGACCGGAAGTGGGGTATAACTTCTGTTATTCTTTACAATATATTTTATCATTTCTCCCAGCAATCCTTCAAGCAGTTTGTCCTGGACACCAGTAGTGAACCCTACACGCCGTACATCGTGTGTTTCTATGCCTTCTGGGCGCCAGACGTGTCTATGTATCTTCGCTTCTTCTCTCTCTTAGTCCAAGACTTTCAGGAACTGGATTTGGCTTTTAGATTTGGACTTGTCAACCTCTCAGAACAAAAGAATTGTAAGTATCTTCTCTGAATTCATTAATGACACCTAAAATATTGTATATTAGAAGGATGTTTTTTGACTCGTCTTGCTGGGTATCTTCTGTTACAAGTTTGCAGAATTTCTTGGTTCTCTCATAATCCTCCTGCAGTTAAATGAGTGAAGTAAACACTTTTGGGAGAGAATTTTCAGGTAATGATTCCAATAGTTCTGGAAGGTAATAATCCACCCATCATTTAAGATTTGGCCAAATATTAGAGCTTCTTTGGAAGAGTACATGTAAAAGATAAGAATTTAACATTTCTGAAAAATCACAATTTTCAATGTACAAGTCTGAACATTAAAATAAGATCAACTTTTCAACTACCAGCACAAATTTGATAAAAACCACATACATGTTATGCAGACATATGAGCCAAGTTATCAAATCTCTCTCCTTCAGCTGTAAGTTAAGAGGTATTTTTCTTGTTTCCAGTGGTTGGACGATATATAGATCCAATGAAGGCAAGATCATTTCCATTTATTCTATTGTTCACAAAAGGTAAGATGTTAAAGATTTTTAAAACCTCTATCAGTCTAACATAAATGAACAAAAGCAAATATGAAAGAACTAAATATGCAGTATAATGAATGTTTTTGACTCATTCTGTAGACTAATATATGATTATAGACTAGTGATGAGGTCAATCTCAGTGTTTATATTAGATACTGACTGTTGACAAAGGCACTAATGACCACAATACTTGTCATTTATATATAGAAAAAATATTGTTATGAAAACTTTACTACCCTCGACATCCGACATAGAGGAAAAAAACTCATACAAAATGTGGATTAGTGGTCACCAATCATTCGGCCAGTGTCTGAGCCTAGTGTACTTTATAACTCTGTATTGTTCTTATCTTTATAGATGAGACCACTGGTCAGATAACACAGACCTTATTGACCACCAAGAGACCCTCTCCATTCTCCGTGTACAAGGAACTGCAGAGTATGGGTGTCCAGTTGGTCACTCACACTGGTCACTCTGTGGTGTATCAACCATATGGGATGGATCGGTCCAAAGAAGTAGGTTATTTTATAAATATGATTTGTAGTCATATTCTTAATATTGGTTATTTTCACTGTTTATTGTTTTGGAATCATCTCCCCAAGTTTTATTTGCTTGCTCTCTTGGCTTCTGCAAGTCTTTAAAAGAGGTTTCTGAAGATGGCAACTTTTGGTAAAAGGGGGCTCTGCACTCAAATCATGAATTTTTACACTCAGCAGCAAGGTTTGAATAAACCAGTGATGGAAACTGGCGTGAGTTATGGCTAACTTAGGAAGTTGTATTTGGTGTTTCAGTCTTCAGACTGCTTAGTCAGAATGTAATTTAGATGACCGTATATTTACTTCAGGTATCTGCCCTGTATGAAGGTCCTTACCCCTATAAAAAAAATTTCCTAAAAAGATGTTGCCGAAACATTGCCGAATCATCTCCGCACCATCTTTTCAAGAGTTTTGAGCAAAATTTTACCATTGCCGCTAGCGGAAGGGTTTCTGGCAATGGTGCGGAAAGGGTATCTTCAGGCTGTAAAGCAATAAAATATTTAAAAAGGTGTTGCTGCAATGTATTAGCTACCCAGTCTTTCTTGTGGAGACCCTTCCGCAACATTGCCAGAAGATAATTGGCCCTGTGGAGATGCTTTGGAAGGGTATCGTTTGGCTGCAAGGCAATAAAATATTTAAAAGGATTTGCAGCAATGTATTTGCTACCTAGTACTTCTTGTGGAGACCCTTCCGCAACATTGCCAGAAGATAATTTACACGGTGGACATGATTTTTTATATCTTATTTTGCATTTTAACATGCTAATTAGTTCGTCTAATTTGTAGTGTTAGATATGAATAGTCATTTCATGCATATATTTGATTTGGATTTTATGAATAAATAACAGAAGAGGAAATGAACACAGTAACTCGCAACTTGCATATAGTCCAAATAAAACATGATTGGCTATATAGATTATGATGGGTTGAGCTTTCAATAAATAGAATATAAAAAGAATAGAGGAGAGAAAATCCACCCATTGTCCATGGCTGTAAACAGTTTTGTTAATTGCTACCTTAACAGGTTAATCACTTCATGGATCATTAAGTTGTTAAAATGTTTGTATAGTAATTTGTTTAATAGATGTAATTCAAAATGTTTAATTCATGTTGTAATTCAAAGAGTCTTATTGATATCTTATCAAACCTTAATCAAAGTTTATGTTCTCAAGGCTTATGTTTATGTACATTTGTAAGTGAGGTGATACTTTTGATAAACAGTCTATTTAGATGTTTAGTTGCTTAGTAACTAACATCATGTACAAAAAGGTTAAATTGTTATATTAGGTTGTGATCAAAGATTATCCTTGGTTAATTTCACATTCAAGTCATGTAATTATATTGAAATTAATAGCAAATATAGGAAACATGGCAATATTGAGCTGAAAAGTAAAATTTTAAAATTAAATTCTTGTTTTAATTCTTATCACAAATCAGATAAGTTGCAAATAAACTTGAAAAGTTCAATGTTGTTAAAAAAATATCAAAGCTTATATGATTATACATTTTCTGAATTTAATGTAAACTTATAAATTCATCCATATATTTTATTTATTTCAAGCTAAGAATATACATTTTGATCAAAGTCCTTGACTCAAATTTATATCCATTACTCTTTTCTTAAGAAGCTGTTGCCAAGAAATAGCTTGTTTGTTTTTTAAGACACCACTTCTAAATGCCATTCAATGACTTGACTCTTCTTTTTGGAAAAGATCACAGTTTAAGGTTCTTTACACTATTCAATACCTTCTGCCTCACACCTGATGAGGCTGGACATTATTATCCAATCAGAATCTCTGCTGTCTTTACCCCCTTTGACTGACTGCAAGACCCAACTTCCTGCCTGACCTGTCACTAACGAGGAGCAATGGCCGCCATTAGCAAAAACAACTGATTCTTGATTATTAAAATCACAGTTGCCAACAGAAATAGAAGGCATATCTACAGTTGCAAAAACCAAAGTAAGTAGACCATTAATGCTACATACACAGTAAAATATCTTAACCTTATTGCTCTTCCTTATTTCATGAAAGAGCTGATAAAAAAAATCATTGAAATGTTGGCTTCAGACAGTCAAAATGAAAAAAAATTTCAAGTCCATTCCCTTCAGTAGAATATGTAATAAAGTTACTGATTGCCACTGTTGACAAGTTAAGTTGTGTTTTATTAACACTGATTTGATGAAAGTTATATGTAGTTCCATTTCTTTGACAATATTAAGCAAAGATGGCATTATTTACATAGGTGTGCTCTGAACCATGACTGCTGGGAGAGGAGGAAAGTGGACAAGTCATTATATAACAGGAAACAGCTGGCACTGTAAGTTTGCTGACCTAATTCTTCAATAAACATGCAGTATATTTCTAAACTGGTTAGATTAGGAATCGCATCAGAGGGTGCACTTCAATTTACAAATAGAACGTCTTGATTAATTGTAATTTCTTTTTGTGAAAACCCAGACAGGCTGATTGTCCAATAAATGGTGTGGGAGAACTTGATACTATTTGCCATTTAACCTGAAATTGATAATTGAAATTTGCAATCAATAATTGTAAAACCATTAAGTTGTTCCCAGTTTTAAGTTTGATCACATGTGTTCATTTCAGAACATATAATTAGCATAACATAATTTGTGTGTATACTTATTGGAATATGAAATTTATTTTTATAAAACTTACACTCATAAATGTTAGTATTGCTGAACTTAAATGTATGTAAATATTTGGAATACGGGATTATAATACAAAATGTTAAAGCACTTTATATTTATTTCTGCTATTGAACTTGAATAATGATTTAATATAGCATAAAGTTATTGGTGAACACTAAATTTTGGATTTTCTGTAACTAATAAAATCTTAACCAACCCTTGGAATAATTATAAAACAATTACTTTATATTTTTATAATTTCAATTATGGTTTTCCTTAAGATGATTGTATATGATAAATATATGACCCCTTTATTTCTCTAAACTTGCTTTCACAACTGATTTACTTGATGTTTTAGAAAGAAGATTTGAACAAGAAAAGGAGAGGTGGAACAAGGAAGAATTCTTCATCTCCATGTATTCTTATGCAGCATGTGCAGTGAATTAGTCTTGAAGTAAAGATCGAACATTACAAAATATTTTTCATACAATATGATAACATGTTGTGAAAAAATGATGGTGGATGGATTTGTAGACAATGTTAATTCATAAACAGATTGAAGGTGGGTTCATATACAGATTAAAAGAGATAATTTTGCATTATCAAATGTATGATTCTATATTATTTCAAGATAATATCTCATTGACCTTTATTTATTTAAGTGATTGTATCACTGATAATGTGCTTGTCAA
The DNA here is from genome assembly GCA_921293015.1 of Phorcus lineatus. NCBI lineage: Eukaryota > Metazoa > Mollusca > Gastropoda > Trochida > Trochidae > Phorcus > Phorcus lineatus. The sequence goes on from OV121083.1 coordinate 14,880,906, forward strand.
TGCTGAATAATTTTGCTAAGACTAAATATAAAAAGGATAAATCATCAGTCATATATTTAATGCCTGTAAATAATACTTCTTTGGCACATTCTACAATGCTTACGGACCCAAAAAAGTTTATGTCTGCAAACCTGCCATGTCTACAAAAAAACCCACTACACCCGATTTGTCTGCCTGATTCATCTTATCAACATTGTGCATTAACAGATTGGATGGTTTTAGAACACTGGTTTGTACTTAAAATATTGTTATGACTTGATGTGTATTTCATGTAGTAGTTTGTATTAGAGAGCTGTTAATATTAGAATGTTTATTAAAAATATTCTAATACAGACACATGTTTTGTTGTATTTTTAGTGTTTGAAAATTAAAAGACAAAAAGTATACATGAGAGTAGATGTAACTTCATTATGGTTGTACATTTTTTAAGGAAATGGATGTGAGGTGGCTGTGTGTTGTTGTAATGGTTGTTTGTATGCTTTTATGGCTTTCTGGCAATGCTTCCGAAGCATCTCAACATATATCGTTTACAAGTGGTTGACAAGTTTTTATGGCTTACTGGCAATGCTTCCGCACCATGTCCACAAATAAATTTATGATGAGCTTGAGAAGGTTTTATTGCTTTCTGGCATTGTTCCCGCACCATCTCCACAAATAAAGTTTATGAGGGCTTGAGAAGTTTTTATGGCTTTCTGGCAATGCTTCCGCACCATGTCCACAAATAAAATTATGAGGGTTAAAAAAGGTTTTATGGCTTTCTGGCAATGGTTCAGCACCATGTCCACAAATAAATTGATGAGGAAGGTTTTATTGCTTTCTGGCATTGTTTCCGCAACATCTCCACAAATAAAGTTTATGAGGGCTTGAGAAGTTTTTATGGCTTTCTGGCAATGGTTCAGCACCATGTCCACAAATAAATGAATGAGGGTTTGAGAAGGTTTTATGGCTTTCTGGCAATGGTTCTGAACCATCTCCACAAAGTCTAAGATGGCCTGAAGGTTTTATGGCTTTCTGGCAATGCTTCCGAAACGTTTCCGAGATGGTCTGGAAGTACTTGCGGATACATTCCGGCAATGGTAAAATTCCTGTTCTGGCAATGCTTCCGCAACATATTTTCTAGCCATTTTTTTTTGTAGGGGTATGGCTGGATGTGCTCCATGAACTACCATAACATGACAGAAAATGTTCCTCAAAGAAGACTCTTCAAGAAGAAACTGAAGAAGATGAAGAAGAAAAAGGACTGGTACGGCAGGGTATGTGGATAATGTTTATATTCAGAAATTTGGATTTGAATTTTTGTTAAGGTTCAATAAACCAGATGTCTAACGAAGGAAACCAGATTGAGGTTCAGGAATTTATGATGTAAAAATTTCTCGTAAATTGGACCGCTTAAATAATGATTTGAAGCCATGTTTTATTTAGAATTGAAATTTTTCTCTAATGGTTGAATATCAAGTCTACAATTAAAAGAATTTTTTTTTGTTTTTCTAAAATGACATTTTTGTTTTAAATAGAGCATATTATGGTGCGCAGGTTGAATCATGTGTTTAAGACAGTAGTGCCAACATATTAATCTCGCTCAGACTTGTGTCACAAATTTCATAACACTGATATAATAATTTTCAGCATGTGTTTGACGAGATTGATGCCAGTCTGCCGAAGGAGGATGGTATAGCTGTAGTGTCTCACTCTACCTGGAGCCAGGTGATAGACAAGTCCCATGCCCCCAGACACCCCTTCTACTTGGCCGGCAGGTGGGCAGGAGAGTACACCAAAGTAGCCATGGTGTGTATCATTAAGAAGCTTATATTCATTTCTCAGTACATCACATATGTGAAGAGACGCTAGTCTTAAAAAGTCGTGATTACACAATTAAGTTTGTCTCAAACCAAAAAGGAATCTGTATTTCAAGCCCAGAAAATGCTTTACTTGTAACAGAAGTTATGAGATAAAATGTAAGTTGATGAAATCCCTGTGATTACACAATTAAGTTTGTTTCAAACCAACAAGGAATCTGTATTTCAAGCCCAGAAAATGCTTTATTTGTTACAGAGGTTATGTGATAAAATGTAAGTTGATGAAAACCCTAGATTTCTTTTGCTCACAGACCAAGCTATGCGACTTTGCAAAAACATGTTAGTAGGTTCAAAAGCTGCCACAATCCAAAGATGTAGTTCAATATTCCACCATTGCAATGGGTTGCAGATAGTGTTCCTGATAGAGGGGTGTGGCAGTTGTCGCAGGAACTGGGAGGTCTTCCGACAGCTTCATCAGGCCGTCAAGTATGTTGGTAAGAAACCTGGACTTTTTGTTGAACAGCACTTATGTTGTATTGTTTATAACAATGAGAACTAACTTTTTGATAAGAAACTTTGCTTTCATATGCATCCCCAAAACTATATTACAAATTTTAAATTGTGGAATGGCCATATTCATGTGCAGAAATCAAAGTTACACATAATCATATATTCATATAATAGTTATATGATTTATTGAAGCAAAATCTGTCTCTGCTGTAGGAAAATTTTAAAATTTACATTGGCTGGACATATTTTCACCAAAATGTTATGAATGTGATATAAAGATTGCAACATTCAGTAACAGTCTGTACTTCTCATACACTAAATACACTACGTCATTTGAAGCCTTCGGTGAGAGAGTTGTCGTTAAGTGAAGCACGGACAATATTTAAGTCATTAGCGTTTGGATGTAAGAGGATAGTTATGGAGAGTGTACACAACTTTCTTAAATCCAATCATCATAATTTTTTATAAGCTTTCCATTCTTTTTCAGCTAGAGTTTAAAACAGTGTAGGAGAACATCATTATTCTCACATCACAATGCTTCAAGATATTTTGTTTGTAGATGGAGGTGCTTTCTACATTGCCAACTGTACAGCTGACCCCCAGATCTGTGTCCAGCACGGAGTGACTGGCTTCCCGACCATCATCAGTTACAGAGGCTCTGGTTGGCTGGGCAACTCCCATTGTGTGTCTGCTGCATCAGAGGCTCTGATTGGTCAATCCATCAGGTTGGACTACCATGGTGTCATTCTTGTAAGTGTGATAATCATTGTAGCCAATAACAAAGCAATAGTGATAAAATTTGTGTCAGTAGGGTGAAATGGCCCTAAAGTAATCAAAATAAAAATAATAAAAATTGAAAACTTACTTGTTATTTGTCAAAATGGATTGATGGGAGAAACACAGTGCTGAACTAGACAAAAGCAGAGCCAAGAAGTGAAGTACGGTAATGAATTTGTATGGGTATTGTCCAGAATGTTCTGTCTATGGACAAATATTAGGCAAATAGGAGTTAGACTGGGCCTGTAGGTTTGACTATGCTCTTTAGGGAGTTTGTCATAATCAAATAATGCATTTTCTCATGCTTCAAGAGAAATTTACGTCTTTCAGGAAAAGCCAATCATGGAATGGTTTTCCCAAGTATCTAGTCCTGCTGTGTATAACTACAAACACGATCCCTTGCCGCTCTTGGAGAACACAGTAAGTCGTTATACCCTCAAGCTGAGCCTCTGGTTTGGCAAATGTGATGTGATGGAATTTAATATGATTCATATTTAAAAGGGGAATTGACTTAAACAGGTTTAGTGATGAACATGAATACTGATGCATACCCAGTGTTAATATCAAGACGCATAAAATTGTTATGATGTTTTTATTTAATGTTAATGTATGATATATTTCTGTAGTATATATGATATTGAATAAAAAAACTTGGTTAGAACACTTGGCTTTTTCACACCAGCCATCACAAACTCTCCGTTCCTCTGATCTGCTTCTTCTGTATCAGCCAGTGTCCACTAGCAAGATAGGTGAAAGAGCTTTCTCCATCATTGCGCCACAACTTTGGAACAGTTTACCACCTGAACAGAAAACAACCCCTTGTGAAACCACTTTCAAAAGACATGTCAAAATTCTTCTGTTCAGATCTGTTTATCACATCTAACTTATTGCTATCTCTCTCATCGTTTGCCGTTTTTTAACTGACTCTAACATATGCGCCAGTGGGAAATTGTATAGATGGATACCAGGCGCTATACAAGTTCATAATTATTATAGTTATTAAGAACATTTTTTTGCAACATTTTATCTTGATAAATAATCCAGGATGAAGATGTACGACTGGTTGGTGTGCTGATGCCCAAGTTCTCAAGGTTCTTACCAAAATCACTCCAGCCAACCCCTGAAATATTCTACCCCTACCAGTGTTTCCGACTAGCTTGTGAGCGGCTGTATGGCCAGGCTAGGTGCTACAGTGTCTACAACACACAGGTGCCAAGGTCAGAGTTCACAGAGGAGGAACTAGATGTGGTCGTCATCAAGGTGAGCAACCACTTCCTCCTAATCACATCGCTTGTCCAAGTCTCATTCATTGGCTAATTCAATTTTGTCAACTTTCTGTGTGAACTCTTCAGCGTACTTCACCTGAACTTGATAGTCCAGTAAGAATTCTCCTGGAGGTTACTACATAATCGCTGTTGAGGACATTCAAATAAAAATTCAAACTTCTTGCAATACAGTAAGGCTAAAGTATAAATATTGAGAATGGATCTTGCTAAGCCACTGACCCGGGAGGTTTGGTGAGCAAATACATCTAAGATGAAATGAGCCTGAATTACTTAAAACAATCCTAGATTTAGCTAGAACTGAACTTATTCATACCATTCTGTATGACCCTAGTGCCAAAGTTTCTGTTTACCCTTAACACAGGTGAGACTTGAGCGGAGGGACGGAGTGTCAGTTGACATCACCCAGGTGGGCAGGTACCTTCACAGCACCATCAGTCAGGAACATGGGCCTCACCTGAACACCTTTCATAAACCTCACAGGTAAACTGCACACCTATAAACTTCTGTCTGCAGTGAAGAAGTTTTCTACATGTAGTAAGGTTTTTGTTGCAATGCTACACTAAATTTCAGCTCAGCATCACCAATGGTTCACTAGTTCAGCCAATGCTCATAGGTTTCATCCCAATGCTAAGCCATAATTGTGTTGCAGGCTTTCTCCCTGCAATAATTTCTAAGTGAAATACTCTTGGAAGTGGCGACAAACCCAAAGTCACCTCACCTCTATAAACTTCATAAGGGATTTTGCCAAGTTGATTATTCTAAATGTTGTAAGGTTTAGTATTTCAAAAAAACGTTCAGTGAATGGTTAACTTTTTGTTGTTAACAGGTTTAACTGCAATGCATTACCATAGTCCTTCTCTCCCCCTAGAGGTAGCTTAAGTTAACAAACTTTTATTGCAAAAAATTAGGCTTCTCCATTTCTAACCTGAGGAATGCTCATAACAGAAAAAAACATGGGTTTTAATGACTACCTCTTTTGGGAGAACAAGAGCCACAATGGTTTTGCAGATTAAAGTTTTTGTGTTAAAGAACTTAACTGATGTTTTAGTATTTTATTATAATTATTTATCATGTTAAGATATATTTAAAAAAAGGCTGCTTTAATGTACAGATGACCATATTGCATTTTCTTTTCTGCTTGTATGAATCATAGTGTAACTTATGTTATAACGTATCATGACATCACTGTGGAAGTCACAGTCCCTCATGCATTATAAATGATATTCGTCCTCTGACAGATACAATCTAGGAAGTACCCAGAAGTGTGAGGACGATCATGCTGCCTGTACCGATCTTCTCATCTCCTTCACACGTGACCACGCCCGTCTCCCCCTCACCCACCTCACCGCCACCGCCTTCCACACCAAGAACAAGTCAGTAACCCTCCCTCCTCCTTCCTTCGTAATTCTTCAGCTATAATCTCTACCCCTAGCCAGAATTATTCGCTCTGGTCACAACTTTTTTCTCATATCGATTATGTAAACTGACAGAATGTTATTTCAGAAATTGAATGTCCGTTGTTCAAAGATAAAAAGTAGCATGTTCTACAGCGAATGTTTAAAGAGATGTATTCATTAATGGGGTCGCGACTCTGCAAAGAGAGCCTATTTTTGCACTGCTTTGAATGCAAATTCGAGAAGATTCATCAAGATTATTTTTGGGGGAATGAATGAGTACCTTTTACACATACTGTTCCTTATGAAGGTTTATTAAAATATTGTATATCATAAGATGTAAATACTTTCTATATCTACAAAACATTTTGTAATATCTTTGTTAATTAATAAAGCTAATGGTAGAAAAATTAGTTTAACATTGCACACAAAGAAACAGAAACACATTTGAGCTGAAAGAAGGACAATTGTCTAAAAAACATGATAAAACAGATTGTCCACCTTTATAGATTTCTGTCAGATGTTAGATGTTGATTTTGGTTGTAAGAACTAAACCTCTTTTCGACATCAAATAGATGTCTTGTGCCTCCGACAGTTTGGTTTAGTAAGTTGTGATCACCTTACATTGGCAACTTGGAATGATCATAGACTCTTTAAGTGTAATGCCCTGGTCAAACCAGAATTGTTCATGTCAGTGTCAAGTTATGATTCCTAAGAACAAGCAGCCCTTGGTTTTGTTCTGTTACAGCCCACTGTTTGAAGACAACCTGCCAGTGATGTTGAGTCTCGTCCATCTAGACAACATCACATCTCATGCAGAGTTCCTTCAGGTAAATGTATATGTACATGATTTCATAAAAAATCTCTAACAGATTCAAATGTCCTTTAATCAATTGTGTCATTTTTTAGCTCAGATCAGACATGAAAGACCAGATTGGCTTATTGCCTGGCCAGTTTTCTGCTGTCCATAGTCTGTCATCCGTTGACATTCTGACTTCTTCTCAAGAACTGCTCCATCTTAAAAGTTGAAATTTTGTTGGGATGTACTTTAGTTGCACCAAGATGATCCAAATTTGTACATTGGGGACTGGTCACCCCTCCCATCCCCCCTCAAATATGGGCCCTCAAATCTTCTTTGGACTATTATTTGATACCATAAATGCTTGAAATCTTAAATTTTACCACAATGTTTTTATTGTTGTGTGTATTGTAACACTTATTGCATGTTACAAACCTAGTATTTTTATAAGCAAGTCTTCGACCAAATACAATTAATCATTAAAGACTAATGAGCTGCAGAACCAATGGCTATATATTTCCATATTCAATGCACGTTTTTTACACATTTGACTTACAATTGGTTCATATTTGTCAAATACAATCTTTTTGATTGTGTCACAATTTTGTTTAAGGGAGATAACTCTTCCGACCTTAGTTTTCTCTTTTGCTTTTTGAAATCTGTGGAAATGTCTTTACAGGATTCAAAATATATATGATTTGAATAATGAATTATATTAATTTCAATTACTTTTTACACTGGGTTCTTTGTTCTTTTCATTAAAAAATATGTGCATAATTTTGTGTCTATTTTCCTTGTTCTGATTAAAAGCAGCACAAATTCAACACTTGTTTTGAAAGTGTATTGATTGTTTTGTTGTACAGGGGGATAACTCTTGTAGCTTTATGTGCTCTTGAGTGATATTTTATTTGTATACTTTTTTGTTGAATCAGTAATATTCAAAGTATAAGATTAGTTTTCAAATATATAGATTATCAAATATGATTTTTATAATTTTGTATCCCAAAATCAATAGTGCTGTGAACTGATAGTCTGTTAACATTCTATTCATTAAATCACCCTGTAGTCAAAAACATGGATAAGATATGTTACAGTTACGACTTTAGGTGGGTACCCGGTTGTTTCGGGTTCATAACAGTACCAATGACAGGGTAAAGATTGGTTCCAGATACTACTGAAAGTGGGTACCTGGTTATATTAGGATCCTAACTATACAAACAACATGGGTGTGATTTTTTCCAGATACCACTGAAAATGGCTACCCGGTTGTGTTAGGATCATTACATTACATAATAACATTGATATGACTGATTCAACATACTACTGAAAGTGGGTACCTGGTTGTATTAGGATCCTAGTAATACAAATGACATGGATAAGTTTGGTTCCAGTTACTACTAATACTGGGTACCTGGTTGAATTAGAATCATAACAATTTCACTGACATAGAAATGATTGGTTCCAGATTGTACTGAAAGTGGGTACCCGCTCGTATCAGGATCCTAACAGTACAAATGACCAGGATTAAATTTGGTTCGTACACAACTGAAAGTGGACACATGACTGTTAATGATTCTTTCAGTAGATATTAACATTAATATGATTGGTTTCAGATACTACAGGTGGTTGGTACCCGGTTGTATCAGGATCTGGCTGTGGTATCGGTGGATGTAGATCTGTACCCAGACTGGGTCTCCAAGTTTGTACCGGCTGGATACACCAAACAGTCTTCAGGTATTGAATATCTACTTCTCAAATCCATAGTTTCATTTTAAGAATCGAGGTACTTGTTTTGAGTTTTATGGTTAATAGCAGCTGAGGAATAGGCTATATCATAGATACTTTGTAATTCCAATTAACAACATTGGATAAAAGCACAACATATTGTCTTTTTTATATAAAATGTACTGTTGACAATTTAGAATATTCAAATATTCTAGGCAAAACTGAATTCATATATGAAATTTCAATTAACACATAAAGTGGATTTGATAATTTGGTATAAAAGTACTGAAAGAATCGACACAATTTTATGTACTTTAAAAGTACATAAAAATATTATCTAAACAAAATACTGAAGTTTTAAATTGCTGAATTATCTCCCTTCACCCATTGTTGCCACATGCTGCGAGTCTGATTATTTTATGCAAATTTATTTGAATTAATTCATTGTTAATGTTTAAATTTTCCCACGGCAAACAATACATCATCTACATTGGCAGTGCCTTTACCAATTAATTTTTTTATAATTTCAATGAAAAACAGTAAATTGAATAATATTAATTTGGCTTTCTTATTGGATTTATACAGTTTGGCAAATTCCAATTAATGACTAAAATATTGATCAGGATAGGAATACGTATTTGTCATTTAGATTTAGAAAGTTTACTAATTTCATATGGAGATTATTTTCTTTCTTTTACTTCCACGTCCACCTGTCTTATAAAACAATCTAATGATCATGTTAATTAATCTGTTTAAGGCAATGTGTCAAAAAGAATTTCAAATTCTATCTTTCAAACATAACAGTCCGTTTTGAATATATGGAAAAAAGTTGAACTATTTTCTTATCAATTTGAACCTAAGATTGTTAAGTAAGAACAAATCATATGCCTTTTTAGTATTGATATGTTTACAAATGTTTTACTTGTATGTAGCTTAGTAGAGTGTGTAGAGTATAGAATATTTGTAAGATGATTTTGCTTAGTGCGTTAACTGTTACTTGCCTTTGACTCATAAAAAATAGCAAAAGATCAGAAATCTTAAATCTGCTTTCTTTTATTTATATTTTGCTTCTACTGCCCTGGGTAGTGCTTCTGAAAGAATAAGATGATAAAATGATCAGAATGTGACACTTATTAGTATATTTAATAGTTTTTTTCCTTAATAAAATTTATCTTTGTAAAGTTGAAATGTCGCCTTCCCAGTTATAAGAAAATAAAAATCGCTTTCATCATTTCAGGGCCATTTTAGAAGAAGATGCAGAATGATGAAGAAGAATGAGTTCTAATGGATAGTCAACTTCTTTATTGCATGGATTGCGACGTTTCGGTGTGGATACTATCATATCATATGTATCACTTGCTTGATAACGGTGTTAGTATCTATACCGAAACGTCGCAATCCATGCAATAAAGAAGTTGACTATCCATAAGAACTCATTCTTCGCCTTCATCATTCTTTATCTTTTTATTTTGTTTTCATTTTGAGACTTCGATGCATGTTCAAAAATATTACAGTGCTTAAAAATAATCTAGAAACTGTTCATAAAGATAGTAAGACTGAATATGTAGTACCCTCGATCATTTATACATCAGGAAAATTTTGGTATAAATCTTTGCATCCATTTCAACAGGGATGACATTGTTTATCCTTGCATCCTTTAATGTTTTGATATCAAGAGCACTTATCTATGTTGCTAATTTCATATTAAATGTTGCTATTTCTAGTTAATTTCATTTAATCATTAAAATATCACCTTTGGCTTTTGATGATAGCATAAAAATCTCATGAGAAAATGCTTTGTATTGTGTAAGATGTATTAACAAATACCTGTCGAGAAAATGGGTTAATGAGTGTGGTAATGAAAATGTCAAAATGATTTTTTAAATATAATTCTTATTTGTCTAAGATTGTGGATATCAAAAGGCTTTCAATTGAAAACTATTGATAACAATCACTCACAAACACCCTTTGCACCAACAAGCCCTTTTGTTAGACATGTAATCTATTTTCAGTAATTAAATACTTTGGACTAATCTTGCTAAGTTAAGTATGTGGTTTGCTGTTTGTCCCAGTGTGTTCACAGTAGTGTAGGATTATGTGAGAGAACTCATGTGGACTTCTAATTAGACAATTAGCAATTAAAAGGGTCATGCATCTTGAGAATGTTGATAAGTCAAATATGTTTTTTCACATTCTATGTATTTCTTCAGAAATATTTTTTAGAGCTGAATATTAGATGTCATTGCAATAAGGACGGTCAATTCATTTAATATTTTCATATTTGTGACTTTCTGCAAGACATACCATGCATCATTCTTTTACTATTTGGGGGCGATGGATTCAAAACCGAACCCTGCAGTTTTAAGCACCTATCACTAAAAAGACCTGCAAGCTCTAGCATATATGAATTCTTTTGTAGAGATAAATTCAAGGAAGAACTCATATATCAATTATTGACTTATATAAAATATGTAAACCGGTAATATATATATATATATATATATATATATATATATATATATATATATATATATATATATATATATATATGAATATATTCAAAGACAAAAAATTATGCATAATGAACATTACTCCATTATTTAATTCATTAATTGTTATATATATATATATATATATATATATATATATATATATATATATATATATATATATATGTATGCTATGTTACAGTTTGTGCACCCATGCAGACAAAGTGAGAGTAATGACATTGTTATGTTAGCATATATAGCATAAGTGCAGGTGAAATCCCTCATATATCACTGCGACCAAAATGTCCTTTAAAAGGAAAACAAAGGCTGTGGTGGCAACTTCCCCAGCAAGACACATCTCTTGCCAATCTTCATCACGAGTTAAACCTTGCCCCATTGCCCCCAAATTTGTGTTATGGTTGCAGCACCCTCATCAGCATCTAGTAGGTCCCTCTGGGAGTTTTCTGACTGAATGTTAAGTTCAGGTCAGTTTGCTAAACAGCTGGCAGACAAAATATGTTTAAATCTGCAGGCGGACTAATTATCCATTGATAAAGACACGCATGAGTTGCTAGTTGAGTTGCAGTGGTGTTTGATAGATCCCTGGCAATCCCTTGCAATCCCTGGCAATTGTCAAATTCTTAATTTGCTGCTAGTGTTTAGAAATGGAGACATTTACTTCTTTGTTTTCTCAATCCAATATGCCAATGGTTCAAGGTAGGCTACTATTGAAGGATTAACAGATTATAAGTCTTCATTGCATTGGTCTGATGAACAGGTCAAAAGACACAGAAACAGCATTTTTGTATATCACACTAACACCTTGGTCTATCTTTTCTGATAGTTTTGGTCTGATGAAAAGGACCGAGAAGAACCAAAACAGCTTTATCAGGAGGTACACTAGCACCCTCTGGTCTATTCTTACTTATGGTTCTGTGGCTGTTATTTCATTTCAGTGGAGACGGAAGTACCAAGCTTGTACCACTACCCACGTCTATGTATCGTAGATCCACGAGACCACAACCATGCCGCCTTCTACCCACCTGTCCATGTTGATATACCCAGCTTTATCTACACGCTGGACGGTGTTCTTACCTTCGCTAACAACTTCCTGAAGAGTCCGCAGTCTTACTTGGTTCCCACTGAACACTTTTAGAGTATCAGAAACTTAACATTAAAATTCTTAACAAGATGTTTCTTTCTTTTTACTAATGACTTGTAAATCTAATAATATTCAAGGTACAAGGATCATGAAGTGTTATTATTTTCATAATTCTTTATAAGCTAATTTTTGTATAAGCTCTTATGTTTGCTTAATCAATTTATAAGGACAATGACTTTGACATATATAACTATATAACTAAACCTGGAGATTTGGGTCATAGTTTTTAAAACTCAACCATGAAAAATTCAATTGATACAGTATCTCATTTACATTTCATTTACAACTTTGTTTTGAAATTATAAGATGTCAAATGTATAGTACACAAATTACAAAGTTTTCATGAAACTGCAGATCACAGTATGAATGTGAAATATTCTAATTGAACATTTTCTGAGTACAGGTTTCATTGTACTTTTATTGGACAAAAATCAATTTTTACTGACAATAGATACATTAATTAAAGAATGCAAATTCATGGGAACTATTTGATTTATCAAATTTGTTTGTATTTTGAAAAAAACATCATACCAAGGAGTCGGGGAGACAATATATGTATATAGATATTTTTCATTTAATTTCTATTTCTATTTTAATAATTACACCCCAGTATTTTTTTCAAATTCTAATTTTAGATTTTTATATCTTTTTCAAAATGTTCTTGATATTTATGTCATAATCTATATTGAAGTCTGAAATGTACATTACAATTATGCTTCAATTATCACAGACACACATTCCATTTTTATTGAGTAGTGTTATAGAAGTAAATTGGATTAAACATTAATAACTCAAGAGATAAATTGGATCCAATAAGAAGCTTATGAGTAAAATCAAAACATTAAAATCACAAAATACTCATTTTCAGTCCTTTTGGGGAATTGGTTACAATTTTTTCCTTTGTTTTATCTTTTTTTCTAAATGTTTTAACTGATTGCTAATGATACTAATTTGATGTTTGATGTTATTGGCAAAATATAGTTTTAAGGGAATGATTTTTCCATTGTAAAACTATGCTGCTAATGGCTGATATATTACCGAAACAGTTTACCCACTCACTCATAACTTATCATTCATCTTTGTAAAACTTGTTAAAGGCAATGCTTATGCAATTTTTCATATTACATAGATCAATTGCAGTAATTGAAACAATCAATTTGCAATTATCTACCAATGAATCAATTTGCATTTATTAACCTATTTGAGTAAATTTGCATTTATTAATTTCAAATGAAGGCTAAATGAATTTTTTCTGAGATGTCTTCCGATAGGAAATATATCAACATGACGTGAAAGACATTATAAATATATATCTGATGGTTGATATATTTGAGGTCAGGTTAGAGGTGGGAGTTCTACTTTTAAAGTATTCAAGTCTCTCAGTTTCTCTGTTTAATGACTGAAACATTGCCCAACGACTATTAATAAAAACTCAGTATTTTTATAGTCATTGTATGATGAATTGAGTATGTGAATGTTTCAGTCGTTACAAATGGAATCCCATTGTAATTGTCACATGAACAGCATATTTCTCAGCATATTACTTGCCTATGAAATATTATGCATATTTACTAAGAGATCAACTGTATGTAAAACCTTATTTGTAATTTTCCTTAATCTATAACTTATTTTAATTTAGATCATTTATTTGAATAGTTTATAAAAATGATTTTCATTGCATTTAAAAGAAAAAGTATGAAGTATGAAATAAATAAGCTCAATTATTAAAGTCTTCAAAAAATAAAAAAATTATTTTACATGGAGATGAACATTGAAGTATCATTCAAATGTAGATTCTTTGATTTTAATTGTTCTAAGAAAATCATACTGCATTCCATGAAGTACTTATTTTCCTTCTAAGTCAAGATTCAATAGCTTGTAGAACGTAGCGTAAGTCATCTTATGAATTTACTCTGATATATGGCAATACTTGATCTCAATTTGGAATTTACTTTGAGTGAAATCATTGAGAACATTTATCAGACTTATCAGAGACAATATGAATCCAAAACACTTCATCAAAATCATTTAAAATGGGATCCATACTTGCTTGACCTCTGTTCAGTGAGAGGAAACTGCTATTGAAACCTTCATGATTGAGTAGCTTAATATTTATCCAACATTCATTTATGTCATATAACAATTATTGGTCTTTTGTGCCAGTTTTTTAAAATATCTATGCATTTGGTGTTGGGATAAGTGCTGAAATAAACTTTTTTTATTTTCATAATTTTACGAATCCTTGAAGTACATTTAAAACTAACATTTTGCTATTGAATATTATGACTTTCCCATAAACTTATTCACTTTATTTGTCTCAACATGTGCATTAAAATAATATTTCAAGTCAATATACTTTTGTATATGGTGAAATGTGATAATGGTTTGCATATGTTCCTTTATTACAGAGATGACAATAATCGAGAATTGATACTTTTGATGTTTTGTACTTCTTTTAAAGAGCCACTCCGTGAGTTGTTGGAGTCATATATGCCAAACTTAATCGATGGTGTCATTTAATTACGAAGTATCGACTGTTACCAAAAAGACACATTTTAAAGCTTATTGTTTTTTTCACAGTGACAATATGAAGGTAGAACATCGCAATTATGATCGAAAACCGGACAGTTGTGCACATCAAAGAGGCAAACATAATTTTGGAGACTTATCTTAAACAGCCAGGAGGGCCCTTAGGAGTTGATAGTGTTTGTTAGGTTATATAATTAGTATCCATGTATATTGGAAGTGATATCTACACCTCTGTGCATTTATAAGGCAGTATTTGTCATATGTCTTTTGGACATGATAAGTTAAGATGTTTTGATTTTTTATTACTAGATATGACATTTAGGTTCTTTTCAAAGTAAATAATATGTTATGAAAATCATGGAGTGGCTCTTTAAAGAACATACATGACATCAATTCCTGAGTTAAACTTTGTGCAATTCTTTTGATCAAGAAAACTCTTTGTTATAATTTGAAATATACCTGCATACATGTACATTCATATGTTGTCTGATTGTTGACCAATTTGTGAATCTTTGACTTGTTTACAAATCAGCTTGGAATCTGATGTAAGCTTTAGTACTATTTCTTCAAGAAAATCACTTGGATTTTCATTATTTGGCACAAATTCAGTTTTTTTGGAGTATTCTTGATTTGTTTATGGTTGTTATTCTTACTGAATATTTGAAATAATTGTCCATTTATAACCAAAGATAAGTACCTCTATTTTACTTAAATTGTAAGAGACTCATAGGGGATCAGAAGTATATAATTTAACAATAACAAGCATTTCCATGTATACCCAATTGTATCAATCCTTTGCATGTTTATCTGTGTGTCAAAACATCAACATTTCCTGTGTGCTTCTCATCTTCCATCGATCATTATGAAGTGCAAAGGAAAATAAGTAAGTAAAATATACCATTGGGTCTTATTAGATGATATTTGATTTTGATACACTAAATTTGAAGGACATTTTTGTGCCGATGGGAAATAAGAAACCCAGAAACAACTTGATGTTCAGATAAGGTTACGATGCAGATTTCATGTCTTAGATGTATATATTTTGGTATTTTTTTATTGTTAATATTTTCTTTATTGTTAACATTTTAATTAAAAAAATTTAAACAAAGCAAACTGAACAAGGCTTGTTTTTGTAGTTCTTTATTTATCACTTGTTTATGTTTGCATTGGTCAAAAACTAGAAAAACGTTAACTTTTCGAAAAAAGAGACCTTCATCTTCCTGATATACCCAATATTTCAGCTGTATCTCTTGTTCTTTGAACGCTGTTTTTAACATGCTGGAATGTTCTTTGAACCTCTGAGATTTTGAAAGGGATATTATATAACTGTCCTTAAATTATCAATATCATATAAACTGTGGGATGGTTTGGCCACCGGACAAACTTGTCCTGTTCATAAAGCCCGGACTGGCCTCAAACGAACCTAACAAGAACGAAAGTACCAAACATCACATTAACAGATACAAAAGTCTTAAAGTAAAGGTTTGCTTTTGGTAGATTTGGGAAATCGGCGTTAAAGGTTTAAGACACTTTCAAATCAATGATACAAAATTTACTTAGCATCTACAAAATAAGTTTCCTACAATTTGGTCTTGTACGTCCTCACAAATCCCTGGCAATGCTCAACTGAATACGACAAAGACAATTCAATCTGTCAAAAAGCTATGATACTGATGGCACTCACATACTCGCTTTCATTCTTATAGGATTATTATGTGTTATAGAATTTGGACACACGTGCCCCGAGGCCGGACTTACTCCGATCTTCCCTATCTTACATATTATGAATTCATATTTTGAATTAATAAACCGTGCAATTCTCCTACCTGAAACCATTCATAAATCTGTCTGTACTAGTTTACCCTCTCCGATTTGAAGGTATTCACCTTATAAATGTCCTCAAATTCCCTTTTGACACCTGGCAATTGAATACGACGAGGTCAATTTTCCGTAGATGCAGTGGTGTATGAAATATGGTTTGTGAATGGAAGTCAACAAGGAGGCGTTCTCTCACCTATTCTTTTATTGCAATCTGTGAACTATTTCTGGTCATGATCTTAAAGCCTTTATGTCGCACCTGTGGCCGAAAAAGACCTCCTAATAGACGTTGATGTACAAAACTGCCTAATATCTCTACCGGTATATCATTTGCATTTCTAATAACTTATTTGTTGTCTTCGCTGCATATATACGTCTTTATCTCTGCGAAGGATAGCAAAAGTGATTGGTTTTGCTTTGTCTTACTATAGATATCTTCGGTATTAATATGATCCAATCAAAGTCGCCCTGGATGTAATATACATGACCAAAGACCTTTTCTTCATAGACAATGGTGGTTCAATATAGGAAGATTAGAATTTATTTCGAAAATATAAAGGATATCAATTTGGCACAAGTGGCGATTGGATTTTGAAGATATACAAAAATCTCTACTTGAATATAGAACATTAGATAAAAAAAGGGTAAAATCATTACCCACTCACAGGGGGGGGACACAACCGCTTGCAACATTTTATTTATAACGCAAATTTGTAGCCTATTTTTATTCTTCATTTAAATCATAAAAGATAACTGTACATCGTGGAAAGACAAATTTGAATAAAATAGTGTATATAAAATAAAGTGGTCTTTGTGTATTACAACGTCAGCGTCCGGGGGTCTAAAGAGAACATGAATTTGATAAGTGTGATTTAGTTCGATTTGAAATATCTGGAAGATATCTTTTCAGGCCAAAATGTCTAGATAGGAATGGTTCTATAGTATGTTTGATGTCCTCTAATGATCATGAATGAAGATGACATGCCTGTTAGTGATATGTACATTGTGTGGAAAGCTGAAGATCGTATTTGCCGTTCTAGACCTCTCTTCTCGACTACTTGGTTTTGACAGATAAACGTCCAACCTGATAATCTATTTGTAGATGCAGTATCCCTCGGATAGATAGATTGATAGATAGTTTGATGGATGGATGAACGGGCGGACGGACAAAAATAGATTTTTTCCAATTTTGATATGTTACCAGACAGTTCCGAAGATTTGAACCTGATATACAATTGAGTGTCATCTGCATACAAATGGAAGTCTAGAAAAATGTTTTCGAGTTACATGTATGTCTCCAACAGGAAGGATGTAAATTCTAAAAAGCAGTGGACCTAAAATTGATCATTGAGGTACACCAAATAAGAGAGTTGATTTTTGAGAGTAGACATCGTAGATTTTAACTGTTTGGGTACGATCAGTAAGATAGGATCGAATCCAATTGAGGGCAGTGCCAGTTATGCCAATTCGATTCTCGAGTCTGTGTAGTAGTGTTTTGTGGTCAATAGAGTCAAAATCACTTGACAAATCCAGAAGAACCAAGGCTACGATTTTTTGCTGACCCATATTTACCCTGATGTCATTGTGAACCCTCACAAGGGCTGTTTCCGTGCTGTGGAATGGTTTTGTGTGCCGATTGATTGATGGCACATATTCCTCCTGATAAATATATTCTTTTTTTATCCTGATAAATATATTCTTTGTACGAATTATTCGTGAAATGATTATACACATGTACAATTGCAGACACTTCACCCATCAGTTATACATCTAGACCAGTTCAAGGATACACGGTATTGCTGAAATATTGATATTGTTCGCATTCATGAGATTAATTGGTACATTATGTTTCGTCAAAACATATATTTTCACTACAGTTCGTCGATATACTTATGTAGTACGTATATCACGGTTGATCGACTGGTCTCACAGTTGAGTGTGATTTATGCATTGAAACGACGTACTTTTATCATTTAATTGTTTATGTCAATTATGGGGATTTGTCAATGTTTTTTTAATTGTTCAGAAGTACACTTGTCTAGCATATTACAACACTAATAAAGCAAACGTCAATACATTACGAATACCCTTGTAAATGTAAAAAAATCCCTACTCTCTTGATAATCGAATGAGTCATTCGGTACAATAAATTCTTTCATCAATATATTTTCTCGTATAAATTATTGTCATTAAACAAGGTATCGCCAAGTATTTGTAACTTGAAAGCATCTGATGGAACTTATTTGTCAACGAGATAGACCATCTGATGGTCAGACTGCACGTGACAATGAGCTACCGCTCATCTGAGTCTCTTCAATTACCTGTGTAAACCTATACAACTACTGTATTAATTGCGACGTATTCGATGTATCGTACATTGTTGTAAGGCGGCAACCATAGTTTAAGGGGATAATTCGATTGACAGTAGCATGTGTTATATGGAAGTTTTAGCAGTTGTTAACAAGCACGGGAGACATCGATACAGGTCATATACGATATATGACAAGGTAATCCGCATAGCCATATCAAGCTCCGATATATGTGCTGTTATAAACATACTTATAAAGTGACATCGGTATCACTCGTAACGTATTCATGAATGACCAACCTCCAATTTAAAAGTGGAATTACGTGTATGTCACCTTCTTAATTATAGCTACGTTACTTTAATTAGTAACCTCCCTTCACATTTGCCCATTTGCAATAAACAACAAATGCACATGTCAAAGTCGTGCATGTGTATTTCCCTTCACATTGCCCATTTTCTAAAAAAAACAAATGTGAAGGGAGGTCGAATCTGGAACGAGGCCTTTCACCTCGATCTAGGCACTTCCGTCTTACGATGACGCAATAAAACTCGCTTTTCAATAATTGAAGTAACGTAGCTCTAATTAAGAAGGTGACATACACGTAATTCCACTTTTAAATTGGAGGTTGGTCATTTATGAATACGTTACGAGTGATACCGATGTCACTTTATGAGTATGTTTATAACAGCACATATATCGGAGCTTGATATGTCTATGTGGATTACCTTGTTATACATTGTATATGACCTGTATCGATGTCTCCCGTGCTTGTGCAGTTGTTTTCTCTAAGTTACATCTCCTTGTATTTGAAGTCTCCAAACAAACATCCGATGCTATCATATTTTCACCTCTATACACCTTTTTCTTTATAAATTCAACATCGCAAATTGTTCCAAAGTAAAAACGATGGAATAACGAATTCTCCTTCTGTCTATTTGATCTTGCAATGCTGAAGTAACTGCCAAAAGACTTGACCAATAACTTTGCACATTGGGCAAGTTCGAAAGGTAGCGATAAAAACATGTTTGTCTGTTAACAAGGGCTCGTAATGATTCTATTGCGTACAGGAGTTCGTGAATTTGAGAAAAGTATTTCATCAGCAGACCTACAAAAGTTTAAAGATGAAACGTTACGAGTTTTTTTGTGTCTCAAATTCCTCTAACCCATTCCATCTCCATTTCAGAAAGACAATAGACATATAAAAAGACGTTTTCAGCAAAAATATTACTTACGAGGTGTCATGATAATGATGAAATCTATCTTTTTTGGATAAATTTCCATTTTCAAGAGTCATATCTTTACTTTATTATATATGGGCAAGCCATTCCAGTACTATATGCACACAGTTATGAACGAAACAGTGTCAGAAGAAAACGTCACATATGAATACGACCAACGCCAAAAACTTCCCATCAAAGTAAACCCCACCTGCATTAAGCTTTAATATCCTGGTGGTCTAGCGTACAGGGAAGAGAGGACCCTATTCATCTCTCCCCCGCCCCCTTTTACCTGTACCCATCTCCCCTCGGTATTCACCCACTTAACTCCCCCTCAAAGCATCTGTATCATGTGAAGAGAGAACCGCTATATTCAAGAAGAAAGCCCCTTTACCGGACGTAAGAATTTGTGTAAGTGTAATACAGGTTTATGTGTATATGAAGGTGTGCACAGGTGTCCGTTTTTATAGGCCCTTCCGTCTAGGGCTTGCACTCGAGGAAATATTTTTGTATAAACCGCCGATTATCCCTGAAATGAATATGTGCCACGAAATCCACAAGTAGGGCGAGGTACTTTATAACTGGGTTAATAAATTGAAATTGTATGTAGTTGCAAAATGCAACTCATGCAATGAAAAACCATCATAGCATTGCAGAAAATGTATTTTCGTTTCCATCTCCGGATTGTCAAGATTGTCGTGGATATTAAGTCCTGTACGTTGAAAAGTTGTTAAACGATGGGACGGACACAATCCAGATATAGTTTTTGAAACATTAGATATGTACACTCAGCAAAATAAATAAAGGACCGCCCCGATGTTTTCAATATTTAGTTCTCATATAGTTCATTAAATGGTCAATATAATGCTTTAATAATGAATATTAGGGTGGTTCATATCTTTGAATGTTAAATATGTTTCCATATAGAAGTATGATCAAAACATTTTGCCAGTTATTTTACAATAATTTATTTACAGAGATAGGCAAACACATCGCCTCAACGTCATAGAGGGCCACGGAGTATGTTGTTGGAGTCACTTATACCAACTTCATAAATAGTGTTAATTTATCGAGAAGTGGTGGTTGTTTAAAAATTATCTTATTGATACTTATAGGTTCAGTAGAGTGACAATAAAACAGGGTAAAGTCTCGATTTGTGATCGAAAACCGGACAGTGACGTGCGTCATTGACCCAAACGTAAATTTGAAACTTATTTACAGCAGGCACAACTGTAAATATTGATTGATATTATAAATTAGGACTTTTAACTAATATACATGTAAACTGTACGCAGAATTTCGACGACCTTACATTTATATGGCCGTTTTTCATTCATCATTGAAAACATGAAAATAGCACAATTTTGGAATTTGGGAGATAAAGTATAAGGTACGCGATTTGAACTTAATTGATGATACATGGTAATTTGGTTCTTATTCCTAAAACATACCCTGTGTCGCTTTAACACTTAAGCACTTATTTTTCTCTACTTGTGTTACGGAGGTCTATATTCTCACAGCAGCGAACTCGCCACACTTATTTGTATTTCAGTATATCGATAAACAATCTGGAACATAAAGTAGTTATTACAAGAAATCTATATCTTTCTACTGAATGAATGCATTCTTTTATAATCGATTAATAGTTACAACACACTTACATAGTAATTGGAATGTCAATATAATCAAGGCTGACGAGAAGCATCATCTTTCCCCTGATAATGAACACAGATGGTTTTTGTTTGTTTGTGATAATTCATATGGTGTTTTCTTTGACACTTGCGTATCATTTGAATGTTTGTGGTTGTTAAATCTAGATTACTGAGTTCATGAAGTTCTTTCAAGAAATCAATGTGTTTACGAGGACCGTACAATAATGATTGTTCCGGATTTTTTATATGTTGAAAAAACAATGAAAAGAAATAATGATAATCTTTCTAAGATCATAATCTATTGAACAGCTGAAAGAGAGAGATTTCAAAAGATAACGATATTAGCATGGATGTTAATTATTTTGATAAAAAATTGGAATAATGCACAACATACAACGAAAGGTATTCACATTAATGGTTTGAGTCTAACAATCAACAATATAGAGCATAAAAAACATTGTATATTTTTTCTCTAACAGTGTGAGTGAATGCGATACACCCCGATTCCTGCATGAAATACTCATAGAATTTGAATATGACCATAAGCAATTAAGCTGTGGGTCTCCGAGAAGAAAAGTTTTTTTCGTGGTACCATTTGCTTACATTTTGAGGGCTCCACTTAAATCTCATCGGACTCACGAGATCTTGTGGTAGTCCATGTACTCAGCAAGTCATTTTTGTAGATTTATTTCTGAATAATTTAAGTATTTCCTGCTGCATACAGGCTTTGACTCTGTGTATCCACAATTAACAGGTGGGTTCAACGCGTACATTCTCTTCGAACCCTAAATGGAAACTGTCCAGACCTCAACTAAAACCGTTTTGCAAATCCTTTTAAGAACCGAAAGACTTAAGGAATTTTGGAAGTTATGAATGGATGTAATGAATTCTAAAGCAAAGGCAAACAGATGAAATACTATTTTAGAATAACACTATTTTCATTATGTGTTTGAAAACGAAATGTTATTTATAAATATATACTTTTTTCTTTGTATTTGATCTTTCCTATAGGTGAATCATATAATATTGTTCAGAATGTTTTGTTTAATTGTTGAGAAATTGACCTATCGTGATTTTATAAACAAAACACATGGGCTTTGTGTCACCATCTACATTTTCAAGGGTGGAGTTTAACAAAAAAGATTCTTTTAAGTTAAAAAAACCCCCCAAAAATTGTGCAATTTTGCACTTACAGATATACAACAATTCGTAATCGTAAGTGCATAGACATTGTTTCCCGCGTTGCCCGCTCTGTTCTTGTTTTAAGGCGAGCTTTCTGCTAGCAATAAGACATTGAGGTTGTAGGCTGCTTTATATAGTGTGCTATATTTGGACAGTTCCAGATGACATAAAATACCCCAAGATTACAATACGACGCTTTACAGGATTTCCCTTTACAAGATACATGACAGGAACCCTTCCAACTAAACAGACTCATTGTATTCGAGTTGATAGGCTTGCTTCAGGCTGTTAATGGAAACCTAATATAAAACATTGTAAATGTGTACTAGATTTTTCCTTTTGTACTTTGTACAATTATTTACGAAATAAAATTTTCAGGGATTTGTAAAAAATATTAACTTAAAGTATAAGCCTAACTATTACAGACTGAAAATTTTAACATAGGCTTGCTTCAGGCTTTTAATTATGGAAACGTAATATGATGGTATAAAACATTGTAAATTTGTACTAGATTTTGCCTTATGTACTTTGTACAATTATTTACGAAAAAAATTGTTCAGGGATTAGTGAAAATATTAACTTAAAGTATAAGCCTAACTATTTGAGATTGAAAATTTTAATATGGCGCCTAAATTTTGTTTAATACTTTTTTTTACTATCAACCCGTCAAAGCGAAAACATTTATCTGCAAACGCGAAACATTTTTATCATGTCTATTCCGGTTTTAGATAATCATTTTATTGCTATATTTAAATCAATTGAAAGTTTCACAATAGCTCATTGATATACAATGTTTACTGTTTCCTGTTTACTGATTCCAATTGAAGTAGAATTTAGGAATTCAATAATAAACATTTAAAAACATATTTGTATCTAGTGCAAATTGAGACATTCAAGACAATAATCTTCTTTATAAATCATTATTTTAGCGTAAGTGGCTTTATGAGCACTTTGATTCAACCTGTTTATATCATTGGGGTGCAATTGCTAATTTCAGCAAGTTATTTATACACTGACAGGCACGTTTTATGCAAAGCGAACTATTAGGCACCATCATTCATAATGGTTGTATGATTCAAGGACAAGGAAATGTCATAGCCTAGAGCAAATGACTTTGAAAGCTTGCAAATAAAAAATCGTTTTTAGACGAATACATATATAACGGACTAGACAGTATAGATATAGATCTTTACAAGAAAAGACAGTGACACATGTTGTAGAAAGGTGACAAAACCAACAGAGGACTTTCATTGAACAAAGAGGCACTCACTCTATTTTTACTTGTTCATGTATTCATATTTCTATTATTAAAATAGTTACTTTTACGAAGGCATATTGAAAACTTATGAATTTTACAAGATATCGAATTCATATCCACCATTGGCGTAACATTTGCAAAACGCGTGACACAAAAGGACAGAAAAGTTGTAATAGTCCTTTATTGAAATGTTACTCAAAATAATAATTACTGTTTTAAAAATACAACTTTTCAACGATTACTCCCTATCAATGATGTAAAGTTAGTGTTAACAATATTCACATTCATGAAAACAATTTCATATGAATGTAAACAGCAGTATCAGTTGCAATCACGAGTTACATACACTATACAAGTATTTCAACTTGACAATTGCTTTTAAATAACAGATGCTCAAATAAACATCTTCTGCAATAAATATAAAAGTGGTCGACTTTCAAAATGTTACAATGGAGGATGTTTAATTCATTAGAGAAATGAAAGGTAAGTGCAAATTTTTTCGAAAGATCGGGTCTTCTATACGTTTTACAACCTTAACACCCACGGACTGAGGATGACATTATAAAATCAATTGACATCTTCGTAATAGTTCACCGATATATAACACATAGGAAATGTATGAGGCAGTTTCCGGAGAACGGAGCTTGTTGTTATCATGATTGTCCAATGTATTATGATGAACAATGATTGTTATATAATTACAAAGTATCATTTATACTACAGATTTACTGTCGTTGATTAAAGAGGCAGTAACACTTTGCTTGATAAAGTAAAGTCATGTAACGAAAACGAAAATGAATGTGTCCAATTGCAAGACAATGTTTTAGATCAAGGGAAGCGTTTTTAAAAGGATGTAACATGATCGCTTAAGCTATGCGAATCTAATTCTCTACATCAAAAGATTAAAAGATGTTCACATAAAAAATGGCCGCAATGGGGTCTGCTTGAGACATGATCATTTCCTCTACTATACTACGGATGTGTCTGCTTGAGTTATGAGAGGTTTTATCCTATGCAGATTATACATTGGGCATAAACAATTGTTTATTTCTGAAAATTTGAATAAAGAAACTTTCAAAAAGGTACCACTGTCCCTTTAATTCAAGATATTTTTAAAACAGTTGTACAAAGTAAGTTACTTTCTTTTTACTCATTAGGACATTACAGGAAAAGGTCTGGGTCGTTGTTTTATTTAGATACCATTGTAACAGTATGCAAATTTTTCTATATTTAACAACATTTCTAACCAATGACATCGGTGTCTATTTCTTGTATACGACTACTACCCGGCATAATTAAAAAAACACGAAGTGGTTTAATTGTTATTTTTAGACCATAGTAGCTTTCAAAGGTAACAGGAAACCTGAAATCGTTCTCATTTCAATTTTCAACTATCTATGTTTTTGATTAGGCCTAATAGCTAGTTGATATCATTAAATCATCATTACAGGAAGTGGGCACCGAAGCACGTAATAGTTTTTACAATCTTGATAAAACCACGTGACATTTCTATTGGGCGAGGGATGATTTACAAGTATCGTTGACTATTCATGGGGAAGCTTGTTCATTGCAGATTGAGTTGCACGTGCAAATCATGCATCTGGAGAAGAGCAGACGGTAGTCTTGCAGACGACAAACACCTGAAAAACTACTAGTGATTACTTTGGCCAAGTTTGATTTTAGTTTTCGATTGTTTTGAAAACATCTTATCATGTAAATCGAAAACATTTGATTACGGCACAACAAGCCTTAATTGTCCATTTAAACTGAAACGTCTATAAATGCTTTAGATGTTGTGTTTTCCAGTTAATGCAAATGTTTATAAGTGAAATATAACCATATGATATCATTTCTACTACAATAACACAAGTTCCCATTTCAAACGTAATTGAGTGCCGTAATGAAAATTGTTATTCATACAAGTAATTTAGATTTTGATTGATAACACTTATAAATCACTTCATGTTTCGTTCATTTCTCAGAGAAAGTAATCTTATCTTGAACATTTTATTTTTGAATTAATCTAGAGCAGCTGCCGGTTGCAGACGATCAAAGCAAGTTCAACTTAACATAATGGTTGATGACAAGGTGCTGTGCTGACGCGTGTTCCTTTACTTGATTTTGTTTCTTTTTTCAGTGATTTCTGTTAGGTCAGTGAATTCATGAACGATGAACTAGATACTTGTAAGATCTAATTATATTGTCATGTTAGTATATTCCAAAAACATAATACCTTTATTTTTTATCCCTGTTTCTCATTTGATTTCCAAAACTAACTAACATCTCTGCTTATAACAGTTTTACTTTTCGTCATTGTGATTCAGTTTTATTCTTTTTATTCCTGATTTTGTAGAATTTATATGTCTCCCGCTCATAAGTCTTTTGTATTTATCATTTTGTTTTTGGTTCTTCTTGATGTACAATGACTCAATAAAACAAATTTAGTTCTTCGAATGTTTTAAAGTTACCCCTAAAAAACATACAATTAGTTGAAACTTATTTTAAAATTCAATTCAATAAAGCAAAATATATAATTTGAAATTTTTTTTTGAAGAATACTCTTTGATGGATTAAGTCTACAGTAAAATAAGTGAAGTAGAAATGATATCTTGTTTGGCTGTAGTAAGCTTCTAAGACATCGGACGATCTCTTTGCTGATCTGACGATAAAACGGTGTCACATTGCTAATATCATTGGGCGGTACACTTTACTGTCATTGCAAACAAAACTTCCAAGTAATTATTTATTCACGGACGAAGCTATCCGTAATCCAAGATACCTCACTTAATTGTCACACAAATCCGAAATGCATATCTATTTGTGATACTGGATAATTAATTGGTTTGTACTTGATCCTATATATTCATACAACAAATGATATCATCAATTTGTCGTTTAAAACAATTAACTTATCTGTTCTCTTAGGCGTATGAATTTATATATCTATTTGAACTGCTTATTAAAGTTTCCAGAAATCCACCATGTTTTTGCATTACGTCGGTTTTCATTTTAAATAAATGCTGTCGCATTTGTCAATTTGTCTAAATCTAAGAAATCAATTACAATATCACCGTCAATAGCATGTATAAGCACTAACTTAATAAAATTGAGTTTCGTTCGTTTCAACGAAAAGCCGTGAAAAATATTGCCAATGGTACATTACTATTCTCTTTACGCTAAAGAGTGCAAGAGGAATTCCCATTTGTTCATCACAATAATAACCTTAACAAAATGTTTCAAAATTGTTGTATATTGTCTCGTACAAATATATGTAAAATTAACCTGAAAGCAATATGTCAGCAGTTTAAAAGAAAATCACTGTACTGAACTGTTAACGGCTGGTTCAACCATGTTATTTAGATACATTGGATGTTGTTTGTGTTTGTGTTGTGAATCAATGCTAGAAAAAATGTGTTAGTGATATTGCCGTTTTAATAAAAGTCTGTTCAAATGAAGGCAAGTAGTATATAAGAAATTGGCCCTGAATTTTTAAGTTTCAAAAATTTTAGAATCGCAATTTCCATTTTTGGTCATGTGTATGTTTTCCATATACTTTTTGTAACGGTTCAAATCTGAAGTGTGTCTGATGGAACAGACAAAATGTATAACCAGCCGACTAGGACTCTTTATCTAGCCAAGAATATGCTTTACTTGTAACAGAGCTTAAAATGGGTTGAGTATGACAGGGAGTTAAATTACTCTTGTGACGTCATGCTATTGTTCATTTCCTTCATTACTTTTCAGTAATAGGTTGCTGCAGATTACAACAAGTATTTCACTTGAAAATGCGTAATATTTAAGATTTATTTTCTTAAAAGAACAATAGGTTAAGTATATATCATGTACATGTAGGTTGCTATCCTCGTAACTCTTCATTTTTTAAAAATAATCGGCCTCGGCCCTTTGGCCTTGGTCCCATTCATAATAAGAAATGGAGTGAGATCTCGGACATTAACCTATTCACAATGCATTAAACAGTGGAGCTCAAAAAAAGCAAATCAGAAGCAAACTTAGAGATTTGCACAATGTTTTAAAGGCTGAAATAACGTAATAAGGACATTACAACGATGACTGAAACATTTCGGTAAAGGGGATCCACTTGGGACACAGGTAACACGGAAAGAAATTAGTTAAGATACCACTGTGTGGAGAGCATGAGTAAAGAATTATATCTTAACTATAGCGGGATTTAATGAATATCACATTTATCAACATTCATTATCTGAATTTTTCTTTAGTACTGTATGTAAAATGTATTGTATATACTCCATACACACACTATAAACTTTACGTAAATCGCCCGTTAACAAGCGTGCGGTAAATCACTGTAACAGCTTTCAAGTAATGAAGCATTTATGTAGATTTACTACCTATAAATATCAATCTAGATATAACCTACATTTAACAACATCTGAAAGATAACATGGTGTCTGCTCGAAATTTACACTTGAAAGTTATGTGACGATAAATGGTAATATATCAAGATATAGCGAAGAAAATTAATAAATGTATAAAGATAAGACATGGCAATTGACAACTATACTTAAAACCATGAATTACAGCAGGTAAATTACCTATAACGAGATGATGTGATTATAAATATTACTAAGCAAAATCTTCACTGGCATGATCAATATGATATACTGCACTCAAGCTATAGTGTCTCTATTTACAGTTCAAATTCCCTTCATGGCGCGATTAGTTCGTTGTCTTATAAACACATACCCGCAGAACACTGTTACCTTTTGTCACTCACGACTATCAACAATTTTTGTCGAACTATTTCATAAATCACCTCAGTAAAGAGTTAACAGAAACAGGTTCCTACTGATCTTCCTGCTAAATCAGCGTATATGAATCCGCTCTCGCTCCTTCCTAATACCCATATCTCATTCAAGCCAAAACCCTCGTATCCGCTAGCTATCTAACTAGCCAATGAGACGACTCGCATCCAGCTACAGCGGCACAACCCGGATGGAAAAAATCGTTGAGTACAAGCTAGTAGCTTCAAGCTCCTTAATTAACGACATTTCATTGGCTGAAAAAATTACACGTGAGCATAGCCATGAATATCAAGCCGCCAGCCATACGAAGGATTTAGCCCGAAAGAGATCAGGGTATTAGGAAGAAGCGAAAGCGGATTCGTGTACGCTGAATTAGTAGGATGCGTACTGTTGCGTATTCAACATATAGAGTAGCGTAGATATTTACCAAGGTTAAAGATAGTCAAGGTGCTGAGATCGAACTTTAAACCTTTCTGCGAACCATGGTTGGCTAGTTCAAGTCGATGCTCGAAAGTTTAACCGCAATGCTTAGCAACAATTGTGTTGCAGACTTTCTCCCTGCAATAAAAATAACAGCCGTGATATACGAGGAATACTCTTGAAACGCACCTCACCTCACCTTAAACCTTTTGGGTTATATCATTATGTGACACATCGCGGGATGGTATCACAGCACTGGAGCAAACGTTATTAACAAACTGAAAATTACAAAACTCTTGCTGCTTTAGGCCTGAATAGGGGCCTACGTATTAACCTTCACCTTTATCCTTTATTGATAGGCCTACATCTAGACCAGCACTTGTAGATACTTTCCATCACCTTACTAATACAAGTACAAAAGTACAACTACATTACCTGATATATTCCAATAGAGTATTGAATTCTGAATAACTGATAATTACGTTTATTGATTCATATACAATGAGTACTAATTCCATTATCTTTGTACCAATGCCAGTTCGCAAGGTACCAATAATTAGAACGCATTGGTCGACGTAAAGCAAGGGGCACTTTTACTGTTATCATAATATTTCGATAAAATGTCAAGTTATACGATATTTGTTATCTTTGTGAAATGATCAAAATAAAAATCAATATATGAAACCTCGGATTTCAATCATGGGACATTAATTGTCTGCAATATTTTTACCGCACCCGTTATCAACAATTGAAATTAATGGGGGTCGGAGCTATTGGGCTGTAACATTAAAAAGTGTCATCAGTTGTTCTATTGTTCAAATTGTTTTGAACCTATTTCTTATTTTCAATATTCTTTAAATTTCGATGTCCGAATTGATAATGATAAAATAGACTTAATAATATGTTTGTTTACTGGCTCATAAGTTAAACTGTTGTAGGCCTATAGATGCAGTCGACAAGCTCCGGTATCTATACTGGTTTGAATTTCACCCTTCAAACATTTGAAAGCCAGTGAACAAACATATAGTGAAATCCTTTTCTTAATTATAAGTTGCAATAAATATAAACTTTCAGTTTTCACACTTAGCTACCCCCTCCCCTCCAACTCTGCCAACAACAGAAAAAGTTAAATCTCTGCGAATGTGTTAACCTGAATGCGAAGTCATTAGAAATGGTCCAGTTTCTATTATTGGGGCGCACGTTTGCTACTATTGACACGGACCGTCTGACCAGGGTAAAATTTACCCACATTCACCCAGAAAAACATATTCCTACGGTGAGCGTGACCCACATCTGTGTATCGCATCATTCGCACGTCTGACAGGGCTATTCTTAGATGATTTAATTACAAGGCGATTACCCGGCCCACGAGAAGCATTCATTGTACACTTTACACATACATGTGAACATCGCAAACCCTGAAACAGAAGCCAGTGCGGGTATGCAAGTTTGGCAGCGCTTTTTGTTTTTGTGCATCAGTCAATCTAACATCAACTTTGCGAGTAACTTATGTATTGCCAGATGAAAATCTAATTAATATTGTGATTTGAACTTATGTATTGCCAGATGAAAATCTAATTAATATTGTGATTTGAACTTATGTATTGCCAGATGAAAATCTAATTAATATTGTGATTTGAACTTATGTATTGCCAGATGAAAATCTAATTAATATTGTGATTTAAACTTATGTATTGCCAGATGAAAATCTAATTAATATTGTGATTTGAACTTATGTATTGCCAGATGAAAATCTAATTAATATTGTGATTTGAACTTATGTATTGCCAGATGAAAATCTAATTAATATTGTGATTTGAACTTATGTATTGCCAGATGAAAATCTAATTAATATTGTGATTTAAACTTATGTATTGCCATACGAAAATCTCAATAATATTCTGATTTGAACTTATGTATTGCCATATGAAAATCTAATTAATATTGTGATTTGAACTTATGTATTGCCAGATGAAAATCTAATTAATATTGTGATTTGAACTTATGTATTGCCAGATGAAAATCTAATAAATATTGTGATTTGAACTTATGTATTGCCAGATGAAAATCTAATTAATATTGTGATTTGAACTTATGTATTGCCAGATGAAAATCTAATTAATATTGTGATTTGAACTTATGTATTGCCAGATGAAAATCTAATTAATATTGTGATTTGAACTTATGTATTGCCAGATGAAAATCTAATTAATATTGTGATTTGAACTTATGTATTGCCAGATGAAAATCTAATTAATATTGTGATTTGAACTTATGTATTGCCAGATGAAAATCTAATTAATATTGTGATTTGAACTTATGTATTGCCAGATGAAAATCTAATTAATATTGTGATTTAAACTTATGTATTGCCATACGAAAATCTCAATAATATTCTGATTTGAACTTATGTATTGCCATATGAAAATCTAATTAATATTGTGATTTGAACTTATGTATTGCCAGATGAAAATCTAATTAATATTGTGATTTGAACTTATGTATTGCCAGATGAAAATCTAATAAATATTGTGATTTGAACTTATGTATTGCCAGATGAAAATCTAATTAATATTGTGATTTGAACTTATGTATTGCCAGATGAAAATCTAATTAATATTGTGATTTGAACTTATGTATTGCCAGATGAAAATCTAATTAATATTGTGATTTGAACTTATGTATTGCCAGATGAAAATCTAATTAATATTGTGATTTGAACTTATGTATTGCCAGATGAAAATCTAATTAATATTGTGATTTGAACTTATGTATTGCCAGATGAAAATCTAATTAATATTGTGATTTGAACTTATGTATTGCCAGATGAAAATCTAATTAATATTGTGATTTGAACTTATGTATTGCCAGATGAAAATCTAATTAATATTGTGATTTGAACTTATGTATTGCCAGATGAAAATCTAATTAATATTGTGATTTGAACTTATGTAATGCCAGATGAAAATCTAATTAATATTGTGATTTAAACTTATGTATTGCCATATGAAAATCTCAATAATATTCTGATTTGAACTTATGTATTGCCATATGAAAATCTAATTAATATTGTGATTTGAACTTATGTATTGCCAGATGAAAATCTAATTAATATTGTGATTTGAACTTATGTATTGCCAGATGAAAATCTAATAAATATTGTGATTTGAACTTATGTATTGCCAGATGAAAATCTAATTAATATTGTGATTTGAACTTATGTATTGCCAGATGAAAATCTAATTAATATTGTGATTTGAACTTATGTATTGCCAGATGAAAATCTAATTAATATTGTGATTTGAACTTATGTATTGCCAGATGAAAATCTAATTAATGTTGTGATTTGAACTTATGTATTGCCAGATGAAAATCTAATTAATATTGTGATTTGAACTTATGTATTGCCAGATGAAAATCTAATTAATATTGTGATTTGAACTTATGTATTGCCAGATGAAAATCTAATTAATATTGTGATTTGAACTTATGTATTGCCAGATGAAAATCTAATTAATATTGTGATTTGAACTTATGTATTGCCAGATGAAAATCTAATTAATATTGTGATTTGAACTTATGTATTGCCAGATGAAAATCTAATTAATATTGTGATTTGAACTTATGTATTGCCAGATGAAAATCTAATTAATATTGTGATTTGAACTTATGTATTGCCAGATGAAAATCTAATTAATATTGTGATTTGAACTTATGTATTGCCAGATGAAAATCTAATTAATATTGTGATTTGAACTTATGTATTGCCAGATGAAAATCTAATTAATATTGTGATTTGAACTTATGTATTGCCAGATGAAAATCTAATTAATATTGTGATTTGAACTTATGTATTGCCAGATGAAAATCTAATTAATATTGTGATTTGAACTTATGTATTGCCAGATGAAAATCTAATTAATATTGTGATTTGAACTTATGTATTGCCAGATGAAAATCTAATTAATATTGTGATTTGAACTTATGTATTGCCATATGAAAATCTAATTAATATTGTGATTTGAACTTATGTATTGCCATATGAAAATCTAATTAATATTGTGATTTAAACTTATGTATTGCCAGATGAAAATCTAATTAATATTGTGATTTGAACTTATGTATTGCCAGATGAAAATGTAATTAATATTGTGATTTAAACTTATGTATTGCCAGATGAAAATCTAATTAATATTGTGATTTGAACTTATGTATTGCCAGATGAAAATCTAATTAATATTGTGATTTGAACTTATGTATTGCCAGATGAAAATCTAATTAATATTGTGATTTAAACTTATGTATTGCCAGATGAAAATCTAATTAATATTGTGATTTGAACTTATGTATTGCCAGATGAAAATCTAATTAATATTGTGATTTAAACTTATGTATTGCCAGATGAAAATCTAATTAATATTGTGATTTGAACTTATGTATTGCCAGATGAAAATTTAATTATTATTGTGATTTGAACTTATGTATTGCCAGATGAAAATCTAATTAATATTGTGATTTAAACTTATGTATTGCCATATGAAAATCTCATTAATATTCTGATTTGAACTTATGTATTGCCATATGAAAATCTCATTAATATTCTGATTTGAACTTCATTTCTATAAAAATTATTTTCTTTTTTAAAATACTAAAAAAAGGAATAAACTTTGATTTCAGAAGAGCACAGTACCTTCCCACACAATTTCAGCTTTTTAAAATGAGCTTTGGTTTGGTCTTTAGTTATGAAGAAAGTGGTAGGAGGACGTTAAGTGCAATTCGTTAAAAGATAAGCCTAAATTTAGTATATAAAATTAATGTATTAATCTCTCCTAAATGACTTCTACACTGAAATTCTTTAAAAAATTTGTTTCACACTATGAATTGAAATTGACATGTCGTTATGGAAATACTAATCTTAAAACTACTCTCAATACAAAAATTCATCAATAAAAATTTAAAGGCAGAAAAAATAAAGAAAAGTATAAACATGTTCACACATTGTTCGAAAATTGAAGATAGAATTCACCCATTCAAAATTAAAAGTCATAAGGTGCGATGTTCATATTCAAACATGTTATATTCTCATTACATAAACAAACCTGCAAACTATTGACAAAATATGAATACAACTAGACACGATATAAACATCTAAGAAAAAGAAGAGATGTATGGCTGTGAAAGAGGCCAACTCATAATCCACAGCCTGAAAACTGGCTCAGTACACAAAGTGCAACATGTTTATAAAGTGCACCAAAGCATAACGAATTGCGTCACGTCAACAACAGGCATTAAAGCTGCCTGTATATTTAAAAAGATACTTTTCAAGTGAAATTCCTACTTTAGTACTCGACGCTATCCCTCTTTTTAAAGGTACAGTAGCACGATTGTAGATCAATAAGGTGGTAACACGACAACGCAAATTAATGTTTTCAATTAAAAAATTTCAATCCAAAGAAGAAGTTTTAATCGAATGGACAGTGACCTGTTCAGCAATGCATTATCAGTTTCCCTACCTCAAATGATCAAACGGTGTTCACACAAAATTGGCCGCCAGTGGTTTGTGCTTGATACTTTTTTTCAAATATTTTTATTCACACAAGTGGGCATATGGTACAAAGCAAAAGTATTCAAATTGAGTGAGATAATACCTGTGTAATGTCATCTAGTGTCAATGGACATACAATTGTACATCAGTGAAATAAATTGTGCAGTGGCAGCCATTTTCTAATAAAATCGTTTGATTGATACTTGATTATGTCATCAATCATTGCATGCGAATGATCAGGTTGAGGGATGATATTTTGACCCTGTTAAGAAAATACGTTTGGAATTAACTAATGTTTATTGAGGAACATTTGAAAAATGACTATTTGTAGTACGGAATTCAGGCCTTTTAAATTTTTGAAGGGCATTTAGAATTACTTCAAGATTTCTCTTTTATAATAGACTAATCTATTTCCTTTTTTAAAAAATGTTAACATGTAAATTCATCTTTATAAGCTAACGTTTCACTTGTTTAAAAGGATGTGGTAAGAATAGCAGGAACACATGTTACACAATTAATTACTTTCTCTCTAAATTTAATGTACGAATGTGCATAAACATTTTTTTGAAGTTTTATACATTTTTTACTCGTATTTCTTATGAGGGTAGTCTTCGATTAAGTTAAAAAAATCATTCCAATTTTTCTTGGGACAAGTAAATGATTGAAACGGAATTCATTATGAACGACAGAGCTTTTTGAAGGACACAGATGTATACCTATTTCAGTTATGAAATACTTGGAAGCATCAAGTAAGTGTAAATTCACTAAACATGACAATTCTCACATGCTAGCTTAGCATCCAGACATGACATGTCATGACATGATTCGATTTCAATAAAGAATTCACGGTTTCATGGATATGCTTATAAACATTAATCGTCAGCCCTAAGTCATCTTTGACTTTCGCAAAAAACCGTTGTTAGTTTCTGTGAGAACATCACCCATGCGTGGCACACCAGAAAGAAGGATAAACGTCATACAATAACTAGCTTAATATTAGAAATGTAATGCATAAACTGTATTCATATACTGATACGTTTATACACATGTAACTACTACTTCAGTGCCTGAATGAATGTACCCAAATAACTTCAGATAATACCCGTATCAGAAATCGTGACTACTTTGTCTATAAATAGAAACAAAATTATAAAGATGTATGTCATAGTAAATGCGTTCGGCTTCGGTAGCTGTGAAAAATATCCCGCGACATCATTCTAGCCTATCTGTAAACAATCGTGCACTGTTTGATAAAATATGTCTCGAATTCTGTTTGTTTCTATTTGT
Source organism: Phorcus lineatus (assembly GCA_921293015.1). Lineage (NCBI taxonomy): Eukaryota > Metazoa > Mollusca > Gastropoda > Trochida > Trochidae > Phorcus > Phorcus lineatus. The sequence continues at coordinate 14,916,845 of OV121083.1, forward strand.
GAGGGAGGTTTACGGTCATAAAGTGACAATTATCATATGCAGTTGTAATATTAACCAAAGAGAATGGGCTTTATCATTGAAAAAGCAAATACAAATCGTTTGCCCCTCACATGAATATGCACAAATTATTTCGACAAGGTATTTCACAATACTGTGGGAGGTTAAGAAGGATGACAAACGGAAAACTCACATGCACTCAAGAATTTAACAGTTAAAAATTAATGTTGTTTGAATTTTACTTATTTTTAAAAGATAAAATACACTATACATGCTATCGTGGTCCTGTTCTAAGACAGTTTCCAAAATTTGATAAATAATGAGACGAAATACGAAGGGAATATTTTCTAATTTTGCAATAATCAATATTTATTGAAATAACTCACTCAAAATAACGGTTTAAATGGATTTGGTTTCTAACCAACTATAATTAAATGTATTTTATCAACCATTAAGTGGAGATAGAAGTTTTAGAGAACCGGAACACGTCATAATGTTGAGGTAGAGATAGTATTCTTAAATTTGACAGTAATGAAGTCTATAAAATATCGTCGTCGTTTCCTGGATGCAAAACTCCTTTTTTCATTTGCAGTTGGAACCAACAAGGCGACTAAACAATAACATCCAACCCTCACATACGTATTTCAAGACCGATCGGTGTTCCTAAACGTTTTATTCTTAATTTATATTCATACATATAGGTTTGATCCTTGTTTCCTGACTGTGTATGAAAGTGGACTATTTACAGTCAAGTCCTCAATCAACAAGTTTCATTAATTCATTAATGAATTCAGACAAAGGATAAAAGATGTGTTTATATCAGATTGGTATACAACGATAGAGAAGATATCCAAACTTCAAATTTACAAAACTTTTAAACTCAGATTTGAAACCGAAGATTACATAAATTCACTTCAATAAATAAATTTAGAAGTGCTTTGGCAAATTTCCGTTGTGGAGTCCTCCCACTTGAAATAGAAACTGGTAGGATGAATGGCGTAGAACGTTTAAATAGAATATGCAGATTGTGTAGACCAGGAGAGATCGAAGATGAGTATCATTTTCTACTCCATTGTGAATCACTTTCACATATTAGAAAGCAATACATTAATGTTGCAATAAGGTCAAAACACCACTTCATTGAATTAATGTCAGATAAAAATGAAGAATGCATTAGAAAAATTGCAATGTATATTAACCATGCTATAGAATTTCGAGAATCATTTATAACATAAACATCTTATATGTCTTGATGTATACGCATGTGCATTATGTTTGTTAATATTCATGTATTCTACGTTGTTATAGACCGATGGCCTAAATATCAACCGAAATAAACAAACTTCAAACTTCAATCAACAAGTCTACATTTAACTGCAAATGACTGAAAGCTGAAAGAAAATATAATAACATAGATAATAATAATAATAATAATAATAATAATAATAATAATAATAATAATAATAATTGCACTTATATTGGGCATCCATCACACTAGATTGTAAAGAAATATTTTTTAAAAAAATGGTTGACTAGGTTTCCGTACACGGTCATGGATATTTATTTTTTCTATGCAAGATAGACTTGGTGAAAGGCATCATTTGCTTTGACCTTCCTCCTGTAAGTAAACTGTCACTGATTTGGTTGTAAAGTGTGTCTTTATGGTCTACTCTATCAGAAACCGTCAAGATCTGGATCTGTCTCTGTGTCAGAACGAGGCTTTAGTGTATCTTTCCACACCATTTATTAGATCTAAAGATAAACGAGTGAAAGCAAACTTCTCTGAGAGATAAAAAGAAAAAAGCATCAAGTGATAGATATAGAGGGAGATTATGAAAAACGAAATAATAAAAGGAAAGATGTAAGTTTAGAGTTGAGGGTAAAAACAAGAGAAAGAGCATGTACTGTAGAGAATAAAATGGGCTGACAATTAACCCCTTAAAACTAAGAAGTGTAAAATATTCAATAGAAAAAAACAAAAATCAAATAAAAAAATTTTTCATACAGTCTTAGAGAAAACAAAGGAATATAAACAAAATCACAAACCCTTTGTTAGCGATGAGGAAAGAGTGACCGCGTATATGTGCTGCTTTGTCTTGTCCAGTGAGGTCTTTGGGCTGACCCTCCTGAAAATCGTTATTTATGGTCACATATTTTTCAGATGTTAACACAATGAGACAGTTTTCTAACAACTTTTTACTCTGGGTCATTGTTCGAGATTTGACATTGAAATGAGTCAGATATCGTGTTTCAGGAAGCAGAAGGAGTTATCTTTTGGGGGAATTTTAACTTGAGATCTATCTATGATATATTACACAACACGGAAGTGCTATGAATTTCTAAATTAAAACATTCAAGTTCGGAACATGTCTGGTTGAGTAAACATTCGTCACTATAACCTTTTAATACTGAATGTTTGCATCAGACTAAAAATAAGCCTTTAAGAAGTAAGTAACTTAAAATTACAAAAAACGTTCATTAGTTTTCTTGTTTTTTCCTAATCATTTGCGTTATAAAGAAATACATGTTCAGATAAAATTTGTCAATATGACATATAATCAATACATTTCTTAGAATATACGCATCTAAATAATAATGTATCTATGAGATGGATATTTACAAAGTAAGCAAGTTGGACTTCTGCAGAGATACTCTCTGGCTCAGTCTCATTTTAGCACTGTCAGCAATATACAGAACCTTCACTCGTTTTCACAATGTCATCTGTTTGATAAAAGTCTTCATACTGATAGTATCACTTATATATGTATGCCTTAGGAAATTTGAAATGATAAACTTTTTTAGAACATGCCTTAATTAATTAATGATTTAATAACGAAGTTCTTCACACAATTATATATCTATCATTGAAGCCGGTTCTTCTTTATGAATTCGATGAGAGAACAATCACTGCTGTTTGTTAAATGACCATATTTGTACATTTATTGTACAACAGCTTTGTTTTAAGAATAACAACCTTTGATTTAGATATTATGATACAAGTTATAAACCAAAGAAAATATTATTGAAAGGAGAAATTGGGGAAAGTTTGACTTGTATCTACATTTGTAAAGATAGTTAACCCTAAGATTGAGGTTTTATATATATGGCAAAATATGTGAAATAAGTTAAAATACATGTAAGGGCATTTTAAATTTGAGGATCCCTTTTTTCATCGATAAGTGTATATATAAAAACATTTGTCCAGTATAAAAAACCAATTTACCTCTGTTTAAAAACTGAGCTTCTTTAAGTTTCTACATGGCTTAAACAATGTATACACAAGACAAGGGTATAGACTGAACAGTTTCAAATGTCCGAGATTATTCAGTTTTACGATAAAAGTTTTTTTCAGAAGTCTAAAAACAATCGATTCGCTCAAGGTACATTAAATCTAACGTCATCGTGGTTTATCATACATGTAAGCGAATTTTGAAGGTTCAATTATTTGGGATGGTTATTTTAGGAAACATTACTAAGCAAGTGTGGATCCAAATCGTACACCATCATTAAGAAAAGTAAGAAATCAATGTTATTGCCTTAAAAATGTCACACGAGTGATCGGTGAAGTATTCTAGAAGGATTAAATTTCAACACCATTTCGACATATCACCAGGTTGTGATGTCACCTGGCAGATAACTGACAACCTGATATCGACATTCTTCGTTCCCACATCTCGTCTGCTCCTGTCGTCTGCGCGGAAAGTTATCGTCTGTTTCTCTGCTTCTGGCCTCATTTGCTTATATACTGGGCTATATTTGGAAGAGGGCAAAAGTCACGAGCTAAGACTCGGGCTCCTGAGTGCAGAGAAATGATGTCACTACCTGCAGCCAACTGGAACTGGGAAAAAAGAAGACTCTATTTCAGTGCCCCGAGAACGAATTGGAACAGATAAACAAGGCTGTTGATAAATAATGTAGCTTTAATAAAACAAGGATGTATATACACGTTCACGTCCTAGTTTAGATGTTTTTATTTCATAACTTTGCCACTATGAAGTTGAATTTAGGAAGACTTCAACGAAAGATATTGAATCTAACATACTTTTTCAAAACTTACCGTCCAAATATTATTAAAAGCAATATATCAACATTGACATGTGCATAAGTTTTTTTAAAAACTTCTATCAAGGAGATAAAAACTTTACCCTAAAACTTGTAAATACAAATACTGTAACAATCAGGATGCGTGTTTTCATAAGGCCCACTCCAAGATAAACATATGCTTTTCTACGAAATTGTGCTCCCTGACAGTCAGCAAAAGATGCTTCAGCAGGATATTCGTCGAAGTCGAATCCTGAAGAAAAAGCTTTGCATACTAAAACCAAGTCTATTCTGATACAGCCTCTTGAAGCCATAAGACTCACACTAGCACACTCCAGCCGGCGAAACATATATATGTATCAGCCTATACATACCTACATGTGTACATATCTAATGAAAGTGTGTCAGTTTCGGAGATGCTTGTACATGTACAGCTGCACTATAGCTTTTGAATGTAGCCTCAAGACGTAAACACGTTGTATCTCATTTGCAACGAATGCAATTTTATTAATCACCAAAGTCTACTATAATAAGATTTATAAACACTTAGAACATTCAATGAACACGTCTGCTTCAAGCATACACACATGGATAGAAAATCACAATTCCAACCTAAAAGCTAAATTTTCAGGCATATATCACTAGTATGGAGAACGGCACTAGTTAAGTCCATTTTGTATGAACCTTTTCCTTGATTTTTACACTTTTCACAATTATGAAAATAGTGTGAAGTTAATAGTATCGGTTGCTAAGATATGAGACTATACAGGAATGAGATTATTACATACAGATGTATATTTTGATCACTCTCATTGTTCATATTCATAAATGAAATAGAAGATTTTTTTTTATATAATTTTTTATTTTTGTTGCATTTTACAGAGTTGCGCATACATCAAAAGATTATCTTATCTTATCTAAACAGCAAATGACAACTTGACCAAAACTTGTTGAAGTTATTAACATCAGAAGATATTGTTGCTGCATATTTTGTTAATTCATAGTATTTGGCAAGTTCCGTTTGATATCATTGAAATCTGGTTTCTTGTGCTGTGCTCTTCTGTTAAAAATGAGGTTTAAATATAAAAAATAGAAGATTTGATAACAATTGACCAATCGATAATGTCTGTATAAATATGATATGACAACAAAACACTTAAACTCTTTAAACATTATTTTAAAACAATTTGAATAAACATTATATGAATTGTAAACAAGTTTACATATTCCTGTTGAGTACCCGCTGACTATTCTTTGTATAAACCACATTGTTCATCGGCCGTATTATGTTACAGTTGCAGTTAGGTAGATATTATGGCAGGTATATAGATATCATATCTTCTTTCACGACACGTTCACACCAGGTGAGTATATATCCCAGCATACACTGTAGTGAAATGGACATTTAATGTCCGGTTATACACGATACCCCCTTGGTGGTCATCCGCTTTTTTAACGTATAATAAACAAACAAAATAGCAATTCTTCAACAATAATGTTACCCTTGTACACTTTGTCAAAATCGGAATCCGATGTAAAACAGACATAAAGCCGCATTGTGATATATGGGGTGTCAGATTTATGACAACTGATTTGTTATCACGTGACTTGTTATATCTGTACCGTCGTGATATATAAGTGTACTGGAAATAACAACACATATGTAAGAAAGTTTTATCAGAAAAAAATTTCCATTTAATGAAAATAATATCTAAAAAACAAAGAAGAACGAAACAAAATCATCGGTAACGTAAGAAACCTTTTTATTTGATAAAAATATACTAAATAGTAATATTATCGAAAAGATTACATTTCTAAAAGATAAATGCAAACATGATATCTTGTATCCATATTGATTATACAACTTCTAAAATATGAAATTGCACATTTTTCATCTAATAACATGTAATATTCATGTTCTGAAGTCATGTTTTCTTTTTAATAATTTTAAACCGGGTAGATGAATTTGAGAATTTATGACGTAAATCTTAATGAAAATATATTCAATAAGATCCAATTATCAAAAGGGTATGCATCAGCCGATTGAACAAGAGCAAAATAGCTGAATATAAAATGTACGGCTGATTTCACGCATTCAATTACATTACAATAACTATACAAACTCTTCGCTAGGTGCATCATATGATCTAGGTCATGGACGTCATTTTTCCTCTTTAAGCAAACTAAACGTCACGATGAAAGCAAGATGGGACCAGTTATGACGTACTACTCAAGTAAATGACAGGTGTATTCATAATACATGTAAGTCAGCTTCCCGTTTTATCCTTCTATATCAATTGACGATACGTACTATGCAGTGTGATGGCGCCAAATGTTTAAATGAACCAGTATAACTTAACCTCTTTTTGCTGTATACACAAATGTAATATAGATTTGCTTAAATGGGTTTAAGGCATGGATAGAAAAGCATGCAATGTTGATGGATATAGCACATTGAATTATTCTTTTTATCTCAACAGGGGCTGTAAAATGTTAGGGCATATTCAATGTAAAATACATTTACTTTAACGCGGTACAGGCAAGTATAGAAATAAGTGCAATTTGGATGAATGTAACAAAAACCTTATTCTTTATTTATTACATAAAGAGCTCTGAGACCTTACGGCAACTTATATAGAAGATTCAAAGGTAGGCGACCTTACCGCTTAATTCTAAAGAGGACAAACTCTCGATATCTCCTAATATTGACGCTCTTCAGCAAGACATCGAGACGAGCAGCAACTTTGGTGGTCAGAGTAGAAACGAGTCCAGTCGGGCCCAACCTTTATGAGTATCTTGACAAGATGACAGGGCTGAGGGTGCTTGGAGGAGTTTAGAGTGCCTTATGACGCTCTCGGCCCTTGAATTGTCCCACATAATGTAAAATAATATTCACACAATGATATATTCACGTGTGATTTATGCAATACGTGTTTATTGATATGAGGGTTGAAATATTGCCAATATTGTTCAAAGACAAAATTACTAAAACTTTGTAAAATGGCTTTGAAGTCTAGAAATTATGGTGAAAGTCTGATAGGTATTTTGAGGATGCTAGTGGAAAGGAAATAATAATACCGCAATGAACGAAATATAGATCTCATGGACGCTGTTTTGAGAATTCAAATAACTTGTATTTAGGTCACATGATTTTCTGTTATATATTATTGATAATTTGCATTTATCTGTAAGAACGTCTTAAATTTGACCTAAGAAGGTTTATCAGATTGTAATGTCTATTTTTGACCTTTCAAATAAAGTCATGGCACATATAAACTGTACTGGTAAAAACACAGGAAGATGATCCCGTCTCTTAACACTGGTCAGTGATTCATTCATGATTGAATTTGCCACCTAATGCGCATGCCCAGCCCCTTTCTCTCTCCCCTTCCAGTCGACCGCACCATGAAGTTCAATATTACATTCATAGTCAGTAATTTGTTTAGTATTCTGTAAGACATTGATTGTTACATTATGTGGTATTATGATATACTGTCATCGTCACATGCACGTTCAAAATCATTGAATGACAATTGGGCGTTCACAGACTGACATATATTGCCTTTTTTTGTAAATTTTGTTGTTGTAACTTTCAAAGAATACGGGAGTATTCTTTGCTAAAATGTACTATTATTTTACTCTTCTTGATAAAGGCAAAATTTGAATTTAGTTCGAATATCTTTATTTCAAATATTTATTTATACAGTCAAAAATCTAGTTGATATCAACTTCTTTTTGCTGTATTACCTAAGTTTTGAACTTCCATCTTTAAGCTTAACAACCATAAACAATACTTCGTTATAAGAATGGATTTCGGTTAATACCGTCTCTATTCAGTTTTTATCCAATTAGTTTAACAAGAAAACTAGCATGCCACTCCCTTTGTTAATTGTAGTTCTATGAGTATTAAATTAAACCCTTATGTTGATTATTACTGTCTCGGGCAACTGAGTCGAAATCTACAACGGAAAAATAATAATCTAATGATTCTTTATGATTCATATCAAAGTCATGTACATCAAATACGAGTATGTGATATTTATTATGCGAGTACAGAATTCCAATTCGGGTCGAAATCGTTTGCCCATTGCCATGTATTCATTATCGTTTCCATTTATCGACTTTTAACATAGATATCTTGTTTAATTGTGAAGATACATAATAGGTTATCCTTGATGTGTGATTTTCGATAAAATCCGTGCTTTGTGTGATAGCCGATAAGGAAAAGCTCGTTAGATGCATGCTACACGTGGTAAGTTAAATAATAGTCCGAATAAATTGTGGTGCACGAGAAAAAAAACACAATAAAAAGCTCGTGAAATCCGGGCTGCACGTCCAAGGAATGGTTACAGGAAAATCTTGATAAAGGCATGCTGCTTGTGAATATACGATATGCATAGAAAAGTGATTGAAAACTATACACTCTTTTCTTTTAATTGTTTATATTCGTAAATATGTTTCATCTAGTAAATACTTACCTTTTCATACGTTTTCTTTATTCATTATTCATTTTGATACTTAAAACAGACTTTTTAGATCTATTGGAATTCATGCCATACGTAATATTATAAAGAATGATTATAAAAAGGTTGTAATTATTGGTCGACTTCTTCTTATGTAACTTTTTAAAAGTATTTGTGTCACTAACTTAATTAGAGATTGTTTTGCGTTGTTGAGCTAAGGAATCGTTTCAATACAACTGGAACACGTAAAGGAAAAGGTATATTTCCTTGATCCAAACGGAATATTCTAAACCTGTTATTCAAAATAGTTTGCAAACATAGTGAAAGCTGTAAAAAGTTAGGGAGGAAACGACTGTTTCCTGGACTCGACGTGATACAACTCAGACCTTTACAAAACAACAATAGCCTCACGGTAGTCAAATCAAAAATAACATTTTCACACTTTCAACAATCGTGGGTTTGCATTTCAAAATGTACTTTTAATATGTGCATTTTCCATGGACACGGTTTTAATTTTTTCAAATTTTTTTTTGCGACCAATTTCAGATAACAACTTGACAAATTGTTGAAAACGCGGCATTGTAGAAAGCTTGAGTACGATAATGATGCAAGATTACTTTGCACACATGACAGCTAGAACCATGCAGTTTCAATGTAAACAACTATCGGTTAAGGATCACCGCCACTTAATCTGTCGAGGAATTTACTGCTGAAACAACTAAAAGCAATTGACATATGTTTATAGCAATTACATACACCAGGGGTCATAGGGATCATATTTATAAATATGAAATCAACACAAAAAGGACAAAATTGCTGCGAAAAATCAAAATGATAATGTTTTATAGGCGGAATTTCCCCCGACTTGTTTTTACCGTCGGAAAAGCACGTGTTTTACATCTGGACTCTATAAAAACATGGAATGTGTGTGGGAAACGAACCCAGTCCTAAAAATACAACCATTTGAATCCTAGAGCTATATTTAGAAGCGTTTATATTGCTGCAGTGTTGATGTAACCCTAGTTCTTTTATGCTAGCGGCTGAAGCGCACTGCGGGTACTCGCTGTGACAAATACTCTCTCCACCTACAAAAACACCGGGCAACATGATATGCATACGCAAGGGAAAGTTGAAAACGTTTGTGGTCGTGGGAAAAAATAGATATATATGCAGATTGAAAATGAATAAAATGATGCTATTTCTTTGAAATAGTTTAATTTTGACGTCACCCATATCAGTGATAAGTTATGGCCCCTATTTCTCGACACAAACTTTTTTTTTTTTGGATAATTTTTAGAACGAACTATTAATTCACTTTAATTTGAGTAAAAACTTAACTTTTTCGCGGTACACATGTATGCTTGCGATTAATTGGAGATTACATGTACTTCGACTTGCCTCCTGTTTAAAATCTTCAACACCATCGTATATGCTCTATGGAGAATTCGGTAGAGCCCCTTTATCTATAAAAATAGCAAAACGAATGATTTCCTACTGGCACAGAATAGCAAGCAGTAACGAAAAAGTCAAACTATCCCAAGTTTTGTACTCATTCATATCCTTCAATCATAAGCACGATATTGATGCTAATCCATGGCTATTATCTATCAAATCTATCTTAGATAATTGTGGTCTATCTTATGTCTTTTTAAATCCAAATAAATGTAATACCTCTTGGCTTTTGCTACAAGTTGAATCAGTTCTAAAAGACCAATTTAATTAGTCCTGGCGCTCGGAGGTTAAATCCAGTTCCAAAGGACAATATTACAAACTTTTGAAAGAAAAACCTAGTTTTGACAATTATCTCTTCTTATCTAAACATATTTCTATACCAATACTTCGCTTTAGAACCACTAATCATAGACTACCTGTGGAAACTGGACGCTGGCAGAATACTATGAAACAAGAAAGGACATGTAAGTTATGTCATTCCCCTGCAGTTGGTGATGAGTTCCATTACTTGCTAAAGTGTACAGCCCTGAACCATGATCGCTCTAATCTTATTGACAACTTCTATTTTACATTTCCGAACCTATTTAAATTTAAAATGCTACTTACTAATAATAACACAAAGGTGCTGAAAAAGCTTGCTAAATTTATCAACATTATTTTCAAGAATTGCTAATTTTTTTAGTGTGAATGAGGAGTAATTTAATCGAGAGAAATACAACTGCACAATACATGCTCTATAAATATATAAAACAAATTTTACAAGTTATAGATATTGTATGAAATGCTATTGTAATGTGTATATGATTATATCTTGTAACAGACATATCTATTTCTATAGAATTTGTTTATATTATTGTATTATGTGAATATTTGTCTGTCTCTGCTGTCTTGATTAATTAGTATTTAAATTTGTATATCATTTTTTGCTCTTGTACCACCGTTGGTGGCGATATGAGCCTAATAAATGAATCTGAATCTGACTAGAGTCAATATTTTCATATTTTATTCCAGTAATAAAGAAATCATACACGGTTACGTGTTAGTTAAACAAATCAGCTATAACGATTGAGTTAGAATTGGTATGGCATTTTCACCAGCAATGTCAATGGTTACCTTAATGTAACATTACGTTTTTTTCTCGGCAACGTATTTAATGAATTTTTTTCAACAGTTCTGTCGAAAATAATTGTACATTTCATTATTCATTTTACAGTATTTATGATGTATTGCATGATCTTGAAAAATATATCATTAATTTCATGATTAGATAAGTGAGATAGAGTAATAAATAGATAAATGAATAAACTCAAACTTTTACAACGTGGATATTCACGATTTCGTAAACAGATAACCGTATGTCAATAAAAATATGAAACTTACCCTTATTGGCACAGTCAATAAGCAAATTGTTATTTCACATAGATATTTATACACATATGTAAGAAAATATGTGCCAAATTGTAGCAGTTTAAATGCAATGTTCATATGGCTGTTTAACGTTTATGTCTACGAATTCAAATTTGATATACTCAGTACCCGGCTCGTAATGCCGATACAAAAAGTTAACCCTGTTGAAAGCTTTCATCTAATAGTAAGAATAGATCCAGAGAAAGTGATCAATGTACGAGAGAATTTTGATAACAGGTATATATTCAGATATGAAAAGATTGATATCAAATATGGAGAGTAAAATATAAAGACTTTATACCCTAGTTAAGGATATAGATACATGTTAAGGTATTCAAAGCATCTACTTATTTCCTTTATTTAAAAAGCAGGAACTCACTCAATGCACTGTTGAAATTATATCAATTCAATAAATGTATTTTAGAAACGGGGTGAATTTTAACAAAATTTAAAAAAAAAAAAATCACTTAGAGAACATTATCATCCTTTTTATGATATTCCATCTATATTATAATTCCTATTATCCTCATTAAATGTTGTTTTACTAAACAAAATGGTTATATGATTAAGCATTTGTTAAATTTTGAAGAATTTGTAATACGTCATATACAAACCGAAACGTGCACATGTATGTTTGATTAACTTGATTGATTCTAAAATTCATAACATTTTCTAATTGTATAAATTCATCAATACATGTGTACAATATATGTCGTATATTTTGTAACTTATTAAGCAAATAAAAACACCGATTATTTCTTTAAGCTTATTAAATGTTTCCATCAAATAGATAGATGCCAGACAATGCAATGCAGTAAAGAGAGGTCTTTAGTGTTGATTCTCTCAGATTCATAGCAAGATTTTTTAAATATAGCTTTCACATAATAAACGCTTATTCACCATCGTAAACAGACATGAATATAATGATTCCAAAACTATAACACTTAACGTGGACGTTTGTTGACAAAACTCATAAGACATAAACACACGTTGTATGCAATTAAATAACTTTAAATTACTGATTTCATTCTCATATTAAAGTTTATACTCATATTCTGTCATTTGAAACTACAATATTTTCATCGATGGCACCCAAATTAATGTTTTCTAAAAGGTGCTGTATAGTTAGTTAAATTAGAAAAAAGAATAAATTCTAAGTTCTAATTTCTTTTTTTACGTCACATTTCTTCTTGATATTAACTTGCGATGGTGACGAAAAGTGACAAATCATAAGTGATAAAGGATCTATCGCAAACTTAAGTGTAGTAGAGAGGCTTATGGCTACTAATCCTCCTTGACATTATTTGGGACAGCGATTCACTGACATTGCGCATGCGTGTCAAGCAATGTGACAGTGACACCGTCACGACTTACTAACGTCAAAGCGTATTATTATTATGTCAAAGAAAACTTCTTATTTTGACTGATCAGTCAATAACATTACGATTGAATGAAAAACAGCAAAAGTTCATCCTTAAACTAAATTCAAAGTGCATTTTTAGCGTTACATTTAATGTCAGTAATGACAAAAATCATGTGTGTTTTTAAAAAATACACTGTTACCGAAATAATAAAACCCAAGTTCAGTGGAGGTTTGGCGTTTCAATAATGTTTATACAAGGTCAGTTGAATTGCAAATAATTCTATTAATGACACCTGTTTCAGTAAATTATCTTCACATTTTCGTTTTCCCGAATGCTCTACTAAATGTGATGAGGTCTGTGATAATTTTAATGTTTTATGTGACATTGATAAGTTTTCTTTTATTATGTCTAACAAAGATGTACTGTTTTTATTGGCCAAAGTTTTTATTGGAAATACGGAAGGATGTTTTATATCATGGTGCTAAATCTTACCATATATCTTACTTATATCATACATTATATAAATTTATTCTTTACATGGTGGGACTTTAATAAATTATCTGTCTGTCTGTCCGTTTCGTAGGAAACAATTGACTTTCAATCTTTCTTGAGCACCTCAATGCAAATGAAAATAGGATTTCCTTCCCGCTAGATTTAAATACCAATCTCCACGTTGAATTCTAAATCCAATTTCCCGTATACACAACAAAATAAATTAATGATATATCAAATATTGAAAACATATATCAGTTATTAATCAAAACCATAAACATAGATTGATTTTGACAAGCCCATCAGTATAACTATTTATTACATATATCCCAAACATTTCCGTTAAAGCCGTTACGACTCTCCGAGGAAACAATTGGCTACAGAAGCCCAAAGAGCGGGTGACTTGGCGACTAATTCTCGCAGAATGCTGAACTTGAAATCTGTTTCCATTTTATACGAGCTAAATTTGGTGGCGCGCTAGACGGGGTTGCAGTAGAAACGCGGATGTCAACTCGACTTGAAGGACTCATGTGACATGTTTATTACGGACAACACGTGCGTGGGGCTGCGATTGCTATCTAGATTTGCTATAGTGAGAAAGCTCATTTAGTCACAATCCCAATACAGTTGCGCAGAAATCAGAATCTTAAGCAATTTTACCAGTTAAATATTGCATTTGCCTTTTTAATATACTTAAATTTTACCCAATTTTATATTTACATCGAGCACAACAATACTCCAACTCTTATGATTGTAAGTATGTTTAAGTTTTAGAAAAGTTACAAAAGATTCTTATTCAAAATCCATAGCTCAAACTAGGTGGCTGATGCATGTGTATTTGCAGACAATCAAAATGCTTCTTGACTAAATCTAGTTAACACTAGGTGTAATTCTTTACGTCCGTCAAAACGGACTTAAAATGACGCAGAGTATTTCATGAAGTTAAGTTCAAATCGCCACCCCCCCAAAAAAAAACAACCCCAACAAACTTGCATCTTTTTCTCCAAAATGCCAAAATCATGATATTTTTTTAGTTTCCATGGTAATCGGAAAACGGCCCTATTAATGTTAAAGAGTCGAAATTTTGTGTCTGATTAAAATGTATATATGTAAAATGACATACTTAACACTATTAACCTATGTTTGTCTTTGTGACTGCTGTAGTAAATATGTTGCCAATATTTTGAGTCATTGGCGCGCCCTACTGTGCGGTTTGCGATAATACATAACGACTTTTACCCGTTGATTGTCACAATACTGAACTGACAAGCATTAGGAATCTAATTTTCTGAAACAAGCAATACCTCTTGATAAAAAAACACTATTCAAGAAGTTTGACATATATGACAAGCAACATACTGTGTCCCTTTAAAGGCATTGTGGTTGGTTTATGTTTGATATGTTCAAATTTAGTCTAAGCTTATGCAAACTATATTAACTTCAGGGGGTCAAAATGTCATTCGAGTTGAGGAAATGGATTTTGATTAGGTTGACCAAAATTGGTAAAATGGTTAAAGAATTCCTGATTATTAAAATGATTGTCTTGCAATAGGTTATTGATTTTTTGCGGTGCCTTTAAGGACGTAAAATAGCAGTTAGTTTTTAACAGATCGTTCTTGACCTATGTAAATATGCTTATCAAATGCTCTTTTGACACGATTACAACCTCTCTGCTCATACTCATTTTGTGTGATAAAGAGTTCAGCTGCATAATCGACACAGGAAATCTTAGACGTTATACCGCTAAGTTTAACCTTAGTATAATCAATTTACAACCCACTTAGGCTACCTTAACCTACCTTTTTTGAGTTACGTTGTAGCTTTTATGGAACGGTCACAAGTTTAAGTTGTGTTCAGGCTACACTGTAGGCCTATCACCGTATACAGCTGCACATACAAATATATGTATATACCGAAAGTGCTTTTCATTTACTTGCCTCTCTTAGTGCAAATATCATGTATTTTGGTATTGTTTGGAGGCAACATCACACTGAGAAATCAAAACTGACAATGTTGTGTTTTAAGGCCAAAAGCGACGATTAAATGTTCCATAACATAATTTAAGTTCATGCCACACGTTTATCAACCTGCTACATCAGCGTATTTGTCTCCGCCTAGCTCCATCATATACCCTGATATCCTTTTACATTGACATTTGTCTGAAGTCTCATCCGGGTGGTGCCGCTGTTGCTGAATGCGAGTCATTTCATTGGCTTGCTTTATTTAGCGATACGAGCGTTTTAAGCCGAAGGATATCAGTTTAAAAATGTCACGTGTTAGGTGTTAGATATTTTAGCAATAAAATAAACTCACTCTACCAATTTTTCAAATCTTTGTTATCTGCACGGCGGCTTTTTCGAACAAATTTCAAAATAAAAACCTTGATCTTTGATAATCTTAAAACTTCAGATGACTTCGTAACTGATGATGCTTAATAAAATACTGATAACGTCATCCAAAACATTAACATTGCTATGAGAATTTTGGTGATATCAACGTATTGCATCGTACGGAATTAATCAAAGTAACTTATCAATTAGTCATCATTGTCCCCTGTACAATGTTCTGAAATAGGTAATTCAACCATTTGAATTTAGCGTCACCACTGTTTAAGTAGTGAGACGCCCAGCATCTAATATCACACCATCGTAACCGGTGTTCATGACCATGGTTATCTAAGCGTTATGAAGCAATCATTGACTTTACTCTCAATATTTATAGATGATATAAACGGCTCTGTGACGTCACAAGTCACGCGAGGAAAAAGTTGGAGGTGTGACGTCAGTAAAGGTCAAATCTTCCAGGTCAAGCACCATTAACTATGTGAGACTTTCCTCAAATGTGCTTGCTATTTCCGTCCTTGATTACACTCAAACCAGTCATTCACACAAATACGATAACCACTTAGTGTTTAGTCACTGCCGTTCTTGATATTGCCTTCATATATACATGTATACATTAATATGACACGTCACGGTATGTGGCTATCGAATTAGGTCACAGAAATCGAAGATATACGAAATATGCTAAAACGCTGTTATTCTTTATTCGATCTGCTAAAGGCGATAATCAAGGAGAGTGTTTCGAGAACTTTTATATGTCATAACACGCGGGTAAATGGATTTTGTCAAAGGGAAACTAAAAGAGAAATTTAAATGACACTGGTTTACATACACTATGTAATCTATAAACACAACTATCGGCATTTAAATGCACAGCATCAAGGTCCCCATATCGTATTATATCCACATACGTACAGGCTTGTAAAAGTCATGAAATTGGACATGAGATTACAACGTTTTCAACATAGCAAACCGTTACGCGATATAACTTGTTGAATGCAACTGTATTATGCAACAGATCCGCGATTTACAGGTGGTCTGACTTAACTGCACTTTATACGTCATCAATTTATCAAGTGCAAAAAGCACAAGATCAAACTGGGTGTTTTCAAGCGCAATCTGTCGTGAGAGAATTTCAGAACGCGTCAATAAATGTTTCAGCTACTTGTTGTTTACAAGTTTGAAAATTATAGTAACTTCTTGCACCTTGTTAATATGGTAAAATGCAGTATCAAATCAGTGGTACATATAACCCTAAGTAGAAAGCATTTCCTGTTCCCTTTCAATCGTTACACCTTCAAAAGCTGTATTCAATACCTTTCTATTTATATGTCATACAAAACGAAGATAGGATTCCACGAAGTTACCTAGAGTCACGAGTTCACCGCAAACATGGCTTATTATCCTTTCTGATAAATGGTAATTATCAAAAAGAATTTGATTCGTCAAATTGATAGATTTTAAGTCAGTGATACAATACTATGACAATTTATGAATGGCATGAAAGTCAAGTTCATTTTTGCAATGGATAAGTGCAAACAGGATAGTTTTAAACTTAACCGACAATTTTAAAAAAACGTTTCCCTCATATTTTCGTAACTGACACGATTTTTTTCAAAATAAATTGTTTGTTACAACCCATCTCCTACGCTACACCATAACAGTGTTACTGTGTCTTTATCGGGACCTAATAAATGTCCATGTAAATCTAAATCCTTATCGGAACACACCAGGTCAAGGATGGTACTACCACATTCCCCTGTACAGTTTTCTAGCTACAGAGTCGTCGTCAAAACACAAGGTTTAAAGTGGTAACCCGGCCAAGGCTCTTCTTGTTGACACTAGGTGACAACCCTGCAACTTACTCGATACCTTTTAATAGCGATAAGGTAGATCAGCTTTATAGACTCCAGGTATGCGTTGGGTTAGATAAGTCTTTATGTATGTACATAAGTGTTAGTGTATGCGGGTGGTAGGTTGCCCTCTTACCCTCCCCCGCCTGCCCCACTTGGACCACTGCCCATAATATATGTATATACATTGCAGTTGTTATTGTAGACAAACGTTAAGTCAGTAGAAACAATCTAGGTTATATTGAAAATCACATATTTTATTAAGTCAATTATTTTTAAAATATTGAAAAAAATGCATTTTGTGTTTTGAAACATATATTGCTTTAGCTCATATTGATGCCAAATGATGTTTTTACTTATTTAGTTTAGTATGGAAGACATGACGGACTGTCTAGTATTGAAAGATATTACATGTTTTTTTTCAAATATGCTATATGTGTAGTACATTTTTACCTACACAGACTTTTGTCTTTTGTGTAAAGTGTAAGTTGTTAAATCTGAATGACAACAAAATGATTTAAGATGTAAAGACTTTTTTAAATTTTGATACTACAACTGTCATTTTTCATAAAATCAACTTCATTATGACAATTTTGTAATGCATTTGTTAATTCAAATGGCAAAAATACAGTTTTGTGTATGCTTTTAAACTCAACTGTCAACACAGTTAGTTGGTTATCACGTTGCTCACCACGCTATCTATATTATAGTAAGATGTTATCAGACACAGAATGTGAAGTATTTGCTCTAACGCTTTTAACACCTCTTATTAGTTATATCAAGTGTGTACATACCTGTATTGGAAGAGAAGAGAGATATTGGATCCGATTCAATAAACATCCCTGGATCTGTCGTAAAAAAGTGGATTTATGTACTTTTTTCACAACTTGTATTGTATCTAGAAGCTGCATTAAGAAGTTGCAACAGCTTATAGTTACATAAGCTGCTACATCGGGATCCATTAAATCGTTTAACTCTCACGAATGCTTTCTGGGTTTTTTTACATCTTAACAACGTAACATCTTGAGTTTTTGCTGAAAGTTTCGAAATTATATAACATTTCGAAAGCCATCGTGTCACTGATCAAGGTTAGGGTCAATCGCGGTTTTGCTATAAACCTGGAGTAATTTTATAAGCACTTTGAGTATAGGCGTTTGATAGTGATATGTAAATGAAAAGATACAGGCTTTCAAGCTTTTGTACATTTACACAATGAATAACTTAAGTTTGGTTTTCCCTGCAGTGATACTTAACCATGTTTTCGTAACTAACAACTGTATATATTCGTGTACACAGTCGATGTTTTATTATCGATAGTTCATCAATATGGCATTTAAAAAATGTCCGCACATGTAAAAGCGGAATGCACTGCATCTCTTTAGAAAAATTTAAATTTTCAGTTTGTTATTGTTTTAAATGTTTTTAAATATGATTATTGTTTATTTCCCTGGTGGACAGGTTTGAGCTAATTTCCTGTTGGTTGGAAATATCTATCAGAGAAAAGCGAAAACTTGCAAATGGGGACAAAAACAACAAAATATATATAGAAATATCTTTTCAATCTAAAATTTTAAAGAAAGTTTAAGCTTAAAATATTTACTTTGACTGTCACGACATTTTGGATTATATTCTTACTTCTTCATCTGGCGAAATGACGCACAGGAGTTGCATTTTCTACTATAGGAATTCCAGTTGATTCTGAATTATCAAAGTCATTTTTAATGATTCAAACTGGAATTCTACTTGTTTGGCAATTATAAAGTACATGTAAACCGGACATCCCTACTTTTCTGGGAATCATAGCGCAGTATAACTAAAGTACATAATATGGGGTCAAAGATCGTAGGTATCAACTTTACATGTGTTTATCATGTATATAGGTATATACGGTACATGTACATTAATTTGAAAATTTAAGATTTATGCCTACTTGATACGTGTATCCATGTTATTTTCATCGTCATGATTTTTATCAATAAAATTTGACTATGATTTTGATATTTCAAACATTTAAAATGTATATATACTTCCAATTGATTTTTTTGAAAATAAAATCTTATTTCAGTGGACATCTCAGTAAGGCTATTTCATCGCAATTACAATTAACAAGACGAAAACAGGATCCAAATGTATACTATCAAAGCGTCATTATTACATAGAGGCATTATATCGCCTAAGTCTACGTTCAAATACATCACAAACAAACATCCATCGCTTATAAATACTGCTCTATATTTAGTCGGGTCGGCTTATACTTTTGACCAATCAGAGGCCTTGTTTCATATCATAAGCTCATCATGAAGTTGTCAAGAAGATGACAGGGTGTCACAGAAACACTTTGATCCTTGCCGCTAACAAGGATGATTAAACTAACGAGGTAATTAGGACTTTGGCGCTTATCAGGATATTGGTGTAGGATTTCAAGCTTTATTTTGCTTTGTATTAAATGTCATTGGAAAGCATCTAATAAATTGCTATAAAGATATAGGATATTGCAATAACGTGATTTTTATTTCGCAATTTTGAAATGCAATTTGTTGCTGAAGTTGATGATAATAACAGGAAATAGTTTAAATTTTCACATATAGCTTAAAGTAAAAAGTTTCAAGTGAGCTATTTCTTATAAAACTAACATTTAGGTTCAGTCTAATTTTTACATTATTTCTTTATTTTTCTATTTTTAACCTTTTGGAAACGAAAACGTTCATTAGTAATCGAACCATTTGGCTGAATTAATAATACATCAAACAGAAATGAAATTTAACCCATGAAGATAAAATACAAAAGAGAGACATTTCCATACATGAACACTTAATTGGACATTCTCAAAAAGATTCTTATCAATTAACTTATCCAATATACAACCAATTTCTGTGAACCATCAAAACACGTCCAATAATTTTGAATGTCACCAAACATATACCATGACATGCAAAATAGTTTATGGCATCAAATTCAAAGATACACACTCGTACAGTTATTGTATGAGATATGATACCAAACACCTGTAGGTCACTTGACCAGGTAACAGGTGGTCAGACTGACTTGACCGATAGCCTATATGATAAATACAAATATTGACTTATTTCACTTTACATAGGTTTGGCGCTTATCTATGAGTGTCTTATACGATTACTCGAATTGTCTTTGCCTGAAATTTTCGAAAAATCTCTTATTCTTTGGTTTCGTATATATTTGTAAAATATCTTTTTTTTTACATCAGTGCATTAATGTTTTCCCCTTTCCTCTTGAATTATCTGTTTGTGTTAAATTTCATTAAATTTGTTTTGTTTTTGATTTCGTATATTTTTGTAAAAAAAATTGTTAACTTTTGATTAAAGCATATTTTGAATTGAATTGGCAAAATATATTTGAATTCTTCTAAATACAATGTAGAATAATAAATAATTGATATGACTGACAGTATTTCCATGAATAATTTTAGACATAACTATAACCTTCATAAGATCATCATAACATTTACCCCTTCGCTATTGCCCAGATTTCTTTAACTATCGGTGTTCCTCGAAAATGCACCATAATATTATGCTCAATCTGAACCTGTTGCGGTAAACTCGTCTTTCAATCTTCTTATAGCCTCGCATTCGTTTTGTCCATTTTCATTAACTTCAATGAACACCATGTTCAAACAATGGAATAATTAAATACCTTCGATTTCATGTGCACGCACATGTAAAATTGTTGCAAATTCATCGGCCATTTGCTGATATTTTATGAAGTGTTTGCTAGAAATTCTTCTCTCAAAGCCTTTCACTTCCATTTTCTTTCTTTCTACATATTTAACAATGATGGCGTTGTTGAATCCGGTCGTTGTAATTGATCAAGAAATTTCTCTTTTTTCGATTTTACAATTTCACGGGCCTTACGAAATATGCATAAGGAATTTCCTGTTTTTCCACGATGCTTTCCCATAAAACCAAATACGTCCCTATTGCAACCTACATACTGACAACATTTTGAATCAAAAGGTGAACAAGATTTACAAATTTGAGTTTTTGGACTTTATAATGCTTTATCTTTAAGGTTTCTTATGAGGCATCCTTGTTGACTTTAAAAGGTAGAGGAGGCGAACTTCGAAAAAAAATACCCTTGATTGTGCGTTTTACTTGTGCATGCATCCTTAAGATGAAGTCCGTTTACAAAGTATTCTATTGTGATTATGATTCCTTAATAATAACAACTAGAATATACTCTCAAATGCCTAGTTATCTATTAATATCCTTTCATATTTCTCTGGGCAGTGTACATGTACCAGTGAGGTTGCAAGTGAAGCAAGAATGCCCATATTTTTAATCATATGGAGATGATGATGTTATATCTCGATTTAAGCTTTATATCTTGCAACAAAACTTTACGATTTAATAAAATACCTTAATTTATATGCAAGAAACCTTTACAATTTGTATTAAGTTTTTCTAATTACACTCTAAATAGCTAAAAATAGCTACATATGCAAAGGTTTAATCATTTAAAAAATAACCCAGATCAAATTGTCTGATTATCACCAAATACAGGGACAGTTCTCCATTTTAGGTCACAAGTCTTCTGACGCTATGACGTAGATAGAGGCTACCCGGATAGATCGTGACGTCAGAGAAATCCTCGGTACCTGTCGTAGTAAAGCACCCGTCTGTACAGTGTGTCCTGATGAGTTGTAAAAATAGCCCAATATTTGCCCAAGCTTAGTAACACATATATGACATTGACATTTAAGTGTTGTGGCTTTTTAGGTCAATACCTCTTGCTAGTTTACTCCAGCCGCCAACACGGATTGAGCTTGCAAACACTGCGCGTAGCTCTTATGGTTTTGAAAGTAAATAAAAACGGAGGAAGAACGCTTCCTTGCCGTTCACCTGTTCAGAGTTTGATCTTTCGAGGTCACAGAACAATAGAATCTGATTTACCTGGATTTCAGGACACTTCAAACGCGCAGTTGGCACGGAACTATTTCTTTTTTCGAGCATTTTGTTTGAAGGACAAACGTTGGGGAATCAATAAGATATAAAAACGAATCAAGTAAATCGCGAATTCAAATTGAAACAGCCGTTTAAAGTACAGCTCTCTTTGTTGTTTTCCAAGATCTAACAATTTAAATTTATCAATTTATTTGCATTGCAAAAAGTAATCTGCTGAAGAATATAACAGAAAGTTGTCAATTTAAATGAAAGAGTTGCACAGGACGACAAAATTCTCATTGATCCATATTGATGCAAGCATTTCTCATGTATTATTTTCCCATTGCCTTGATTTCAAAACGTCTAACCAACTGCTTCAACGACTAATTTTTTAAATTTATTTGTTTGTTTTTTTATAGAAAAATGTGATGGGAAAAGGTGTTTTAGGTCCATGATACTCTCAATGAAGAAATGACTGGTTACATATGGTTGTTAGTGTATCCCTTTCTCTATCAGGAAATCTTTGTTCAATATCATGCATGGTAAATAATTTTATTTTCAAAATATAAATGAAATACTTTGGCTACTTTTCAAAACTATTTCAAAAGGTGTACATTGGTAAATCACGATAAAACTAATCTCACTTTGTCCAAGAACAAAATGACTATGGTACAATTCATATCTCATATACAAACTTGATTTGGAGATTTCATATATTTTTCTTACACAAGATGCAGACACTCAAAATATAATTTATAGTAATATTATTATAATTTGTTTGTAGCATGAACATATCTGATTGTTCATGAAAATTAGTATATGGACACTTAACAATAACCCACTTACTCATGCATATTCATTACATGATTGCACGGCTGATTGAATGAACGTGACACAAATAAAGGCATAAGAAGGTATGATTGCAACAGAAAGGCCAGGTTACCTATATGAGCTGAAAACGTGCCCTATGAAACGTATACCTCGAATTCGCGGGAAAACTATCAGCACAGGTCAGAAGTGAATGTGGAGGAATGACGTCACAAGATAAAGGGTGCAACATGAAGCAAAGAGAAGTAGTTAGCGATACATGAATTCTTATGATGGCTTTCTTTGAGGTGATAAACCATTTAGCCAATGCTTACAATCGTTAGCATTCTGTTTACGTGTATGATGCAATAAGCTTTGATGTTGCTTGTTACATATTTGCTTCCATTGGAGAGTCCAAACTGGAGCTCTACACGTGAGGGGATTTTTTTGTCTATTTCAAATTAGATTCAAATTTTATCATATAAATTAATTGTTGATACTGCAAAAGTAGTGGATTTCAAATATTAGGGACAAATCTACTTTATGCTAGGAATAATTTAAGATGATAATTATAATCAACTGTCAGTAATTGTTATTACAATAGCTACTATCTGTAAATTTGTATAATGAAAACAAAGTATTGATTATATCTTTAAAAAATCCAACTTTTGAGCACTATACCCGCAACAAACAACGTTACAAAATATGAACGAATGTTTAAAATAAACCAGTTAAGATTGCATCTTTATTATAGATAAACATTCAATTAATGAAATATATTTGTTATTTTGATGAATGAACAATCTTTTCTCTTTTTCTCTAATGAAAATGTACCTTTATATCTAGACCCGCTCAGAAATCCGGACTTTGTACAATGTATATACATTGTGATACAGAGAAATGGATCATGGCTATTCTAACATATGATATACCTTCATCAATTATATTTTATATTCAAATTCAATATACAGGGATTATCTATTAAACAGACATGTTATCACTAAATTGAAAGTGTTAGTTTCGACCAAACTCATGTTGATGTAAAGGCTGATGTCAAAGCGACTTAAGTTAATAGATTAACTGCGACTTAGATAATATGAAAATACATAGAAAGTTGACATTGATTTTATGTCATCGCACTGACACATGCAAAAATATACAAACGGAATCTAAATTTAATGTGTTTTGGAAATGATTCTGTTGAACACATCCTAATCTCGTGTTAACACAAGGTTATCAGCGGAGAGGCAATGATGCTTCAAAGATGGTCAGACCGGTGATCTTAGTAATTTATCAACACATGCCAGATAACATGGTTCCGGGAATAAATTCGTTCTAAAGTTCACAGTGTTATGAAGCACAAAATGAAATGGTTAAGTTACTGACAGCGTGTAGTTTAGATTGACATTTAGGTGCTATAAGAACCCCTCTGATGTTTGATTAATTTTTTTATAATAAAAACTGACTAGTTTTGAAACGTCTCAGAGGAAAGTTATGTTCCGAATATTTGGTATTATTGTAAGGGAAACATCGTGTCTTCACACATGAAATATTGCATGGCTTACGTATACAAACGAATAAAATTTTATTTCTGCTTCTTTAATGTACATTTTATATATGCTACGTTATTGCACCGTATGGATAATCTTTTGTATGCTATTAACCATCTCTCATAAATCGCTTGGCGATTGGTCGTGTATGTTATATTGTCATATTATGTACTTGGCGTATCGTTTTAATACGAGTGAGATGTAAATAAAATGTTCTGTCTGTCTGTCTATTATGTAGTAAATAATGACCGGGTGCCGAGCGATTATGGCAAAAAAAACTCGCGAGGGCGTTAGCCCGAGCTGAGTTTTTTTTGCCATAACGCGAGGCAATCCGGTCATTATTTGGCTTACACTCCCGCGGAACATTCCTACAAAGTTTTCAAACCAAATAGTTTTTATAAAATCAATTTGTAAACGTTTTACTTTGAGTGTTTATTTGTCCTGACCTAACGAATCCCTTAGGATATTAGTAATATCTGGCTGCTTGAGATTTTAAAGCTAAATATTTGATTCTAAAGATTAGAAATAGACATAACCTTACACCTATATATTTTCATGTATATATACATATACATTTATATATATATATACCAGGGGAAAACAGTACAGACATGACACAACAAAATGTACAGTTACAGGCAGGGATCCTCGTTAGCTCAAATGGTAAAGGCGTTACTCGCCAGCAAAGAGGTCCCGGGTTCGAGTCCCACTTTCGCTAATGTCAAGTCTTATATACTTAATTTGTAAAACTATCAAAATTTTACAAGTCTAATCGTTTGTGTAGTTTGAACATCTCATAACACCAACCTGCGTAGTTACGTAGTTAATAACCGATTTGAATGATATGTGATAGTGCCGTAGGGCGATATGGAGAAACAACCGATGATTACGTCATAAGAGGTTGATATGAGAATGAACCAATGTTAAAAGAATGGGAACATATCACACCGAGGTGTGTAAATTTAAGCATTATCACTGCAAACGCTGAACATATGTATACCTTGCATAAAGATGATTGAGCAATGGCATACGTATACAAAGGTACAATAATGGTTGTCCTTGATGTGAAGTTACTAATGTGGTTATAAACAAGATGAAGATTGACGGGCAATGACCGAGCGTACAACAAAGCGTCTGGTGCTGCTAAAATGGATATCGGCGGTATACAAATATCAATATTTATCAATGACACATCCCAAATCAACAAATTTGACAAATCTGATTGATTAAGTACGGAACTTATATTGTCTGTAAATAATAAAGAAATATAAAAATCTATAAGTCTTGAGAAATATTCTCTACGAAGCGTCCCTGAAACGTTTGCAAACACTACAGTGTGTGCTGTCTCAACCTTTGAACAAGCCCCGTCGTGTAGTGTGTTAACAAACTTCTCGTCTTGCTTTATTGTTTCTTATCAATAGAAAACTTAAATTCACGTGTGAATTACACTGAAGAATGTATTTTTTTGTCTGTTCATTAAGAGGGATAAGATTTGCTATAGGTAAAAGTGCTGTAGAGAGCATAATTTTCAAGTTCCAATCCTACTACATTCGCCTATTTTATCCGCGTAGATCCAACCATACCCTCACATCTATTAAAGAAAATGCGTTGATACTTGGTGCTTTTTCATGACTCTATATTTTCAGCTAATAAAATGACGTTATTCAAGGAACCTAAAGCATATTTCTATTAATTAAAAATGTCACATATGCAACAATTGTTTAGCAAGTTCTATTTATATTTTATATAGAATGATTGTATAAACAAATGTTTGTGTTCAGAAAAGATTTTATGAAAAAGATGTGTTTTCCTTTGCATTTGGGTTTTCACCACCATATCTCGTATACCGGAAGTGTATATAAAAAACATTGGACGTTAAAGTTTCTTTCGTTTGAAATATATTCATTAAAAATGTAAAGTATTTGCAAATAAAAGTAATAATATCAGATTTTTACATACGCATCGATATCTTCATGTTTGTATATTTCCATCACGTCTTCAAGAAATCTGGTTTGTAGACAAACATCTCGTCAGTCGATGTTTGATGTTTGTTGCAATGTTTGTTGTGAGTGTGATTTTACTAGTCAGAGAACAAACACATAGAGGGGGAAGTTGCTTGTAGCTAGCACTAGGCCAGTTCCGCAGTAAACACTTGTAGCTACTTGTACATTTCTTTGTACTTTCTGATAATGAAAAGTAAAAAATGAAGGAAACGATTGATCTTGTAAATTAGGTCGGCTATGAAGCAGTGTCAAATGTCGAGTTGTTTCTTGAGAGAGGTAGGAATATTTGAAATAAAGGTAGCAACTTGAGTGTACAAAAAGCAAATAGTAATAAAATTAATATGACGTGGCAAGGTTATTGGAAGAAAGGTAGCAACTTCATTGTACATGAAAGAAATAGTAATGATATTCCTCTTTAGAATTTTCTAACATTTTTGGTTGGGTTTTCATTTTCAAGTATAACATTTGGTGATTAGCTGCATTTAATCTTCTTATCCAGTATATTGTACAATTTGTGGGAAAACCTCTTACAGGAATCTTCATTTAGTGCTGTAGATGAAGACATTGACACAACTAGAATCCTATATTGTATATTTTCGAATTCAAAAATGCTATCTCTGTACGTAACTTTATCCAGCTTCGGTACTCATTGATAAACCTCTGGTTGTAGCTGCGAGAATGCATGTGACACTACAAACTAGTTTATACGAACCAGTGTTTTTGTTATCGTCTTAGCGGTCGAGAAAATAGCATATCCATGTTAATCAATTTGATGTATATCAAAATACTTTTGACACACTGGCTATTGTAAAAATGTCTTTACACATTTTATTTATGAAATTTACGTTAAATCAAATACGAAACCTTTAATTACATTTACCTTCATGATTACATATTGTGATGATTTCTATTACCTTTTTTGAAATTTACATTACATGCAATACAAAACTTGCTGACTTGCAAGTTTTATTCACACAGTGTCTGAAGGTCAGAATGAAATGGACACCATATAACACTCACTGGCTTGTAACAGACAAGGAACTAATTATGATATATACATAAATCGGATGTCAGGAGGGTATGCAGCCATCCAACAATGCATACATGTCATGTAGGCCGAGCAAGTGATTGATTGAAATTAACAGGATTATGATAGATACTGACATGAAGTAATGATGACATTGAGAATAGGACTTGTCAACCAACGGGTAAAACCTTATCGTGTATATTAACATAGTGGCATGCAAGAATGCAGTATGTCATTGTAAATATTCCTGAATCGATAACCTTGCAATCTGTTGTGATGGCCTTATGATAACTCAGGTCAAAGGTCAACTTAGATTCATTTTCATGGTAAACGTTGATCAATATTTATTCGTATACAGAACACCATACAGTAGCCTCTCAGAAAATTCATTAAAATACGAAAAATAAAAAATAAAACATAATTTTTCAATACCTATTATGATTCACGATTGTAAGTTAAAGGGTTATTTATAACATATCGTGATTATCAAGCAACTTGTTTCCTACGAAATTCCAAATGGTACATTCTATGGATTTTTTTATCGCACTTATGAACTCATGAACATTTTTCACGAAAAAATCCTCTCTGAAAAAGAACTGACCAGCAATGTTTCATAAAATGTTCCTATATCTAGTATCTACAGCGGCCACTGTTAAACATCATTGACTACGTATTCTTTAGTGGACTACCTGAACGTCACTGATTACCCACATTCTCATGTATTCTCTAATTTTAGAATTATCCTACCAGGTCGTGCATGTCCATTAGTTTTCAATATCTCAATGACATACTTCCTGAGAGGCGAACGTAACTTCATTAAATTATAGCTACACGTATATAAAAACCTTTCATATTTTGCCAGTTCGAAATATCATAACATTCAAATCTGTAATTCATTTTAATGTCTCAATTCCCTTTTGTAACTTATTCGTTCACTTCAAATACCTGTTTTAAAACTTATCATTTATTACCATTTATCAAAATTCTTTCGTAATGTCATTCGAAATTTCATTTGCATGTTGAAATCAATTCAAAACTTGAAATCCACAAGACATTATATCAATTCTCCGGAGTCCCTTATCAAAATTCCATCACCGAGAGGAGAATAATTTGTTAGTGTTTGTTGCTTTGTTTACACAGACAATATTGCCATCGTCTCACGAAGGCCGCTGCTTATAAAACAAACACATACGAAGGTCGAACGTTCGCAGAAGCACTTTTCTCTCGGCTAAGCTTGAATTGGAATGTAATCGAAATTTTGAATATCTCTATCGGGTGAATGAGCTTAACTTGATTTAAATTTTTGTTTGGATTAAAATCTAATTTTTGTCAAATTTTGAATTTTACCGTTAGGCAAAATAATCATGTATATCTATCAAAATATACCTATAGACTTAGCAAATATTGTCACAAATAGAGATCACTGAAATTTCATCTTGGAAAAGAGGGGGGAAAACACCAATTTCTTAAACATGATTGTAATAAGAATTATTACTATACTCTATATCATTCAGATATTTCGTCTGAAATCGTCAAAGTCGTTAACTATATGTGTTTTTTTACATGACTACAACCTAAAGTTTATGAATTTTATCCGATATTTATAAAGGATGTATTCAAACGAACCATTTATGGTATTCATTTCAAATCTTATCTTTTCCTGCACATTACGAAACTAATAATACCCGCCCACTACTGTTAAGTTATAATTATAATCATGTCATGTCCAACTTCAAATCAACAAATCATTTTAAATTATATTGAAACACTGCAAAAGTAAATTACATTACATTTATAAAAATAAAACAATAGCCATAAACATATGATTGAATACAGAGTATTATGAATGAAAACTAAGATATCTGAACACGACAATTCAAATCAAAATTACAATTTATTGTCCATGCTTTTCATCCTCATACCCATAAAATGAATTATTGTTAAAACACCCCATATCTGAATACCTCAAATTGAAATGACGATCAAGAATTGAATTTGCTTTGAAACAACACTTCTATGACATAATCAAACTGGTCGTGTTTGTAACCACAACAATGTTTGTCTGCCAAACACCTGCCGTGTTTGTTACTTCTAGCAACACAGCGTGACTGGGTCATCGGCGACGTCAGCAGTCAAGAATCAATCAATAATTGATTGAGATCGATAAAATCTGGGTCAGCAGCCATTCTTGTTCATAGCGCGACCGATAACAGTGTTATGTAAGCATGTCAATGGCAGTCAGTGATTCATTTCAAGTACATTTCATTCATGCCGCACTGCTATTGACAACCTAATATTTTGACGTTACTGTTATGGTTTTAGCAGAATAATAACAGCTGCTCTACTATTACTCGTTTTTTGTTTTAGCATTTTCGCTTGGAGAATGTCTTGTAGGTGGTTTTTTTTCAATTATTTAATTAATGATAAATGTACGATATTTTTATTTCTTTCATTTTTTCCCTTACGAGAAGGAAGCGAGTATTAAATTTATTACTACATGTATGTTTAAGAAAGTGTTTAGGTAAGATAATGGTCATTTGATTTAATAGTCTTGGTATTGTGGATAAGTATGACCCTTAAAATACTATCACTTTACTTCATCTGTGTAAAGGCGCTGTACAACACTAATGTGCGCTCATTTTGGCTATATTAGGGCACGTGAGGACATCTGCACTCACCGTCTGTCTTGCTACTAAATCTTTATAGAGGATATGCAATGGAAACTAAAAAGGTTAAGACGACCAAAGTAACTTAGGAATATACAAAATCGTAAGAAACAGTTGTTCACAAAATGTGATTGTTGAATACAACTGACCTAAAAATATTTGCTTCTTAACATAACTTAGTCTATGAAGACTAACTGGGGATTGACTAATAATCGTTAAGTTATGTCTTCAACTACAACGATTCCATGTACAGTTTACGAATTCCCGTTGAATACAATACATTTTTAGTGTTAGTTATATGCTCAGTGTGCGATTATAACTTTTTGAAACTTTGATCAAGTTAATATTGCTGATGATAAATGATAAAATAATCATTCCAAAAATATGTCTTCCAGTTCATGGCAATTTGTTATTTTTGGAAAGGCCTGAATAATTCATAGTTTAAAATGCTTTTATGTAGTTTATGGATCGATGATCGCCTCCTTTTTACTTCCTTCAGCTGCTGTGTAAGGACGTTGTGACCATGACAGAATTGAATCGTTAAAATCTTTATTTGATCAAATGAAACAGACATTTTATCAAGCAAGATATTGAGAGAGGGAAAGGATCCCATTCATACGAATGATATAAAATTAATAATGTTATAGATCTGCAAAACGTCACGCTCGTTTTGTACATTATATATAATAACGGTTACTTCTCATACACTTAGAAAAATAGTAACAATATTACTAAGCAAATGAACATCAACATCAACTGATTAAAACTAAATAACGTACTACTTTATTGCGGCGATGATAATTTAGTAGATTCGACAAATTGATCGTCATCGGTGTTAAGTTTATCAACACTGAAACTGATATTCATTATATGATTTTCTGCTGATTTGTTCATAGTTCTTATTTGCCCATTTAAGATATAATTGTTAACACATTTGTAGTAAAAAAAATTCTTGTCGCCATGACGACTGAGTGTAATGGCTGGTGCCTCACTATGGAACTTTATCTTCATCATGACGCTTCCGAATACATACAAAGATAACGATATTTTTTAAAGTTAAATGGTTTACACTGTTTTGACGTTAAGATACCTAAATGCTAATAACAAGACCTTTAAATGAGTTTGAGACCACCTGCCAATAAACTCTCAATCGTCACCTATTGTAAATGTGTCAACTGTAGATATTGGCCTATTTCCCTCTAGAAGATTTGCTGAACAATCCGTGGCCATCACAGAGAGCTTAGGAAAACCTCAACAAACTCCAATTTATCATACAAGCTAAAAATCCCTTTCACCCACTGTCTTATTTGCCTTGAAAGAAAAAAGATACATTTTTCAGGAGGCTGATCTCTGATAGCTTTCACTGGCAAGTTTCCGAGTAAATACACTTAGTGTTGTAGGTCCGATGTCACGTGATCCCCGTGCGATGTACATAGCTGCCAATTACCTTGGTCGAGAATTACAAGGGGTGTACATTTCATACCAAAATATACCCGTGGATGCTTGCCGAGCCGTCGCCGGCTGTTACAAAGCAATCTAAGTTTCCGGTTTAGTCTTCATCAACATTTTCAACCGGGGTATGTTTTGGCGGTATTTGACGTCAGTTTATTATAGCGTCTTTCAATATGACGATACTTTGAGCATCGTCGCACGATTTCGTCAAACCATAACTAAACACCATCTTCTCTGATCGTCCTATTAAAAGGGGTGGACCCAAATAACAACCCTGTCCAACACACGTTATTTTTGTATCTTCAATAGTAAAGCTTTTCCTTTGCACAAAAGAAGACATATTTTTAGAATTATTATTGTTCGCCTACGTGGCCTAATAGAAAACAACAAAACCAAACAACTAAAGGTAATAAAAAATTATAAGTAGGTTTCACGTATAGTTAAAATGTGTACTTCATGTTTGCAAAAGCTCAGTAATTAAAAACTTCTTCATCATATTTATCTTGTACAGCAGAATACCTGAAAACCTGAAATAATACATGTAGGCCTACACGTACAGATTCAGATTAAACAATGCATCCTCACAAACTGAATAAAATTTGTTTAAATCAAATGACACGTATGGCATAAAAGAATTATAGGTCGACTTCTATAAACAACATTTCAAATAATTTTAAAAACATACAGTTCTAAGCGTCATGTAGCGAAAATGAAAAATATCCTTAAACCTCTTTGACACTTATTTTGATGAGGTAGTTTGTAATTTATTGACATTCACCTTCAAACAGTATTCTAGTATTTAGTTTTGTCTCTAAATGGTATTTGCGACGGACGTCACTGTGCACTTCAACACTTAATCAACGTACAAAAATTCGACTTAAGCACGGCGAGTAAATACGGTTGACATTCGATGTCAGCGACGTTTTGTCGCTTGAGCATGCGCAATGACCTTTAAAATCTGAACTTTTAACAGTGGCAATGTTCTGACAACAATTGGATTTGAAGGCTTGGGATTAAATTTATTTGCATTATATTTAAGAGATAAAATTATATTTGTAAATTGGATTAAAAGGTTTAGCGTTTTTTTAGGGAGTGCTCATCAAAATTGCAAATGATTTCTATATCTTTAGTGTAAGTTCTGCAAAGGTGACTATGATTAAAACTTTTGCATAATTTTTCATTCAAATTCAGTACATTATTTGTTTTTTTTTATTTCAACCTGTTTGAATAGTATTCTTTTTTAAGGGGCATTTGATCCTCGATTTCAGCCTTTTTTCCCTGGTGCAAATTGCAAGCATAATATCATATCCGTTTATCTATTTTGTTTTGTTTATTCCTTGGTTTGTTATTCCATATAATTATTTCATAGTTTTGAAATCAACAATGCATAACTTATAAATTGCACTTTTTTGTAATAACTGGATCTCGTTTTGTTTTGAATCCTTTTCAACCATTTATCCATGTCTTATTACCTTATATGAAAACAATATTTTTTTGCCGATTATCAGCTGTTATTTCGTTTGTGTAATATTTTATTTTCAAGTAATTCTTTAAACAGTTGTAGTTAAATCTCGCTTAATCATGACAACGCACCATTGCGAATCACACAAAATAAATCTTGTTAAAGAACAAAGAAAATTAAAAGCCATTGTTTACTAAAAGCATAGTAGCGTTTTAACTTCACTCCATTTCGTACTCGAAGTCATGATACTTCTGTATCAGTAAAAAGTATTTAATTTAGAAAACGGTCATTCAACAATTAACACTTAAATTTGATTCCACATAATGCTCCTGCAACTCAATGAAACATGAAAGACATAATTGTGCTCTCAAAGTACCAAAATGTAAAATCGGATATAAAAATACATTAATCAACGTGGAAAGCACTATCATTGATAACGAATTCCTATTATCTTAAACAGTAGTATTGCGGTCTAGTTTTAATGGGTTTCAACTTTAAGTAATCTTTCATGATCTCTGACAATGGGCGGGTTTCATCTTACAATGAAAGATGTAAAATGACAAAGGGGGTCAAATAATGGTGAGAGTTAAAGAAAAAGAAATTTAGTTACCTTTTGAAGATGATTTGGGGGAATGCAGCTGCCGACAGACGCAAGGGGGGTCATGTTCATAAGAGTGGTTTGATAAGAGATGTGTTTTACAGCTGTCGGGTTTACAAATCAAGCGTCATAAATAGCATAGAAAGATAAGTGCATTTTAATCATCAGAGGTGTTATCAGTAGATGTAATAATTGTAGAAAGCATCAGAATGATTATTATTTTATTACAAATTATACACATAAGAGTAACACCTGTATCAGAAACAGGTAAATCTTGTGCTAATTACTTGGTTGGTAAAGTTGTAGCAGATATTATAGTAACAGTCTAGTAGAGGTGGATGTGATTATAACTGTTGTATACATTTTTGTCGTTGTAAAAATGTAAAAATAAATGTAAACTATGCTATTGTTTAGGAGCGGAAAATATAGGACTAAAAGTTTAGATATTAAACATTCTTTTCAGTAGAACCGTCAAATGAAGCATCAGCCACAGTAGAATTATCAATAGTTAAAAAAACAGTAGTTGAATTATAGTGTGAGTAATAGTAAAAGTAGCACGAGTAAAAATAGTAAAAGTAGTAGCTGTAAGATAGTAAAAGCAGCAGCAGTAGCCGCAGTAGTAGTGGTAGTGGTAGTAGTAGTAGTAGTAGTAGTAGTAGTAGTAGTAGTAGTAGTAGTAGTAGTGGTGGTAATAGTAGTAGTAACATTTCTGGTGATAATGGTACATGTATAGCAGTTGCAATTATAGTAAAAGGAAAAGTACTAGTAGTAGCAGCAGCAGCAGCAGTAGTAGTAGTAGTAGTAGCAGTAGTAGTAGTAGTAGTAGTAGTAGTTATACCTATAACAAAAGTGGTCATAGATAATTGCAATTGTAAGACCCATGTTTATATTTCAGAAGAGCCCACCCCATTGGCACTGTGCCAGCACGGTAGATCCCTCACTACACTCCCCCTCAGCGACCCAGGTGAGGTACAGTTCCCCGACACTTTCAACTCTCTCCCACGCAGCTCTCAGGTGTGCATACCTGCGGTTGGCCGCGCTATCGGAGTGTTCTCCTACCCGTGTAGCTGGTCAGGTCAGGTGAACCTATCTAGAGTGTCGTGAGTCGTGATTCCGAGCAGGGGACGACTCTACGTAGGAGTAATGTACAGACAGACAGACAGATAAATAAATTAATCACGCCTCTTAGCATATTTCAAACCATGTAAGGTAGACATTCTTAGAAACAATTGAAAATAATATACAAAACCCATGGATGTATGTAGCAACGAGTTGCTTTACTATTTCCGGTGCATCAATATATTTGAAGATCTTAGAATAGGATATACACGTTTATAACACTCAGTATATCATATAACTTTAATTAATGATTACTTTTAATTTTTGTAAACACCATTATTCGATCAGCTACTATATACTTTCAAACGAGCTAGTCAAATATAAAGCCTGTTTTAAACATATATCAGAAAAACAATATCAATGAAGAGATTGCTGTGGGAGGCAGTACGCTTTAGGTGCGAGCAGATGTTCTGCATAATGGATTGTCGTAATGAAGTACTGAAAGTGAAAAGCAATGTAAGGAAAAGATAATACTGTATTTATACTTTAAATATGATACCTTTCAGAGCAATGTGAACTATTTCAAGTTCGTTACAGTTGAAATAATAGAACACAATGACAAATCATATTAATAGAAGAGTTACATAAAAGTTTATAAAAATATGAACACATGGATTTAAGTCAGTACATTTATCAACAACAATCTGAACGTCGCAATTATAGAGGAAGAAGATGACTACAAATTTTTATTTTAAACCACATTATGTGACCTTAAAAGCAATAAGACGCAGTTGTCAAGCTTGTCACGATCCGAAGCTACTAGAACGTAAACATTGGTTTGATAGTCACCCGCGTGCATGTGACGTCACTCCGAGAATGCTGGTGTGACGTTGAAATTGTTGACCATACCAGGATGCCTGCATTTCATGCATCACTGAACATACCTTTCATTTCATTGCTCCGTGTGTTGGAGTGCATTCAGGTAATACAACTTGTACGGCCTTCAAAAATAACTGCATTAAAGATACAAGTTCACAGTGTATATTCATATTCATGATTCATAACGAAAAGGGTTCGTCTGTGGATTAGTATTGACTGTATATCGCTGAACTATCAATTTTCCCTTCTGATGACAAACTATCCATTGCCCGTCAGAGACTTATTAATTCTCTCATAAATGTTATTTTGAAAAGAAATTCGCGTGGCAATGTAGCAGTACTTTGGTCATATATTCTCAATAACTCCAATTATCTTACACAAACGAATTGCTCTAAATCTGTTTAGACTGGCAGTCATTCGGAAACAACTTTGAATGTATTTCGTTATTCAGTTCTTTTCACAGACTCCTTATGAAGTAAACCTGAAATAGTGAAATTTCGGCCCGTAACAGTAAAAGATAAAGACATAGTGGACGACCGTGTCGCATCCCTCAGGCCATCAGTGATTAATAGCATGGCATCTCAGGACATTTGTTGCCAGTTGCCAGTAGCAGTGTGACCTCAATAATATATGTCTGGCCCACAGGACTGGTAAACTGCCGGTAGTTATAACTCCTTCCATATGTTCCTCAGAGGTTATCAAATATTTTCATTATGTTATAGTTCTCAAAATAGTCATATCACGGGCATATGGTCTGCAAGCTAGGAGACATTCTAAAACGTTGCTGTTGTTTACACTCTGGGAAAGCAAATTTGAACAGGCTTGATTGAAACCTTGAGGTATAAAAATATTGATATTTCCTCTCCCTTCTGCAATGTCAAAATTGGTAATCAAATTCAACAAAAGATTTCGTTAATACATAACAAGAAAACGCTTTTGCATAGAGAAAGGCATTATTTGTTAAAGACAAACATCATTGGGTTTATTTCTAATATTCAAAAGTTTAAACATCATTACATTTGTATGGATAATGCATTTTATTGAATTTATGAAATAAACACCTTGAACGTAAACATACCGAAAGACTGTAAGTGATATCAAGTAATGAAAATTCTAGCTGTAAATTGTTTAAGTACATGAAGATATACTTACCACATTTCATATAAGTAGGCCAGACTTGTATACCATAGTAAGTAATGTAGTGGTATACATCAATGCATATACCTACTTTGCAAAAAGGAACATTTGTCATTGCTGTCAACCTTCAGATGCCTTGATATCTTAATGATCCGTTTATGACGTCATATGCACATCGTGACGTCATGATAGCCAGGTCAATCGTGACCACTTATTCCTCAGCTACTGTGATATTTCACCTTTTGTACTAAATAGGTTACTACGCTCCAGATAGTATATATAGGTTAAGTTTTATGAATAAAGATCTTAGGACATTTGCGTTAATAATGGATATGGACATTAAATAAATGATGTTTATCAACAGCTTCATTTGACACTCAAGAGTCGGCTATCTCTATTTATTAACAATTTATCACTTTACAAGCAAACGATGTACTTTCATTTTATAATTGCTTATATGAAGCCGAAAGAACATTATTTTTGCAACCGTACAACTTATTTGCTTGATCAAATTCTTCTTTAAAAAAAGTGTTACACCAAAAAACTTATTTCTTGCAACATTTACTAGTTAATGAATCAATACTTTGTCTATTTGAATTATCATAGCATTTGATATTGAGTTATAACAAATGATATTAGATAGTAAAAATATAGCAATCATAATTAAGAAATGATTTTAATTAATTTTTCTATAAGAAAACAAATGAATCAAATTTTAAGAAAATATTGCATTTCAAAATAAAAAATCTTTTCACACGCAAGGCTTGACATCATCAAATTTGGTACAATCCGCGACCTGTCACTCAATGTGTAACTAATTACACCTTCATTTACAGTCAGTTATCGATCGTTTAATTTTTAAAAAAATCAGACACGTTAAAGCAGCCTTATTCCCCTTCCTCACACAAAATGATACATTAATGCCACCGTTTGAGAATAGTATGAAACACACGTCTAGAGAAAAATAAAATCAATTTTAACTCTCTGAATTCCACCGTCTCTTTCCAAAGATTTGATAATTATAAAAGGTGAGCCGTAATGAGCGTGTCTGAAGTACGACCGTCCCGTTCCCCATCAACATATCTAATTAGCGTCGTTACTAATGGATCATTCTCTTCATGTTACCTTGTCGTGTGGTCGGGGAGACGTCTGAGCTTCGTCAAGCAGAAAACTAGCTGAATTAAAAATATACTGATTTTTCTCGGGTTGCCACATAAAGATCAATGGTTGTCCACGTGTTCAGAGCGTCTGAGGGTCTCTTGATTAGATCTCTTGGTCTTCACGAGGACCTTAGACCCGTCTTGAGACAACAGCTTGCTTTACGCGTTTACTCTCGTTGCAGCTGATAACGTCGTTTCTGGAGAACGGTTGTGTTTTTAATGGAAAGTTCAGCGGTTTGACTTTTTTCTTTATGAAAAGGTTTTATTGCTTCATTAGCTTACAACTGGTAATTATACGTGACAATATATTTTTGTTAACTTATGACACTGATAAAATTCCATCCCATTTGGTAACTTTCAGAGTTCCGTTTTTGGTAATGCTGATAAAGGATGTATGACGTACAACTTTCCCTATGGTATGGCAATATGTTTGAAGTTAAACAATAAAAAGCTATCTCTGTGGTCTGTTTTAAATTGGTTTAGTTGAATTTAGAATAGACTAAAATATTAAGTCGATGAAATATTTTTTCAAAGGTAATGTAACACGTTCTTGGATAATTAGTTTTTGTCTTGCGCTTTCCGGATGCTAATGTCTAGATATGTTGTATGAGAACCTTAACCATAATAGTGGATCCTATTGTAGGCACATTCATGGAGCAGGACTTAGATCAGAATAGCTTTCTTACACAAATACATGTATGGGGCCTCGTCACTCCTGAAATCCATGTCTGAACATGCTAAAAATTCTAAATCATTAAATAATAAAAATAACAAGATATCTGCCATGTTGCATGCATATGAACGGGAACACGTCGACCCTTCTAGCACTCCTATGGGGAAGTTGTATCCCCTTCTCTGACGTCACAGTACAACTTACCGCTCGTTCGACTTGTGACGCGGTGTACGCGGGGGTGTTGTTTTGGGTGCAATGTTTTTCTATCACCGAGAAACCTGTTATCAGCGCTCTGCAACCTGGAGCCACTAGCAAGAGTAGGCTGTTTGGGACAATGTAACATAGCTGTAATCACGTCTGTTGTCAACCGCGGACCATTTACATAATGTTTTATGTGGTTAATCTCTGTCCGGAGATGTTTAAGAGCCATGGAAACAATTGAGGGGTGATTCATAGTTTGAAGTTTGAAAAGCTTGTCTAACTTGATTCTATACAAACGAGGAATGTGCGATATTAAGCATGATGTATAGGAGGAACTATGAAATTAAATACCATTAACGACTTTGATGTTGATATTATCTTTCAATTACAATCAATAACAAACATAGTTAACAACAGTTTTAAGATATCATTGTTTGAGTACAAAATGTGATGAATTCAGCAAAGAATAGGTTAACATAGATCAGTGATGTAATATTTCTTGTAATATTAAGTAAAGACTTGTCAAAGAATTATATATGAAACTTTTTTCAATGTCTCTTTAATTTCTTTCTGAGTTTCGTCATATTCGATACTTTCAATTGATATTTTTAAATGAACCTTTTTTTCAATGTCTCTTTAATTTCTTTCTGAGTTTCGTCATATTCGATACTTTCAATTGATATTTTTAAATGAACCTTTTTTTAAACGTCTCTTTAATTTCTTTCTGAGTTTCGTCATGTTCGATATTTTCAGATAAGTTTTTTGGGGGGCAGCAAGGTTTTGGCGGCATACGACCTAATTGTTTGACCTCATATGTAAATGTGACAGGGTCATTTAAGGTTAAGGGGTCAAAGAAGAGACACGCATATCAGTCTGTCATCTCGTGTGATAATGCTTGACATTTAGATTTATGTTGTCTTGTTTACGATTTACACGAACTGGGGTTTAAAGGTACTTTACGTATGCATGCATATTGTGTTTCTTTATTAAAGGTTTACAGACCTTTTTGAAATATAACAAAAA
Source organism: Phorcus lineatus (assembly GCA_921293015.1). NCBI lineage: Eukaryota > Metazoa > Mollusca > Gastropoda > Trochida > Trochidae > Phorcus > Phorcus lineatus. The sequence continues at coordinate 14,956,869 of OV121083.1, forward strand.
GACCTTTTTGAAATATAACAAAAAGACCTTTTTGAAATATAACAAAAAGACCTTTTTGAAATATAACAAAAAGACCTTTTTGAAATATAACAAAAAGACCTTTTTGAAATATAACAAAAAGACCTTTTTGAAATATAACAAAGCATCTTAAATATATATTTAAAGACCTCAAATGTAGTGGGGATATCACAGATTCCTTTTGAATCGTAAACGATGGCCTCGAGGTCTTGTAAAACATCAAATACAAGCTTTGGTAAACATGTCCTTCCCAACCTATAGGTCTTTTCATTCTTGATATTTTAGAAAGTAATACAATGTAATTTACGGTTTTGATTGTGGTGTTCTGACTTTTAAAAAGTATTTCGTTGTAAAATGTTTTAAGCCTTTGCAATAAAGCAACAAGTCCGCTTTTGAGAAAAAGCATATGCTCACATTTTTGTCAATAATATTTAATCTATGTGTGAAACAAGAATTCTAGATTCTCTTTACTGCACCAAGAGAAGGCCAGATTTGATGACGTCATGGAAAGTGGCTGGTGACCCGGAAATGACCTACTGCACATGTCACAGTAGGTTGTGACATTCCTGAAGTTACAAAACCAACTAACCACGGGGGCCAATCTACAATGAAGACAAGATGGTATTGTTGACGTCACGTTGAGTGAGATCTTCCATCCCCGCCGAGACCAAATGCATGCCTTGTTGTCCACTGCCAAAGAGAATTCGATGAGCAACACCAATTGTGTAACGTTTCCTCATGTTTTGTCTACATCGCGGTTTGCACGCTGTGCAGTTATGTAAAAAGAGCTACGTGTGATAGGAAATATGTAAGAAATAATTCAAGTTTATGTATTTATGTATCTTCACAGTTATGATACTGTGAAAGCACGTTCAGAAAAAAAAAGTGAAATTGTGAAGATTTGTAGAAAGTCTTTTACAAAAGTGTCCGCATAAAATAACCACTGAAACATGCGTTTAATTTTGTTATAACTTGCTTCACAAAGATTACATTGTTTGGACTATAACTTGTCAAAGCGATTGTCCTTAAATAGAATCTAGACATTCATCAGCAGCAAGCTGTACCAAATGATATGATTCCATTTCAAGCTTGACCAACAGACAACTTCCAAAATAACTGCAAAATGATCTTCAATAACTTAACTTTAACTCCGTGCAAACACATGCTTTCAGGTGCGTGATATCCTCATTAACTCCAGGTGTTCAATCGTTTTCATCTGAACCGCATTTGATGTAAGAAATGAGTTAAAGAAATAAATGTAGTTTTTTTCGGTCGCTAATCCTCGTTAAATTTGCGGGTAAGCGTCAGTGAAATATACGGTTATCCTTTGACACGTTCAAGTCTGTTGAAAGCAACAATGCGCCTGGGTGGCCGTCAAGGGGACAAACTATGACTGTAGTAGACATTAAGGTACAAGAAAACGTTTTTATTGAATAGACATGTATTTTATGCTTTCCATTGATTGCCTGTATATGCTTGACGATCCGTCTTCACGGATGTTTTACGGAGATGAGAGAGATACGATTTTTTAGTCGCTATAAATGGAAGATTGATACATTCATTATATTAAGAACGTGAGAAATATGTCTTAGCAAGTGAAAGAACTTAAGAAACGTATACAAAACCTTTTGAATTGCTTTGGTTACAGAATGAAATTATGTTCACATGAACATGATTCTAGGAAATGTGTTGAATATATGAATTAATTCTTTTGTATGATAAATCATTCAATAATTCACTTATATCTATTTCCGTGTCTAACTACATGTAAATGCCGTTTCAATGCCTTACATTTCCCCCAATAACAATCAGATAGTTCTAATACTCTCAACTTGTTAAATGTGTCGAATTTCGGGGGAAATCCTCTCAAAAAATACATTTAACAGTCTTCATTATAGTCAATATCTGAAAGCATTTTCTAATTCTAATTTTCTAATTCTAATGTTACCTAACAAAAACATGTATCTGTGTAAAAGTATAACATTAATTGTTCTTCGTACTTCTCTGTCTTATATCGATACTAAGGTAGATGTTGATTGAAACAGTTATTAAAGCAAAACTACAAAATAACCAAAGGCTTGACTCCAATACTTCCAAAAGTTCGAAAAGACGAAAACTCACAGTTATGTATAAATAAAGTTCACTCAATTTGACGTTTTGTATAGTGCATCATGTAGATTTCACCACCCATGTCAATATCATTGCAAAATGTTTTCTGTGATCTTACTATAAACGAAAGAGTACCTCTCCGTTCTATTTGATAAGTTACAGCTGCAACTATATTCCCTAAAACCAGTGTAGTACATCTAGTTAGACAGATAGTCCTTGAAAAATGAATGTGATCGTAAATTTTATTACTTTTATAATTGCATAAGTCCAACTTGGTTCTGTTCTATACTAAAGAAAGTAGTTTTTTAATTTGCGCTTTTGGTCTTAATAAGAGACGTTGACGGCTGTTTGCAGACACAATATTATACATGAGGTGAAATGATATTTGAGAAAACGGTTTTGATTAAAAATCTAGAAAAGTTCTAAATATTGTTAATGTTAAAGAAAAATGTATTGATTTGAATATCATGAAATATTATAAAGATGTCAATGGCTCACTAAGTCTGATATGAAAGACATAATAAGGAATTATACACACATTGCAAATCTACAACTACAATTGTCAATTGCTCTCAAGCGAGAAAGAGTCCTGTCATGGCTTTCTAAGGACTATACAAAGACCTGTGTGATTTATTGGTCTAGTTCTGATGGGTCAAGTGGAAATTGTTTCTCTCATAGAAGAAAACTACTTAATATTTTCAAGATTTTAAATCGGTTAAGGAAAGTTCAAATCAAATTGTCTGCTTTTTATGTACATGAATTATATTTAATATTTATCTACGTTTTTGTTTTTTTATACCTTCATTTAATATGTTGCATAATATTCATTTTATATAAAGAAATGAGAAAATGATTTTTAAGAATTTGAGAAAATGTTTACCCCCGAGCAATCAATAAATTTGCCAAAGTAGTTTTACATTTGAAGTAGAAATATAGTTTGTAGTAGGTATAACATATTTCAGTTGTGTGATTTTCTTCACAAAGCGAAATTAAAATTTAATGACACATCTTCAACAATGTCATATGACCAACCTTCAAGAAGTGTTGTGACTAATATTTGGTGCTGAATGATAATGTGCGTTCAACAATGAATCAATAAATACAATGAGTGTGACAATAAACTAGCTTTCGAGAACCTATGTACAAGAAAAGATATACCAATATAGGATGCACGTTGCTAATTTTGTAACAACTCGTTGCATATGAAGTAACTTTAGATCCGTATTCTTCCAACACGTTTAAATCACCGTAATTTTTGCCATTACTTTTTTTTTTTACATATTTAATAAATAAAAGTTTTATTATTTCCTCCCCTTCCTTCAACTTGAATTTTACAACATTTCCTTTCTCCTACCTATCCTTACCCGCGCCTGCGATAACGTATTGTAAAGGGTACAATGTCGATCTCTGACAAACCAGGTCATTTAGCGTCTAGAGGGGGATGAAACTATTTAGTGGGCGAGGTCACGTGATCTTTCAATATCAATTTCCTCTTTTGAAGTCTGAAAAACGACGTGACAGGCTCTGTTTGTTGACTGGTTACCTGGTGACCGCGGGATGACGTCAAAAGGGAGCGATAACGGGTCATTTTTGTGACGGAAAGTTTTATAAGGAATAAAGGTTAGCAGATATAAATCCTTATTAGGTTTTATCAGGTCACCTTTGTCCCGGAATGCGTGCAGATCCGGCGATATTTCGATTTTGTAAACCGTTGAAATAATTTAGTGATTCTATATAACTTTTTGAAGCATACTGACATGGAAAATTGAATCATTGATTTATATTCATACCCTGAAAGATTTTTTTTAATTGCAGTACATGAGCGATTTTGAAATTGAAAATATGAATTTGAAAATGTTTGAAATATGATATTTTAAACAAACATGTTTTGTTAAAATGCATATGTGCTCTTTATACTTTTTGTTAAAGAAAACCTTGACAATAAAAGACTAAATCTTTTCTAATATTTCCCTATGATTTTCAACGTAACCAAATAGTGTTTTAAAAGTGTAATGACTGTTTTAACAGACTTCCACCCTTACCGTACTGCGCTTTTGTATTTGTTTTTGAAAACTTAAAAAAACTTATAAAGTAAAATTTATTGTATTTTGAATTCATTTTGATGCAAGCATTCTTTTTCAGATTTGTTTTTCTATGAACTCCAATAATAGAGGATCATGAAAAGCATTCCAGTCAACGTTGATGTAATAACATGTTTCATGGTTTATTTTTTCATAATGAAAATAATGAGAAATTGATAACTTTTCAAAGAAATATTGCAAAATTATATGCAATACAAATGAATATCCTCAAATAAACAAGAATATCATCCATAATACGATCAATGGTAAATATGATTAATTAGTTTATTAAATCATACCTGAAAGATCAAAGGGGCCGCTTATTAACTCCGTTACCAGTGTTCGATGTGACAACGAGTATTATATCGTTGATTGACGGCAGACAGGACAAATAAAGATGTATATGATCTTCTTTGCAAAAAAATTGAACTTTAAGAAGGGTTGTCTATCACGGTTTTTTGTATAAAACATTCCTGTAAACACTGATACATGATCATTTCATCATTTGCTTAGGGTAATATTTTAGTTATTTAAATTCACATCATGACAACGAAAAATCTGTATTAATTATTCAGATAAAAATTTCAGAAATAAAACAATTCGTACGAGAGTGAAAAATCCTAACTGCTGAACGGCAAGGCTTTATTTATTTTCATCTCCAATTATATGTGAATGCTTGATTGTTCAAACAATGTTGTATCTTTAGAAAGTTGTTACGTACGTACAAGTATAGTTTTCCCATTATGAACAACCTAGAGCAGACATGTTGTTCACTTAATTGTAATTTTCCATAATGAAACTATTAAGAAATAATTTAGTTTGAATTATGAATAAATCTATTCTAAAACGGAAATGGTTGTATTTTTCATAAATAAATTGATCTTGGAGTAAAATATAAGTTGTTATCAGCAAGTCAAAGACTTAAGGTCGCAGGCCAACTATGCCATTCCTAACGACACCATTACAGCGATGTCCATTTAATCATGACATACTAAGACGTTAAGAGAACTAGTATGGCTGGTTTTCCCCGAAAAAATAATAAATGTGTATTATTGTGCTCTAATTACATGTAGGAGAGCTATTAATGCTGAATGTGGGATTTTATATCATTTAAAAAAATATTCAAACTTAAATGATCGCCTAATAAGAATCATGTTTGTCACATGATGTCCTCTAATATGAAGATTTTTTTATAACTTTTCTGTGAATTAATATCATTTTATCATTGTCAATACTTTTAACTTATAAAAATGTTTTTGATATTTAGCTAACTCGTCACGTTTTAGGTTGTCAATTTCATTAAGCTTTTGATATTCGATATGACATTGACACACCCTTGTTAGTTGCAATATAATAAAATAATTATATTGATCAATTCATATGTACATTCATTCATTTCAATTCACTAACTGGGATGGGTCTTAGCGAGTACATTAAAAGTAAAGGTTCATTTCAAGAAATAAAAACGAAGAAATCATATTTTTTGTTAATAGTAACTGGATCTACTTTATTTAACGAATATAATTTAAACAATCTGTTTTCATTTTTCACCAGAAATTTTAACACAAATTAAGCAATGTTGATTTTGATTGTTTAATTCTATCGGTATGGTAATATATGAAATTGATATTAATATGATATGATATTGATAATTTTATCTGCCTTCTCTTTACAGTATATATATTAATTAAAATCTTGCTGCAACAACTTATGCCTATTTTAATGTAAAAACTAGTCGAAATATTAGTGATAATGCTTCTTAATTTTTATTTAAAAGGTAGTAAAGTATATATCATCAAAGAACTTGGAAACAAACGCAAACAGAACCTGGCTTGTCGCGGCAGTTATTTTTGGAACAGACAACTCAAACAAACCGGACATTTTTTAAATGGACAAGGGATCTATCCTATTCGCTTTGCTAATTATTTCAAACAATCGGGCAGGTGATGGGGTTCATTTTCATCTGCCAGGTGTACTTGTAGGTCATTAAGTTCCCAGGTAGTCAAACAATGACTTCACAGGTAAACTTACTTACCTAGTACCTATGTTTGGACCGACTTCCGTACACCTGAGAACTTGTATCATAGTCCATCACTGTAGACACGTTGAATTTCCTATTCATTAACGATGCGGTCAGTGTGGTCATTTAAATAACAACAAAGGTACAAAATATCTTTTGTTTTGTTTGAAGTACGCCACACCGGCCTGTACTAAATCTCAAGTAAAGTCTACTCGAATGTTCTCTCCAGAATTAAGAATTTTCAAATAACAATGTTTAAATGTTTGTTTGAGTATTTGTTTATCTCACCGATATGGAATGTAATGTTCAGGAGTACAATCAAATTAACTTTCTTTCCGTTGTTTCTATGGATGGAAATCTAGACTGTGTATCAGTCCCATTATGATTAATATATTCACTTTTGGAGAAGAGGTAAATGGAGTTTAGCTTTAGTCCCTTCTTTAGTCCCATAACCGTTAATAGGCCTTTATACTTTCTGATATATATATGTGTGTGTACCATACCATTCTATATACTTATACCAACAAGCAGGATTTTTACTTTTTGAAAATATGAAATTGTCAGTCAAATAAACAGAGTAGAATAAATTGATTTGAAAAGGATTCAATTTTGTTTATGAATATCATTTATACTTGGTATGCTTTGGTTGTGAAATTTATAAAGAAAATATAAATGAATATAAATATAAACTACATGTAGATGGAAATATTTCTTTTAATTTCGCTGGTGATGTCTCAACGCGAAACAAAACAAATTTGAATGTTTTTTTTTATTTTTAAGGATGCATAAAAATTTGAAACATGTTTTGGGTTGTTTATGAGGAGGCGCAAAGTGCTAAGATTCTGTAAACAAATTGCTATTATAACAAATAAACAAAAATGCCTTCTTGCTATATTCTTCATGTATGATGAACCCATGAAAGTGAACATTTATCTATTGTCATAGTTGATAGCATTAATTTCGTAAAGCATAAAATTCGTTGCGTTCAAAATCATTTGAGGAAACAAGATATTCAGTTTCTTAATATGTCAGGACGTCCATATTTTCAATGAAATTTTAACAATTATTTGCAAATTACAAACAACACAATTCTAATTAATGTGTGACATTTTTTAGGTGTCTGTGATATTTCATAAACAACAATAGGACTGTGTGTACCTACTTTGTACTTATTACTTACTCAACAGATTGTTTTGTTAAAACAACACATGTATTTATCTCATTTTATCATCTTTATTTACAATGTTGCCGTTCAAGCGACACAAACAAACCTCAAACATAAACGACGGAGTAAGCTCCCTTTCCATACCGCTAACCAACAGTAACTTAGCAAGACGTAAACAAAATGTAAACACATGCTTGAATATTGTCATTGCGTCAACCAAATAATGCCATAATCGTCTTTTTTATTTAAAACAATTAAAACTTTAATTAAGTGTGATTTTTAAGAAATGTAATTAAAAGTTTTATTTATCTAATCGTTACTTTTTCATTTTTATCTCAGCAAAATTATTTCATAAGATATTCAAGCAAATGCATAGACTACTTTTTTCGGCCTAGAAGACTGTAATTTAATTACAAAAATTGTGTTATTGTTTATATTTCAAATTTAACATCGTCGTCGAAAAACGTAGATATGTAAACAGTTTTTACCGCGTTGATTAGAAGATTTTCTAATTTTTTTTCCAAAATAATTTATTTACAAATTTTACAATTAATGCAAATTATGATCGTTTGTAAACAACTGTTGAGCAATGAAAAGCGTTGGCGAATGTTTGGTGAAAAATGTGTATAAATTCTCCGTTCACTGAAAATGTGATGAACAAAATTATTTTATGACAATAATTGTGTTGTTAATAAAAATAATTGGTAATATTTTTACTTCACTGAATCAGAATTATTTTTTTCTTGTTCGAAACAATTAATTGTAAAGTAATATTAACAAGAAAATCATTTCATTTGAAAATAAGAGTCAAGATTACGCAGTCTATTAGAATATAGGTAATAAAATGTCATTGTTTATGTCTCAAAACTGTAATTAATTTTAAAGAAATTGCAAAGTATCAACCCTAAAACTTCTATTCATTATCAGAAAAAAGAACCATTTCAAAAAGAACAAATATTTTTAAAATGTCCACATTATTCAATCATAAACGGGCATCACTCAATAAGTACAAGTGGATCATAAGTCAAGTTGTAATGATTAAGAAATTTTCCCACTTTCATTTATATACCTCTCTAATTATAACCGCAAATACTTGTCAGATTGTCAATCACTCAAGGATAACAATTCGTCCAACAGGTTGCGACCATATCCGCAACCGAGTCCTCAACTTTCCTAACTGCATCCCTAACGGTATGTGGTTATGACTTGTCAATCAACGAGAACAACAGAGCCCTATTTCACTGTATCATTTTACGTCATTCCCGATTGCGCTATGACTAATGCTAGATTTGTTTGTATACTGTTTCCATCCTCAGACAGCCCCCGTCACGATGTGCGCCGACCTTCCCAGGCAGAGCATCCACCACTGTATGAAGCGACGGATAGCCCGAGTCTCGCCTTATATACGGGACAAAAATAGCCGGCCGTCCCGCAGCCAATCAAATCGCCGGATCGCGAAGGTCCGACCGCCGAGTCTATTTACAGTAACGTATAAAATTATCCGACTTGCAGAAATACATTCAGTTCAATTCTAATCTAGCCAAAGCAAGTTGTCTCCAGAGAAAGTTTACTGGAGAAAAGGAGTTTGAATCATTACAATGACACAAGTTTTGGATCCTATCATGGATAACGGTGCACGCTTCGGAGGACAGTCTCTCATTAAGTACGAGGACAATATGGATCTGCAAAATGTAAGTTACTTTCCAAATTTTTGTAAAGTTTTGTATTTTGTATTGAACTTGTGTTTCAACACCACGTGTTAACGTAAATTGTAAATTATAGCATTATTTGTAACTTTAACATTACTTAAACTTTGTTTTCAAGTTAGTTTGGAAACTTTAACATGTTTTAACAGAGATGCAACAGGTTTGTACTGCTATTGAATTAAAACTTGAAAATAAAAACAAACTTTCTGCAACTTTAAAAATCAAGCTGAAGTCGAATGTTATAAACAATTCAAGAAAAGCAACCTCCTTAAACAGCGAAATAAGTTAAGCGCGAGTGGTGACATTTTTATTTCCGCATCTCTCTACATGATGCAAACAGTTTCCAGTACATATAAAATAATTCATCTCTCAGTGCGTGATACTATAACTGAACTTTTGAAAAAAGACAATTGAAAACACGAAGGAAGTGTACGGGCATATAATTAAGAAACATTCTTTCACATCCTAGCAAGAGAAAATACTTTCGCGTCACGCACATGTTTAAGATTGCATTGCAAAGTATGGAGGAAGTAACTTGTATGACTGTTGTCATCAGATTTGTTATTATGGAAGATGATCAGCCGGTGTCGATTGATTTATGTTTAATAGTTACGTTTAATTAGCGCTCTGAGTTCTGGCATAGTTCCACGAGTCTTATACTCTCGTGACAAGATCTCACGCGAGTTAGTTATCTTGACCTTCCGCTAAGCATCGCCACTACTTACATGCAAGAAGACAATCTTAGGTAATCGGATTCGACCGACATGCGATGCATGATATAAAAGATGTGACAGGCCCGCAGGCCTCACTAGATTTCTTGTAGAAGACGTGACGAACAGGCTACATCACCATGAACTACTTATTCTGCGAAATTGACGAGTTGGTATGTTCGCTTTTGCAACCTTGTGTATTCCATCTTACTCTAAATATTTCCATACTAACTTTGAAGATACGGTTTGCGATATGTTCCTGAGACAATTAGGTTTTATACAAATTATGTTGCATCACTGTCATGTATAGTGATATATTTTTCCTTTCTACTCGTATGTATTCTTTAATGTATGGTATATCGTAAGATGTCTGATAGTTGTCTATGTTCCGTCTTCTGCTTTATTATTTCCCAGTTTACTTATGATGTTGTTCTTGTTGTTTCAGACATGGCAGGACGTTGAGTCCCTACTTTACCAGGACAACACTCCATACGAGAGCAGCATGGTCCAGATGATCTCAGAGTCCATGAAGTCCCCCCTCAACACCAACATCCCCTCCCCAATGTCAGCTGTTGGATCTATCCCTTCCCCCGGCAGCCCCGGGTATGGAAGCATCAAGTCTGCAGGCAGCCCAATGAGTCAGCTCTCGCCTCAACCTCAGGATACTCCTCAGTATGATGAGCTACTCGACCTCGACTTTATCCTCAACAACACTGCCGCTGAGAACAATCTCTACCCGGAGGATTCCGGACTCAAGATCAAACAGGAGCCTGGAACAACCTGCGAGCCATTACCAGACTTCCATTCTGCATTCCTTGATATCCCGGACATCAAGTTCGACGCCACCCTCAACATATGTCAGAATGATATCACACAACAACAAATCAACATCGAAATCAACAAACGCCCCGACTTCAAGACCGTCGTCCCAAAACAGGAGTTTCCTCCCATGCCCAGCTCCTGCACCTCCTTCACCGGGACCATGACCGTCATCCCCGCTCACCAGATGTTCCCGGGACAGGTATCTCCCCCCGCCTCCCCCGAACATCGGGAGGATCACCACCTCAAGAGCTACCCGATGAACCTCTACCACAACGTGGCAGCTCACCCCCACGCTCTCATGCTCCACCCCCAGCACATCATGCCCAAGATGCAGTCCATGGGCCAGGTACACCAGATGATCACCCCACCCTCCTCACCCCAGCTGGTGGACCTCCTTCTCCCCCAGCCCCCAGTCGACAACTCCCAGCCCAAGAAACGAGGCCGTCGTACGTGGGGTAGGAAACGTCAGACCAACCACACATGCACCCACCCCGGATGTATGAAGACCTACACCAAGAGCAGCCATCTCAAGGCCCACCTGAGGACCCATACCGGAGAGAAGCCCTACCACTGTACCTGGAAGGGTTGTGGGTGGAAGTTCGCCCGATCTGACGAGCTGACGAGGCACTACCGTAAACACACAGGTGACCGTCCCTTCCAGTGCCACCTGTGTGAACGCGCCTTCTCCAGGAGTGACCATCTCTCTCTGCACATGAAGCGTCACATATGAACTCTCAACGCATGTGTTGGTTTCAGATGCGAGCATGTCTGAACACCGCCAGGTTGCACCAGGGGCTCAACTGAGCTCTTTGGTCCGGTTGTTATGCTGCGTCTCCTTCCAAGTGATCGGAACTGCCTTCAAGTGACATTATTGAGACTCTTGGACTCGATTTTTGAACTTTTGGGTGACCATTCCCACTGGGGAACCGGTCACGCGGGACGCTTTGCATGTAATCACTGCAGCCGTTCAGGCTAGTTTGATAAGCTTTTTGGTAGACGATTGTAAGTGTTTACAGGGTGTTCTGTCGAATATGCAATATTTTTCGGCTGGTTCCCGAAGCACGGCTGGACCGTGTGGACCATCTGACCCCACCTACCACCGGACCCCAGACAGACAGGGCTGGCCCAGTCTCGGAGGGGCGGAGGGGGGAGTAGATGAAGAAGAAGTCGCCTCATACTCTATTCTTCCATGTATTGTTGTTATGTGCATTTATATATTATATGTGTAAACTTTTTGGCCAGTTAATCAAATTACGTCTCAATGTTTGATTTTGAATGTTTTCGGCCAAAAACCTTTTTGGTACTGCTTGATGCAGACTTGTTATAACGAGGACCGTGCCTGGTGCGCGTTACCGATACTAATCTAGTTATTTAACTTATACTTTTGTTAGTTCCCCTTCATCGGCTATTTTAACATAGCGCTAGTGCTACCTGCATTCATTCGTGCATCACAATCCTTAGGCTAAGTGCAATTAAAACCATCACATTTTTATCAAAATTGCGTTAGATGCTTTCATATTTTTTTTCAAATTCACCCTTTTTAGTTTGACATTGAAGTTTCATTTTTCAGTTGACATTAAAAATTTCATTTTTGAGTTGACATTAAAAATTTCATTTTTTCTGAGTGACATTGAAATTTCACTTTTGAGTTCAACATTAAAATTCATTTGTTTTCTAGTTTGACGACATATGCAAGCATGTTAATCGTTAAAAGCTCATGTTAATGGTGCTTGTCAATGAGATGTTAACAGTTCCATCCCAGATCCAAATTCTGTCCATGCTCGAGTGAACAATGAATTGTATGTGACGTTACGGTTGACACTAGATACGGTGCTCTCCATTGATGATATATATTATTATGAAGTTTGTATTTTTGTAAGAACAACATTCAACACTAGTCATGTCAAAAAGTTCGTGCCATATTCTATGTATATTCGGATGTGCTTTGCACACACCTGTCAAGATATTAAATGAAAGCCACGAAATAAATGATGTTATTTATTTTACAACTGAATTTATTTACTTAATTTATTATTGGAAACGAAAACAAGAGAGATTGTATATAAAAAGAAAGATTTTCATTTTTGATAATTCAAAACAATCAATTTCTCTTGTTTACGTTCAGCAAGATGTTAATGTTTGTCGGTGCTTTCTCAATTACAAGATAAAATTTTTATCAATTCAAATTTAATAATTCATCGTAACCGACAAACTTTGACATGGAGAAAGACGATGCCCTCACAACTACTGAGAAGATTCATCTTAGCTTTGAAGGATTACGATCCTATGTTTTCAATAGGAACAGTAGAGTTTACAGAATGAGAGTTTACTCTAAAGTCGGTCAACAGATCTCCGATGAAAATATAGATACAGACTTCACATGAAAATATTACAAAACACACAGAAACACTGATATCAATACACAAATTATGGTTTACTTAGAAAGACAAAGCAGAACAAATTAAAAGTAATAAAAATTCACCGAATAAAACTTGTATTTCTACCTCTTCATAACATCGACAATCATAATCATGGATTAAAATCTGCGTCTTTACCACAAGTTAAAAAAGACAAGTGAAATATATTTCTTCAACACTTTTTAAAAACACGAAACGATAACATGCGTCTTTAACCCAGGTAACAAGAAATAAAGGAAATAAGCGAGCTATATCCATAAGGAAAAGACTGTTACAACTCAACAGGCGTTCAATCGATTGAAGAGTTTACCTCGACCCTATGTTTGTCACCCACCAACACGGGGGACCTTGGGGGACCCGCTCAAACATCTCCGGTGTTGGAACAATGGGGAACAGAAGGTTGGGAACATTCCTTACGTAAGATCTGAATTTGGGACCCTTTTCAGTTCCTCGTAGAAGGGGATTCGCTGGAGACCAGAAACATTTGTGGAATTGAGGAGGTTCAATTTTGTAACGACCTTTTTCATGGTCACAAAGTTGTACTGGGAGTTGCCGATTATGCCTTCGATGTGCGAGAATTCTTAGATATTGTCAGTGTTACGCGATGAAATGATTTTTTAAATACTCGAGAGAACTGTTTCTTTGTTTTTAGAAAATGTTTTTATTTGAATGTCATAAAAATGAATGCTTGCTTGGAATGGTTACATCGAATTAGACAACTTTTTGTTATCAATAAAAACACACTTGTAACACGCAGTTCATTTTATTAAATAAAAAATTGTGAAATGTTCTTATGAAAAACAAAATATCACAAAAAATCTTTTCTGCCAACTCAAGGTCATTACATTTAGTGCGCATATCAACATGATAATTATCCGCCGCCAATTAGCCCTGAAATGTACATGGCTATGAATGTACTTACATGACATGCACATGCAGAAGAAGAGATTATACTTATCTGAAGGTCTGGTATTGTTGATGGCATACTGTCATGTATATTGCACGCTGATTGACTGAAATTGATTAGGCCCGTAAAGATCGTGCACGCTGCGATAGGGATAATTATCATCCGGCTTAAATCAACGAATTTCACCTAATTATAAGTAGAACTTTATGTGTATGGATTCGTTATGATTTATCGGCCCCACATCAAAGGGTAAAGGCAATGATCCGAGATAATCCGTTTCTTTAATTGAGGTCAGACGCTTTTATTATTAGGTGATCTGTAAATGATATATCTGTAGTTTTGACGATCGAACTAATGTAGGATTTTATGAGGGCTGGCTTTGTTTAAGGGGAAAGATCTGCAATATTACTATGAGGCTTATTAATAGTTCCCAAAAGAATCATTAGTTTTTTTGCTTTGTTTGATCCCAATATATCATTCTGCAATCTGCATCTTACATGTTTTTACAAATTATAATTATAAAGAGTTCGATTAGGTCATACTAGTTCAAAAATATAATTACCGTGTTGGTGGGGGGGGGGGGATTATATCATGTATCTCGACACGTGGGGGGGGGGGGGGGGATTGTATCATGTTTCTCGACACGTCATTGTCATTGTATTATGATCACAAAATATGATTTTCGTAACGTTTGATAGTCGTAATTTCACAAACCAATATATCACCATCATGTACAACGTATTCCACGAATTTGTTTTGAATGATGAATTTGATTTCAGTGGAACCTCAGGAAAGAGCAAGAGATTGAAATCGACCAGTTATTGATAATTACAATTTGTAATTAGCAATGTAATGAACAACGGCGGGAGGCTGTCAGAATCCATTCTATTTAGTAAAATATTTGAATTGTATGGATATTATACTTATTGTATGATTATTTGCAAATGAATAAATCACTTTTTAGATCTGTGGTTTTCCAGTTCTCTTTTGACGAATCAACGATCATAGAACTTTCCTAATTAGTTTAAAATATTCGTTTATAAAACGTTAAAATTGGAATTTTTTCCCTATAAAATATTACCGAACATTTCCAATTACTCATTATTGAATTGGAAATAATGATCTAATGGGCACATGTAGGCCCTGCACTAGTGTCAATATGTTTATCTTTCTACACGTGTCACCTTCTTACGCAATAGCAACAGTTGACACCTTTATCATTTGAAAACTTATTTCACTTAAATTTCAGGACATTAATTTAAGAAAAACATTTTTCAAAAAAAAATTTGTGAAATAATTTCCTTGGGAAATGTCAGGAACGTTTAGTGTGAGCCCGGTTTGTCAAAGACGTTTTCTAAACGATATAGACCTAAAAAAAGACTGAACGTGAAATAATCTTATTCATCTGAGTCTATATCTCACTACTGTCATTCAGTGAAGGCAAAAAAGCATGATTGAAAGCGGTTTATATACTAAGTAATACATTAACTATGATTTAGTTTAGCAAATAGACAATTGATATAGTTCTATACATATTCAAATGGACCTTTCGCATCGTCAGGAATAGGACAAGGAATCTTGGACCATCAGCAAAAATGACACTTGTCGTTAGAATATACTTCCCTTAGCCACCTGAAACCCTCTTTAGTTCAGTGAAGACTAAACTTTCGTTCGTTAATTGCTAGTTATATGATCTGCTATAATCATCTTATACAGTGACTTTTTTCACACGAATTTGTATTGCTAAAAATACGTCCTATGAAAAGAGATTTTCACTGACAACTAGCGTGCTTATAAATAACTTAGTTTTATGCATATTAATTGTCAGTGAAGAATTTTTGCCTAGGGCGTGCCCCCCCCTGCCCCCCCCCCCCCCCCCCCCCCCCCCTTTATTATCAATGGTCTTAGAAGATTAAAATTTTAATTCATTGTGTATTATTTAAATAAGGTTCAATCTGTTGTTCAGCAAAATCGTAATGTCACATGTTATAGTTCCAATTGTAGAATTATGATACGCAGAAATAATGATTAAATCATAAAATAACCACCTGCATGTACACACATACATATTTTGTAAATGTCTTTTATATGGAGATAGGTAATAAATGAATGAAGGTGTCAATAAAGCGTCACTTCAAATTATTTTATTAATGTTATTCACTCATTTGTGGTACTCGTTTTGCTAATGGCGTCACTGCTTGGCTGAAATATATCGGTAAATTTATATATTGATATATGAGCATAAACATATATCACAACATTTATAACAGAATAAAACTTATCGTATTTATATCCATTGATTAGAAAGCGTTGCTCGAATTGTCAGTCACCTATCTAAATAGGATATTGTTATGATTCCACTTCCGACCATATGCAAAAATCATCACACGTTGAAACCTGTCACAACTCAATATTCAATTCGAATATAACTCACACACAGACTATTCATATGAGGACAAATGTTTTACAACCGCACACAAAACGTGAAACGGTGTATAAAGGACTATTGAACTTTTTTAGGATTACGAATTTAATAGCATGCATGGTAAAGTATTGAGAATATCAAAAGAATACGGATGAGTGTCCGCTGGTTTATAAACACATTTGAATGAAATGTTTAACTTTGCTTATATGTGTATTCTATGAACCGTTACATCTATTGAACATTTTTCTGACGCATATAAAACTTATTGCCATTGAATGCTTCTAATAACCTCAGTGACTAGTTCTGTGGACGTATATTCTGAACCATGAGACATGAAATTCAAACAAATTTTGGAGATACCAAAATGTGATATATTTATGAATAGGTTTTTGTGAGTTTTACACATTTATTCCTTCTATTAAGTTTATGAATGACATGAATACCTTCTATGACTACCTTATTTCTACCCTTTTTTCTAAGATCAGAGAAGCAGAAACTGCGCACCTTATAAGTTCAGCCGATTTTAAACTTGATTGATAGATAGAAAGTTAAAATAGGTACCTCATATGCCTTGGAATAGCCTAATCGTTTATTAATTGTTTATTAAAGCAATATTGAAATTTACCTATTTCATAAACCTAATATTAGCATTGTTATTGCATAGACAATAGTGGCTACCGTTTTTTTCATTTCTATGTGTGCAAAATTGAAATATTTCCGATGTCATAGTTCATGCAGATTTATTGCAACGTCGCCATAAATACTTCCGGCTACTTAAAATCATATTTATAACCTGAATACGTGCAGATTTGCTAAATAAGTTACAATGTAGAGTACCTGAGATTGTTAATACATAAATATGCATAATACGTGCATTTGTAGCATGTACCAAATATTGGTGTGAACTATAGTGCCTTTTAGGTTCTTTTGAGTTTCAGTTTTCGAAGACGATGTTATACTTCAGCAGTTTACGTCACTTGCATTTACCTCTGACATCTCGATGATTGATGTGAAACTGAAACTGATCGCTTACGTTTATATATGACGGTTTTATTACACTGCCAATAATGAAAATATTTTAACATTCGTATGGTGTTAATCTCTCCAACACAAGGACATCGTTATCTCGCAATACTCGACTAATTATCAACACGTATATGAAATACACGCGATCACAGAGATTAATTGTTAGAATTGACAGACAGCTGAATCATATATGAATAAAGATTGAAATACGAAACACGATAACCTCTTCTATAAGAAATCGTCACATTCACATGATTATTAGAACTCGATAAAGCAATAGCATCTAAATATATAGTTATGACTATTTGGCGTTATTGACATATGTTTTGTATGCCGATCACGAATGTCTATTTCGTAAACTCTCTTCACTTGCAAGTGCTTGTTGCGACTCGATGACACTGTTAATCGTGTTAGGAACACTTTACACTGAGCGATATTACTAACTCCTTTATATAGTCCTATTGAAATCGTCGTTTTCACTAATACGGTATATCCTTAGTCGTACTTCGCCTTTTACTTGTTACCTGTTACAGGTCACTTTCACACAACGTCAACGTGTGTCATAAGTGTGTTCTAATGTAACAGTAGACGGTCAATGTATATTTCTACCTACGAAACTATCGGATTTTGTATTGGATTGCAAGTTCCGTTTACAGTGAACTGTGGGGGTGTGTTGGACTCATATTTGGACGATACTTTCGATTGATACAATACGGTTTCAATATCGTAATGAGCTCACACGACTTTCATTTCCTGGAAATCTTGTAGTTTTATACATGACATTAAGCATTGCACTATGTTCTATAGGCGTATGTGGTATAAGTACAATTTTACAATCACATGTGACAGCTTACTATCATGCCTTTGAAACCATATACTATGTGGTATAATGTGATCTTATTTATTTTGCAAATAATGCTTTTCTTAACTTCAATATAGGTAACATTAGTTTCACATGCTAATGCGTTAATCGACTCGCTACAGGAACAATACAACCTAAACTGGTAGGAATCCTATAAGGATTATATAGGCATAGGGCTTTTAAGGCAAACGTTACATTCATTTCTCTTTTGGAATGCTTATGATATCTAAATGAATTTACAATAAATGAATTAATCTAGAATGTATTGCAGTTTTATAGATCATTTGAGCACATTTAACACTTAAGTATAATTTATAAATATTCGACCTGCGTTCAAAGCAAGGTGAACCCTTTTATTCTGCGGACCAATCCTACAGCATTTCATCTTGCTGTCCTTGGGGAGCCCACTTACCTAATTTAAATGAAAAAGCACTTTGTAGTGAATAGATGGTACCACAAATCATAAATATCAGCATAGTTTTATTACACATGACCATTTT
Source organism: Phorcus lineatus (assembly GCA_921293015.1). Taxonomy (NCBI): domain Eukaryota; kingdom Metazoa; phylum Mollusca; class Gastropoda; order Trochida; family Trochidae; genus Phorcus; species Phorcus lineatus. The sequence goes on from OV121083.1 coordinate 14,975,637, forward strand.
TCACTACTATATACCTTTGGGATCACGAAATGGTATCTTGTTCGTTTAAAGTGATAAAGATCCAGTTGAATTAGTAAGTCTTAAAAACAATAGTTGACTGAGTTTTATGTTACTGTAGATATGTAGGTATATCGTTCAACAGGTAAGAGGTAATATAAGAAGGTTAAGGGTGTTCGGTATCTTTCTTGGAAATAATCGTTCCCCACAACGTGTTGCTTTAATGAATACATTACAGTGTGCGAGTATTGTGATGATAACATTAATAAAAGGTTACGTTTGAATTCTTCAATAAAATCAGCTAAAAATATTTAAGCCTTTAATCCAAAACATAAATTGAAATATGGTAATTCATATTTGGCTTTTAGAATACATGGCCTTAAGCAAACATACGCTTCCGTTATTGGTACATAAGCTTGAGTGAGTCAACTCGCTTCCATGGCATTACTAGTGTTACAAACCAGGGGTGAGTCAAATACACGTCAGAAGGGAATAAGAGATGGACGAAGATAACAGGAGGGAGGAATGAGTTTTCTTATTCTAAATTGACTCAAATTGAGAAGAAACAAGAGAGACACAGAGAGAAATAGAGAAAGAGACAGAGAGATACAGAGACAGAGAGATACAGAGACAGGGACAGATAGATAGAGAGACAGAAAGACAGAGAGATAGAGAGACAGAAAGACAGAGAGATAGAGAGACAGAAAGACAGAGACAGAGAGATAAACGGAAAAAGACAGAAACAGTAAAACAGACGAAGAGAGACACAGACAGAGACAAACACAGACAGAAACATAGTCGATGCACATGGATGCAGAACGAGGGATAAAGGGATAGAAAGAGGGAGGGAGAAATAGAAAGAAAAAGAAAGTAAGAGAAAAATAAAAGACCAGGGGAAAGAAAGAAAAATATTAAAACACATTCAATGAAAGGCGGGGGGAGATTTGTGAAAGTGAAGTAAAATGCAAAAGGCGGCGATGGTGGAAGTATATGAACAACACAAAAGACATAGCAAAAGCAAATAGAGATGTTAACCAAATTCAAAAGATAAATTGAATGTTTCAAACGGAGACCCTTAATTTATTTCATTAAACGAAATAAAGTTGACACAGAAAGAAAACTAGAAATAATGAGTTACTGGTAGAAACACACACACTAATAATGATATTAAGATGATATCAGAAAATACGGCCATAAGATGGTCATAACTAAACAATCTATATCTTCGTAAATTATGCATGTTTGATAAATCTATGAATGGACAGATTGGTGAATACCAAAGCATTTATGTCCATTTAGGAAAATATGGTCATGTTGGTATAAAATCAGCTATACGAGCTTACACAGCCTCTGATGATGCAATGTTTCACTGACTCATCTACATACAGTGTACAACTCATTGATATAACCTTTCAAGATTCCTCAAGTTTCACCCACACTCGTTGGAACAAATCATACATGTATGCTTAAAGAAAGTTTCAATGGAAACTGAAGTAAGTTTCAAGATAAATCTATGTATCGATTCATAATTACTGTTATCTCTATTGATGTATACCTTTGCAAGTACTTTGCTATAGTCTAATCCAACTTTTCTCAGATTATTAAAAATAATGTCAGTAATATTTTAACAGAGTTTTGTATCATTTAAATATTTATGTAGAATGAATGTCAGTAATTTTATTACAGAGTTTTGCATCATTTAAATACTTATGTAGAAACAAACACCGAAAATTATTAAAATAGTTTTAAATGAAAGTGTCCACCCATGCGATACATATTGCATTTAGTTGTATTATATTTCATTGCAATTTACACTGAAATCCGGATATGACATTCTAGGAATACGGCACGCGTGGGCTTTTGTTTTATAGATTACATCTGTAAATGGGATAAGTATATGTAGATTGCACTTGTAGATAATGTAAGTACATGTGCTCGCCTTTAGTTGTGTTTCATAACCTAATGTCAATCGTGTTTTGTGTATATGTTATGAAATTAAAATCATGTTTTAGTTGCGTTTAACATCAATTTCATTTCCTTAATTGGTATCGTTATTCTAAGAAATAGGAATTCTTATTGTAATGTTAATGCAAACATTGAATCTATTAGGTCTCATGTTAGACACTTGATAAACTTTCATGTCTTCATGCGATTAAGTTGTCTTCTATCCGAATATAAATCAACAATCATTTATTTTAATTTCTCAATTTATCTCAAACAAGGAAATTCCTGAAATGGTGAAGTCCTGTATGGCCCATAATTCCCATTAGAATAAAGCATATTTACAATAATATAACTAAAACGTCACAATTAAAGAAAAGGATTTCCCTTCAATCTTGAAAATTCATTCCTTAAGGCTCATGTTAGAAAAATATAAAAACATGTTAACATGCATACATATTTCAGTGACTAAGCTTCATGTACCACCCACACGCAGATTTAGGAAAATTCTTCATGTTTTGACAAAACGCGTAAGTCACTTAACACCAGTCTCACATGACGCATGCGCAAAGAATGTCAAATCGTCCCTACAACTTATTACATGAACAAATTGAGTTAGATCAGATCTGTTTTTATTTAAGTTACAAAGGGGATGTTGAAACTGATGTTGGTTAAAAACGTATATTTGTATATTTCTAAACGATTAACTGCTGATGTTTACTAATGGTTCTATTACTCACTCACACGTTGTTCGGGAACTGCTGTTGTTTTGTATGTCAGAATAAATGATATGACTAGAAAGGGGAAAGTTTACACAACTGGGCGTTTATGGAGATGAGATGAAAGAGAGAATCCAATCTGTGAATTTGAATTAATAATGTGTGCAATTCTAAGTTTATTTAAACTGATTTTCTCGGATGGTATTCGATGGATTTTATTCTCTTGTAATTAGTGCTCAAAATATGGCCAGTCTGCTATGAAACTAAACAGTCAATATCGTGTCAGATGTTAGTTTGATATTAAGCGTCAATGGCATTCATGTTTTAAAAGGAAATGTCTCATCTATTTAGTTGAACTGTTTGATTAAATTGATCCCACTACACAAATGTACATCTATATTCACACATAAGTTTATTCGATACATAGAAAACAACTGTCCTTACATTATGCGAATCTAATGGCCCTTGACGTGCACATTATTGGTTTAATATTTGTCTCAATATTTACCATATTCCGTGTATGCATAATGTCTGTGGTTTGAATATTATCATTAACATAGGCTCTGAATCAAATAGAACAATATCCAAGAAATACCAAACCTCTTTTTTGTTCTCAACTTTCTCATTGGCTTGCAAATATCCCTACCAGTAAAATTGACATTTTTTGTCATATTGAAAATGTTCTTGACGATACCAAACTCTTTGTATAGCTTTGTCATTTCTTCTAGGTTCATTGATGTGTTTTGAATACTGACAGAAATATCAAAATTTATCATCTGTGTGTAAAAACTTAGATGTTTCCTAGTGATTTTGTCATTTTCAACAATAGTTACAGCTGTATGTTTTAATTATTTTTACATTTTCATAACGGGAAAAATATCCGTTCTGTTTTAAACTGTTTCAAATAGAAATAGAAATGATAGGAGTTCGTTTAGCGATAATTCTGTTTTAAACATTGAGCATTAGAGAAACGACGAAAAGAGAAAAGACGGAAAGTAAACATTTACAGCCCTGTTGAGCACGCAGTCCTGTAAACCTCGTGACGTCACAGCGTTCAATATCTACATCCTTAGAGAACGGCGTATAAGAGGTTACAAACTCGTAAAGTCGTTGATCTTCTACCTGTGGGAAAACTTATAAATACAAGCTACATACTTTTTCATGAAAGTTGAATGGTGTCAGCGAATGGTCGTGTCTTTCCAAATCTAACACGATAAAGAACGAAATGCAAAAGAGAAAAATATTCTTAGTCTGAATGCAGTCGAAATATGTTAATTTGCACTGCTCGACTCATGTTAATTGAAAGATGGTACAAATTTCAATATCGTCATCAACAAAGTGTTATAATACTTATATTGAAGTCTAAAAAATCAAACTTCGAAGTTAACTTATAATGCAATTGCTTTTTTAAAAAACCTGTAATTTCCTTTTTTGGAAACAAACAAGTAAAAATGCAGTTACAATGTAATAATTACAACTCTATTGTTCACTTTTCAAATTTTTCAGTTGTCAAATTAACTCAGAATGATAAACTCTGTTGACTATTCTATGGTTATCTTCTAAAATTCTTAGAGGGACAAAATAAGAGGACAGGTTGGTGTGAAATACAACTTACATAAACATATCAACATTGCCTATTTTACTCACAGATAAAACAAATTGTTTGAAATGTAAAATTGTGTGTCCATATATGTGTAAGATATCTACGGTAACTTTCCAAAATATTTAGACTTCAATGTAACAATAGCAAATTAAGCCTTGTAAGTATAGCTATGCTTTCTAATTTCGAAATTTGATTCATTCCGAAAAAATAATTCTTAGAAATCAAGACTGTGATTGTATCGATTTCAGCTTAAATGGCAGAATTAAATCAAATCAAATCACTGATGAATTGACCCCATTTGGGAGAGTTAAACTCTGAATGGTTATGTGAAAGTTTTATTGTTGCATGTGTGCTGGTACTTTGACGTATCTGCTAGTAGACTCTTAATTTTACATCACAAAGAATCGAACAACTGAATCGCATCATTAGATGTTCATTTACGGGTCCCGATAAGAAAGCCATAATGTTACCTGCTCTCTCAACGCCGGAAAGGGAGGGTCCGTTCTTCGAAAACTCTAAAGTGTTCTTAATGTCTGCTTTTAGCGTTAATATCATCGAATGTGTTTTATACATCATCGGCTTTTTGAAAATAATTATCATAGACATGAATACCACTTTCAAATGTCATATGTATTTGTCAATAAGTCATAAGATTCTCTATTGAAAATGAAAAAAAAAAGTCATATTGTTAGTCAATATGTCATAATTACAATACGAATCACAATCCTAACCTTTCCTTTGAAAGAATATAAACAGTCTCATGACAGGAGTTACTTTTAATTAACGGTAAAATGATCCGAAATATTTTTTGATATCATGATTAAAACTAATACGGAGAGTACAAAGAACAATTTGTGGAATTACATTTTCACATTGATTCTTTTCTTCTTAATGAACTTACAAATCAAATGGTTTTGTTTTTGTCATAAATGGCACATGATGATGTGATGCATTCACTTCATACCGTGTGTGCAGAAATTTGTTGAAATAATGAGCTATCATCATAGGAATTCAATATATGGTTTGGGCGTGGTCCGGCCAATGCTGGCCTACTGATTTATTACGTACATGTAGGGAAACTGGACTAACTATTACACACTGCTGAGAGAAAATGGGAGGCAAGAGATTTTTGTGGTTGAAAAAATATCGAAAGTGATTGTCGTCTAATGATTTTCCTTGTTTAAACTTTTTGTCTAGTCTTTGTTACTTCATTGAGTTATGTTTTGCGAATTAGTTAATCAATTTTGTATATTGTGACATTTTGTTATAGAAATTGTCTGTTTTCCATATATATTGAATTTTATTTATAAAAGTTAAAACGTACAACAAAATTCTTTTCAAATATCAAATCAAAGTAAAATTCATTGTACGCTCTTACAATGTATGGATATAATGTACATCTAGTGTTTGAACCATGAATAGATTACTCAATCAAATTGTTCGGGTGACGATTGCATTGTCATAAATTTTAGCTGGAAAGTTGTGTGTAATCTTTATGTTCGTTGATAGGCGACGCCAAATGTCTTTTTGATACCAATAACTGCAAACAATTCACTATAAAGATACCAATCTAGTTAAAACTAGATAGAATTTTCCGACCCCTAAGTGACGTAAGCATTACTTCTAGTTTTACCTAGATTGTAATGATACGTACATATTTGGATTTTAGATTTCAGCTTATGTCAGAATTAGGAGGAAATCGTATAAAAACCTAGTAGTTCCTTATCAAATTAATTTTTTGGATGAAAGATTATTCTATAAAATACAAAATCTATTCTAAAGCTTACATAACGTCAAGGGAAAATCTCTTTATGACACCATCGTATTAAACCATTGTAAAATACGACACAAACTGCACACGCAGCGGAGCTGTTTGGTTTCATTTCAACACGAAATGTTCACAGCAAACCTGAGCTATTGGATTTTCTCTCCCCACGTATAAAATACATGGTGACACCGTGACCTTCCTCCTCACCTTGAATCTAACGTTGTTTCTTTGTTGATATTGGTCTGTTTTCCTAGCTCAGAGAGGTTGTTTCACTTAAATCCTCGAGTCAATGATCGATAAAGAAGAGAAAAGATAGAAGAGACAGTTGTAATTTTTAGATCTTTTTATTTGTTGGCTGCTAAGTCTAAATAGTGGTTCAACATTCTTCTGGACACTGAATGTTCCTAAACGTCTTATGTATCCTAAACGGACATGTATTTGTGAAAGTATTTTTCCAAGGTTGTTCAACTAGAATGAATGGGTTTTCAATAGTTTTTCTGATCATGCGGTAAAAAATGAAGTCTCATTTTACATGAATAATACTTTCTTTTTCGAGTTTAGTTTTATCTAGATTTTATAAATAATTGCGATGGCTTACATCCAGACGCATTGCGTATTAGGATTACGACATGTTCATGACATCGACTGATATGATTAATGGATGTACAACTTCTTCTTTACACAATGCCAACTTCTAGAATGCCACCTTAACAATTCATGATTAATGACTTTGAAAATTTTGGAATTCAAAAAATCTGCACTTTTTTTTATATGTAGTCACAAATAAAATGACCACTTTCAAATAACATAAAGAAAAGTCACAATGGAGGATAACGTTATCCTAGATTACTCAAACACTTTCCTCTGTGACTGTAAAATTTGCGTCATAATCTTTATCTTTGTTTAACGTTAACTCAAACCACAAATTATATTTCTAAAATATGTAAACAATATCTTGCTAATAGACAACGAATATGAAATTCATACATTTAATTGTATGCGTAAGACAAGGTTGTGTCATCAACCATATATTATTCCATATAAGTGACACATCACAAAACACGATTCGTCAATTAGCGATGGATTGCCGTTATGATCGCATGAAGCGAGCAATTATTCTGTCACAGATACAAATGTTATTCCGCTTCAGAAAGGGTGCCTGTGTCGCTGGGCGTCTTTAAGGAATACGATGAATATGGCGTTTGCATGTACGATACATTTGGATTGTTTATGCTGTCGACCAAACATTTTACTGTTTTGGAAGATATTACATGCAGTTGCATTTCATTTACCAATCTTTTAGAATTCTGACAAATCAGAACGGTATATGGATTTAACCATATTAGAAGGACAATATATACTCATAATAATTGAATATGCATATTCGTATATCTGTTATCTTTTAGTTGTACATCAGATATAAAAAAATACGTGACATTAATGCTTACTAGAGGGATAAGATGCAATTACGGTCTGAGCGTACAAGGTTGTGTAAGATGTGTTATTATTCTGTGATGATACATGTTTAAGTATTGTAGTATGGTCTACTTATTCCTAAAGTCTAAAGACAATTTTCCTACAATTGCTGACTTAAAAAATGATCGTCTTTATACTTCCATGCATTGATGATCTTTAAAAATGAGTGAAGTGTCGTATTCTATGTGAAGTTGAAATGTACTCTAGCAATGTCCTTCAAATAATGCTTCGTAAACAAATGAAATATAACAAACATCAACAAATTTCTGAGATAGTTTAAATTGATGAGATCGACATAACGCAATATTTGATATTTTATTATATAATCTAACCCTTTAAAAAAAACCTATGAATACGATCTGTTGACGTCAGCTGGAGTTGTGACGTAAATCGCGAGACGAAGTTAATTAGCATTGTCTTTGACTTCTATATGAACAATACTGAATGGCGTTCTTCTACAGCAGCTGCACGTCTAATCACAACTCCAAACACGAAAGGAATATTTATTCAAATTGAACAAATTTGAAACAAGCGTCACCGCTCACAGCCGTTGCGCGGTGTTTAAAGAAATGGCCCTCAGGTATTTGTGATGATCTGCTTTCCCAGGTTTGGCCCCGAGTTCCTGCTAATGGTAGTCGTTAGGGTAAGGGTATGTTTATATCCATGTCTACCCGCATGTCCCTAAGTAAACATTGTCGTGAGGAAAATATTTCAGTAGTCTGTTCGTTAACCTCATAAGGTGAAAGGTCATGACCCTGAATTTGGATTGACCTTGAAAGAGTTACCACCGATTAATTATCTGCAAGAAAACTAAACACTTGATTCTGTTGATTTTCTCTTAAGCGTTTGGAATCTGGCTATGATTTGTATCACTGGTGAAATAAAAAAAGAGTTAAACAAAATAAAAATGACGAACAATATTAACCATCGTCGAAACATGATTTTTTTAAACGTTTTGATGCTGACTTGAATAAGTTTTCCCCAATTCAGTATTCCTTTTGATTCTCATGATTTATTGAAATGCAATTTAACAGCATATGTTACATATTCAATTTCAACCCCTGGTCATTGTATAAGTTTGAATCAGTATTCTTCGTTCAAAATTCCGGAATAAGAAATTACTTCGAAAATGCTTTACCAAAACCTTTGATTCCTTCACCTCTACAGAAAGTTTGTTCACATACCTTGGTATACTAGTGCAAATATCATGTAATTTGGAGTACCTGTGGGGTATCATAGCATAGTGAAAAAGAAACGTTGAAAGAAATGTTGAAATTTTAATACAGAAGTTCAGATTCTTTCTTCTTTAACGAAATTTTTTATCATACCCCACGATTAACCGTAACAGTTTTAGCAGGTCATTGACCAGGGGTCAAAATTTCGAAAACACTAATTTTTTTTCTCTACAATGTCGTTTACATGTTTTCAACTGCTTTCTAAAAATAGTCATTTTTGTTTCTTTGCACTTAGGAAATATATTTGTGTTGATTTTATTCTCAGAGAGTCGATATGTAAAATTCGACGAAACAAAATTTCGAAAATATGACCTCTTCTGTCTATTTCAACACGCAAAAATTCAAAGTTTTGCACGAGAAACAAGATGATCCCTTGATGAATTCACAGTGGCTATTTTACACATGAACAATGGGTGATGCTCGTTCAGTTCTGGGGAAGTTATCTTATTGACAGACTTAGCCCAAATTACATTACATTTGCACTACGAATCAGAGGTAGAGAACAAACTTTTAATATGCAGCTGTTTTTATGAAATATATCAATTAAAATTGTCTCACAAAATAAAAAACATTTCTAAAAAAACTCAAGGTAAAAATAAAATGGTCAACACAATTTCTCATACAAAAGAGTACTGTTAGTCATTCTCTATTAATACGGACACCGATTTACAAGAAAACTGCGTCCCCAAAATAACAAACCAAATCCCGTGGTAGTTTCCATAAAGAAACTGGAAAGACGCCAAAGTCCACGTAGAGTAACGCCGACTGTCCCTCAAGGGCTTCTGGCATGCGGAAAAGATGACTGTCTCAAGGACCGCTTCTTCTTCCGCCCTTGTTTTCGCTTTTGGATCTCATTGTTGACCATTGCAAGCCACTGGTCAAGCTGGGCATTACTGGGAGCTAAACAGAGATGGAATGGAGAGGGGAAAATAATGGTGCCTGTTTCAAAATTGTTTTAGCGTTCCGATGTTGAGCTGAAACTGTGTTAGTGTTTTGTAATAACATTTTGACAGAGATTTTGAGATCTCCGTTGGTCTTACTAAAAGTGTGTCATGGTTACCGTTGTGTGTTTGGTAAATGGGCGTTTTTCTATTAAGAAAAAACCCAAATTTTCGAGACATCTATATTTTTCTCTCAAGGTACAATAAGTAGGCCTATTTTTTGTTTAAAAAGTAATATATTAATATTATATATATTAATTATATGCCAATAATCATATATCTATCCTATGTATGTAGAAACTACTGAAATTCAAGATCAAAATTTTCCCAAGACCATTTGCTTCTTTATTCATTTTGACTCGCCTTTTAGATAAAAGACTAAAGATGAAAAAAATCATTTCATCAACCATGTGGCCAAATGTGTAAAACATCAACATGAGTTGACAGGAAAAGATAATGTAATATCATAGATTTTCGGAATTAACTACTATCTCTTACTGCCAAATATCAAAGATTTTTATTTGAGTGGCCTTAATTAGCATTTCATTCTGATTTGATGAATGGTATAATTCCGCGGCGTTTCGTGTGTTTTCCAAGATATTGTCATAATGAAATAAAATGAATGTAATTGATGGCATCACCGGGTGGTAGTCAATATCATACCGACTTCCGTTCGCAAACTTCCGGTGCCTTTCAACAAAGCTTTTGGTTGAAGCTTATTACATTACCATATTGATAATGTATTTTGTCAAGAGACTTTCAAAATGACATTTGATAAATTGGCGATTTATTCAAAGTGAACTTACCCAACGATATGAATGGTTTTCTGTGGACCTTTATATTCATACAGCATAATCTATGTTCAACACATCAGTTGACAACCCTCAAAACCATGTTTCCCCCATTAGGAACGATTTCAAAATCATTTAGAATCATAAAGATTGTTTAAAATAATCATTTGAAGGCGAGGAAATTGGCATCGAAAGTGAGGCATTTATGAGAATAAGATGTTAAAAACATAACTGAGATTGAATATTTTGAAGCGAAAGATATTAAAAGGAATCATAAGAATTGAAATGAGATACGTAAAAACCTTAAAGAAATTAATTTCCATTTGTTTCTATTGTCTATAAATTTAAGATTGTTTAATTATTAAATACGATACCATTAATAAACAGACTTTTTATTTCGTTTAGGAGGATATAAAAAAAAAGATTATACTGATCGGAAAAGATTTTTTATACCGATTATTGTTTTAAATATAAAGAAAAGGCATGCACACCAACAAAGGAATTCACACCTATCAATGCCTGAAACCATCCCATGATCAATTTAAACTACAAAAATAAGAATAAGGGGGGATTCAACTATTGAATTGAAATGAATTTCCACACATGTATATCGGTGCATCACACAAAAACACTGTCATCAAATGCTTATATTGCATATAACAATCCTCTTTTACATTTAACCTACAATCAGTCACAAACTGACATTTAACATTTCCTGCTTCAAGAACACTACCCTCTGGTCACTGAGTTCAAGAAACTCAAGCAAAAGGTTGAACACAAGATTTAGGATATTTTTGTCACTGTTGAACGTGTTTAAACGATAAGCTGGTTAATATCGTTCCCCTTTTTAGGCAATACAATCTCGTCTTGTGCAGCATGTCTGGTTATATTTGTACTTGCACCAACCTAGACTCATTTTCTATAATTTTCTTTCTAAACTAAAATTATAACACATGAGTCAAAGAGTACACAAGACAAAGGGTTATTTAGTCCTTTGTCAATGACTTCCTACTATGGTGATTCATAAAGAGACGCTTAAATGTACAATGCATGTCAAACGTCTGTATGATGTTTTATTTTAGATTTTTCTTGGTTAGGACATGTACATTACCCCTTGAAATATTGGTTTGATTCAGATAAGACAACAGGTCCTTCGTCAGTGTCATCAGTCCAGAGTAATGCCATCAGTACAGAGTAATGTCATCAGTACAGAGTAACGTCATCAGTCCAGAGTAATGTCATCAGTCCAAAGTAATGTCATCAGTCCAGAGTAATGTCATCAGTCCAGAGTAATGTCATCAGTACAGAGTAATGTCATCAGTACAGAGTAACGTGATTAGTACGGACAATCGTTCATAAGTACAAACCAATGTCACTGATATGTACAGAAAAACGTCATTCCAAAGACATTTGTACATACTAACACCATTTGTACATGATAATACCATTTGTGCATACTAATAACATTTTTACATATTAATACAATTTGAGAATACTATTACCATTTGTGCATATTAATACCATTTGTGCGTATTAATATCATTTGTTAAGTTCAGATTGTTTGTTGAAATGTTTATAATATCTTAAGTAGTTACCAATGAATTGCAGGGCTTGAAAAAGTAAATATCATAAGTTAAAACTGTATACATTAAAACATACTTCCCTATTTGTCACTATTTATACACCACGTACTAACCTGAATGACTCAAATTTGAGAGTAACATTGTTTGAAATATATATTTTTTATTTTTGAAGGGATTTTTTGTTTGGTGCACGTGGCCTTCAAACCTTTTTTTAATCCACTAACAAGTGTTGTATGCTTGGTTATAAAAGACAATCATCTGTAAGACATTTTAAAGTGATTAAATACTTATACATGTACAAAGTATCATTAAGCACATATGTATCTTTAACTTCAATTTTATTGAGCATCCTCGTCACTTGCTTGACAACGTATATGAATCATAGGTCGACAAATGATTGTTTCATATCGTTAAGAAATCAGATTGTATTTAGTTATGCAGGGTCTGAGTGGTCACGTTTTATTCTTGAATTATCATAAGTAATCCATATAACTTTGAGATCCATGTCAGATGATTAAAAACCCAATGATGTTAATAACTCTATTGTCGTTAGTGTCTGCTTTAGATTCAATAAAAAAAATTTTAAACTAAAAATGCTCAATGGTATTATCGTTTAACCACATTGACAGTAAAAGTAGTTTGTTATTCTTTCTTTGAAAATGGTCTTAGAACATATTATAGTATAAAGAAATACAACAGACTTTTCAAGAGTTGGTGCAGATCTCATCTTATAAGATTGTAATCATTTGACTTGTAAGTTACATTTTCCTTTAGCTTCTTTGAGAGGTCGAATACGACAAACTGTCAAATTGGAATTAATGTTCTCAAGATGTACAGAACTCGGTCAGGATTCATCGTCTATTTACTTTACACCTCGAGATAGACATCTACGAACATACACAGGTATGTGAGAACAAATCCCATTATACCTGACCTGCCTCACATGTACCCACCTGGGAATACTGTCAATAATAATACACCTGACAATGACTCGAATGTACTGTACACAATCCTCTGTTCAATAAGAAGAAACGTCTTCGCCGTATACATTATGAAAATTAGGTCAAAGAGACAATTAAAGCAGCTTCACAGTAAAAGTGTTGGACACGATAGGTATGTCAAAGAGATAAAAGGGTCTGATTAATGGCGGGGAAATAGGGCAGGTAAGCTATAATAACGTCATCTGGTCTCACCTGGAATTTATGCTATCAATACATAAATCGACCTATATACTTAACGTGTTAGATAGGTTATGTATATGACTTGGAAGATCGGAGATTGTGTACAGTGGTCTTATAAAAACATTATTTCTGAAACATGTCGTGGAAGTCGCCATTATCGTCTAAATTGTATTAACAAATGACACTTTGGTTTTGATTTATCGAGAATGCTTTACATGGGTAGTAGGATATCTATATAGATAAATAAAGTGATCTCATGAAAAGCGAAAATAAATGTTTAAAATCTAAAGACAAGGTTTTTTAATCAGAACGAACGTTCCTTAATTGGCTATTCTATGGAATCTATTTTCCTACCTCCATTAAAATGTGTTCACACAAAAATGTCAGGCGGTGTTTTTTCATTGATACTTTATTATTTCTGTTACGACTACAGATGATGGGGATGATTAACGGGATGTTTAGATCCTCTGAAGATAATACATTTGGCATAAAATCATGATTGTTGGATTTTTTATAAAAGTACCACTGCACCTTAATGCAATTTGAATTTTCAAGATGTGTGGGAAATGCATTATAAAATGGCTCTGAAAAAAATGTTAAGAGACTGACTTTGGTAATGTGAAGGTAAGACATTGTTATGATTGTAAAACATCTTCAAAAAGTCCCATGATAATCGACTCTTTATGTCCTGTAATAAATATAAAGACATTTTGAAAGGACAATCCTATCGGGGTATTGTTTGTGCAAAAGAAATTCAAAGGGACAATCCTGTTCACGGGTATTATGTTAGAACATGAATATAACTCAACCTAGTTGAAACCTGTTTCTGAGGTTAACATTTTAGTTGATTTAGACTGGAAAACTCGAAAAATAAAAGCGCACATTCCACTCAAAACAAAATGGCGGACCGGATGCCAATAGGTCAGGGTCTCCAGATATCTCTGGTGAACAAAACGTAAAAGGACTTTAGTAAAGGTATATGCTTATAAGCTCAAATGTTATAAATCGAAAAGATTCTTAACGATACACGTTTAATTCTATTGTGAAAACATGTTGCTTTGGATAAGAAAGCGAAATTACTAATCCTTTAGTTTTCATCATCTTTTAGATAAAATATAACGTATGTAGATATGCACTCGAGAAAGTTATGCTACATCTAAGTTAGAGATATCATTAATTCATTTGATATCAACAAATATTTTAATACAATTTCTTAAATTCACATATTTAGCAGGAATACACGTTTCCTACATGTAGGAGATGAAACATCAGCAAGGACGAGATCAAAATCTTTAAAATGAAAATATAAGTATAAACGCTCTTTTAACTGTCAAATTCAAAGTTTGATGACGTCGTGATATTGACATTGACGTGACATTGAAGGACAAGAAACAACAAAAGAAATCGATAACAGTATGTACATTTTCCCAGATTACAGTGTTTGATGCTTCTACATAGCATTTGTTTGTCAGAGAAGAAGGGAGATTTACAAAGACAACAAAATGCCGCATCGAAAGGCCATTGTGAAACGAAGAAGACGGGAGAGAAGATTTTTGGATGTGCCAAAATGGGTCATGTTTGTCAGAAGTCTTTGAAGGTCTATTTTGAGTTTGGAATTTGGCATTTTGTGCCTTTTCCTCATTCGTAGACAGCTTTACTTCCAAGATGAATCAAGCAAAGATGACATTGGTCTTAGCCTGTTTGTACCATTCTTATTTCATGCTCTTGGTTTGTTTGGAGATGCTTCTGGTAACAATAGAAACTAGGAAGTGACATTGAAGCGGCACCTGAAGATGAACAGACATTATCAGTGGAACTTTAATCTCTTAGATATTTGACATTTCGGTTCAATGTTGCAATGTTGCACTAATTCTACACTGCCCCTGACCTTGATAAGTTGATACAGTTGTATCAATCAGGACGAGCTTCAGAAATAAGCTGTAAGTCAAATTAGGGTTTAAATGATTAGTTGGTCCAACTATAGCCTCTCACAAATCGATGTAATACGTCTCTACGAGGATACGTAACTGCACCGAAGGTTTATGGTAAGTTATTTCTAGTGTTGCTTTACGAAATCGGAGTAATTATTTTGTTAAATATGAGTAGCTGCATGCTTTGAAAATTAACACTCAAAATAAAGTAATTTTATTTTTTACATTTAATTTGATAACATGCAAAAATGATGATTTACAATTTTATCTTTAAAATGATATTTCAATTTGATTAATATTATGTGTATCTCTATAACGTATTAATCGAGATCAACGCCTACGACACCAAATTAAGCAGAAAATAGACAGAAATTTGTTCTCATATAAAGAGATAAATACAGATTTTTTCCATAACTTTCACCTGGTCCTTAATTTCAAATGCAACGTATTTAATATACTGAATAAGAAAAACAATATATAGTTCATGTTGTTATGGAAGGAACAAGGCCAGGGTTTGTACTTGTTATGACATGGCTGAGACAAGGTGAAATACGGAGTAAGCTCCTGAAGACAAGCTTATTATATGACACGCAAAATACACACGCTAGGAGCATCAGCAGTAGACAACCTACACGTGGAAACGATTCACGTGGATGACCGCGAATATACTAAATACTAGTATACATATTGATTATAGGCCGCTTGTAGTCTTTAACCCTCGGTCAATAAGTGTTTTACAACTTTTTATATTTGTTCAATCTACATAGAGATAGGTAAGCACAAGGCTTGTGATTACTAAACGGTGGGGATGTATAAAGTGAAGCTTGCAAACCAGCTAAACTGATAGCTTAATATTGAAATTACAACACAAAATCAATTCAACATATTAAGTCTCCATTTGACAGGTTTTTGGTTTGGCATTTATTCAGAGACCTTGGGCGGCGTTTCAATTGTAATCACCTTAAATATATCTACATGTAGAGTGATAATTTCTTAATAAATACGTATTGTTTACATTCTCTTTCGTGCTAGGGTTCGTGTAGTTGTGCAATGGATATGCCACTAAGCGTAGGAAAATGCATAGTACTGTTTTGTAATGGCATCGGTGATCCTTTGGGTGTTCTATTCAAATAGAAATATAAGGATTAGATGTGACAGTCTAAAAAGAAATTGGGATTGGCACCATTTATCTTGATGCACATATCTTAATTATAAAACCTTTTCACCTTCATATGTTCCAATGACGATATAATATAAAAAAAAGTACTGCTTGTTTTTTATCTTCACGACTCCACTTGGTAAATATGAACCAATTCCCAATTGCAGCAATCAGAAAACGGTAACAATCTCGGGTTGGTAGAACGTTTAATATCACATGAATAGTACTAGCTAATCAACAAAAGGGTATATGCACAATGAAGGGTGACTTTAGTATCCCTTGTGCATGAAGAATCGTACATTTTTACTATGTGATAAGGTGATTGATTTTATACATTTCTATAAGGTTGATTCCTGACTTTGCATCTCTTAAATGCAATCCATTAAACTGTCCTTTGTTGTATTTGACTTCATATTGAAAACTATAATTTGAAGAGATTGTTAATTTCATGATACATATAATGAAACACAAAAGCTTTTTAAATCATATGGCTAACGGCCAATATGATTTTACTTCTCCAAATGTACTGTCAATACATCAATAAAAAAGTGCATTATAAGAGTCGAGCTTTTTATACTAATCCCTATCTGACACAGATTCAAACGTGCATCTCTGTTAATCGTAACTTCTTATCAGAAGAGTTAACCACCTTTGATCGTCCGCGTCTGCCGCCATCTTGAAATCCTGAGCAACATCATGGGAACTACTTCAACGCTGACGCTTGCCAAAGAGGAACAAGGAACCGGCTTGGCATGAAATAATGCGGAAGCTTGCGTTGACCTTGGGGGACCTTGACAGAAAGAAGGGAATCTTTCTTTGACGCGCCAGGAACTCGGAGTTCCTCACAAAATCAAACAAACTAAGCAAACGCGGAATAACGCTGGTCGATCCCCTGTTCTGTTGTGTGTTACATGTCTTTGTTGTCCGTGGTGTTGTCACATTGACACGCTGTTTAAGGGGTAAACATCTTTTTGTTTATTGTATCATGCATGCCAACAGAGAATAGAGGTCAAGGTTTGCATCATGCACAGTAACACGTTTCTATCAAAAGAAAGATAATTAGGTCACGATAAGGTCAAATGTTTCGACTTTTTCGATAACTTTTGTGAAAATTTAAAATATCGCGTAAGATTATTGTAAGATATCGAAACTTATGACGCATGATCCAATTGTTCAATCTGGCTTAGCAAATATTTTCACTTTTTATTTTGCAACACCACGTGACATTTTTAACATGGACAAAAAATCATTATGATATTGACATTAATCATTCGAAAAAAATATTCGATGGACAATTCTTTATTGTGAGTTTTTCGTTACGAGGTGTTTGATTCAAAGACGATGTAAGTAAATTTCATGTTCAGCAAATTCGGAAGGAACGGTTCTATGAATTTTAAAAAAAAAACCATTACCTGACAATTTCAAATGAAACGTCAATCTTGTATATTGGAAATTGTACAAGATAATCTTTGGCACTACAAGTGACAATATAACTGCAGTACAAAAACACAGATTACCCATGATCACAAGTAATGAATGCCTAAGTGTATAGATTATGGTTCCTTTTGTAACCAGAAAAAATAAGAAAATATAGAGAAGACGCGTGTCGAACGCTCACGTGTCTATTTATGTACCATCATTCTTATTATAAGTATCATCATATATGTTTCTAATTACAGGTAATAAAATAGTTCCGTCTAATTAACCCACACGTTTGACCCAGCCCACGTGTTCATTGTGTAACTAATTAACGTCAGCGGGATTGTTCCGATCGGCGTTCGACTTAAGGGAACATAGAACGTACCTGCTTAAGAACATAGAACGTACCTGAGGCTGTATGTCAGGGAATGGTGTGCATGCAACGTTTCGATGAAAGGCCTGTAACGTTTCGTATTGGAACACCGACACATTGCTGACTGACTGCAACAGTGTTAGTTTGATTAAGATAACTAAATGATTCCATGTTATTGAGAGCATATCTCTTATCATCAAGTTCCAAATAAAATTGTTTAAATGATTTGAACTTGAACTTGCTAAGTGCTAGATAAAACAATGTAATTTAGCATATGCATACAATGTTACAATGAGTAGAGATGTAACTTAATTATCTTTGAACCTTATGACTGGTAGGTGAAACAGACCCATTGGATCAAATGTATACAATATTTCCAAGAGTAATGATGTACATTATGTTATACGTTGTCGGATAAAACATTGTTAATAAAGTGTTTCCAATGACATGATACTACAATGTGTTGCATGAAGAGTGGATTGATGGTGTGTGTGTATTAATCGTGAATACGATGTTTTAAATGTTCACGTTATGACATGACACTTTGACAAGTTGTCATCATAGGAAGCGCCGGTCGTGATGGTATCAATGATTGCAGCATTTGCTGAAATGTATAAAGTTTTGAATCTTTCAAATAACAATCATTGTGAAGTTGTAGCGATCTGAACATAATCAAAGAGATAACCTTGTATCTATGAAGTCAGATGTCATGAGGCGCACGGTGATCATGCATGACCTTTCATAAGTGTTCATGACTTTTTTTATGAGGAAGCGCATATATAAAGGACAAAGTTAATGTAGATTTTATTCATATTCTTTTTAAAATATACCTTGAATGATCATCGATCCTTGGTTTATCAATCGTATCAATTTCATTTCTATTTATGGCGTTATTGGCACCTGTCACTTGCGTTCATTTTATAATGATATTGATATCCATGCTGCCAGCACATTACCTTGTCTGTATATTACTATTGCGATGATTGCTGAATATATATCAAATAATGAAATACAAATGACATTGATTTAACCATATTGATATGCTCTATATTTGTAAGTACAAATTATTACAATTCACATTGATAAACATCGTGCTTTCATTGATTAATTGAGATAATATCCCTCGGATGTTGATCCGTTCTATTCATACTGTTAAACAGTTATTTTGCTCTAGCGATGATATTACAAATTATTGATGTGGGCTAAACAAATATATCATTTAAACCATCAGATCATATATTAATCGTGGTTCTATTTCCAGATCTGTAATTAGAACATACAGAGCTAATAATAGTTTCGATAATAACTGCTTCCCGAATGTTGTAAGGGTCAATATATAGATATTGAATGTATATAATGGTTTAGTAGCTCACGCACTGTGAATGTGTCGGAATGCAACTGAATTAAATAACTTATATTATATTGAATATATTCAGATTCACCACAAATTGACTGAACGATTATTTTAAACCAAACAAGCCAGTTTATACGTTGGAAGTGATGATACATTCACATTTATAAGTACAAAATGGACAGTGGAACAATCAAGAAAGTCGATTGTGAATTGGTCAGTACAGTCATATATCAGTCACATATTGCTGAAGGGGTCTGCTTAACTTACATGTAAAGTCAATGACACGCACACAAGTGACACATTATTGAAAACGGGGACTTACAATGACATTCCATGTTATTTGTTGGCGAACGTTTCCTTGTTAATATTTGCCATACACAACCCTGTCAAACTAAGCGAATGTGTGTATAATATGAAACTAACCTTGAATAAAATTGTTTTATTTTGGTTTTTCTTTATAATAATGATAAGTACACACACATAAGTAGGCGCACATATCCAACTACTAAGCAGTTTCTCCAAGCGATACATATTATTACGGATTTTTTTCTCTTGGAGCTGCTGAAGATTTACATCCGCTATATCTAAGGTACCCATCTAGGTGGACTGAATGCAATGTTCATAAAGTGTCTTGCCCAGGGAAAAACATACAGGACGACCCAGTTCACGTTTTTAGTGTCTCCACCGGGATCCGAACCGGGCCTTTGTGGTGATAGGCCAGCACAATAACCACTACACTACTGTCCTTCATCTCGTGATTCAACTTTGTTGTTATTTTTATTATGTTTTCTTTGTTGGAACTGTTCAGTTCATGGAAAACTTGCAGTACAGCATCTCGCAAACTTTTCCTTAAATAAACACAACTGAGTTTACCTGTGCATGTTAAAGTGCATAAATATTCAATGTATAATATTCCCAAACTGATTATTATCGCTCCAATCTATACTACCGAATTATATGATGTACAACAAAATTCATATATATGATTACGGACTGAACGCCGATGACATCATGATGTAACAGTTAATCAATACAATAAAGTTGAAGGACGTGGACGTCAAGAAACTAGTGCAATGTCAAGCAACTGTAGAAAGTACGGATAGAACTCAATTTAATTAAATCAAATATCATATCTTTATTAAAACATCATCAATAGTTTTAGATTATGCGAAACAGACAAAATCCTTTGAATGTTCAACTATATTATTTCAATGATATTCTATACAGCTATTCATCGGTTTACTCTCTTGTGAGATGAACACTCGTATGTCATCTCATTATTGTTTAGTGTGAATAATATAGAGATTTATTATTATCCTTATGTACAAATGATATTTGATATAAACACAGTTTTCATCCGAAGCCAGTCACACACGTAGCTTAATTTTGTGTATTTTGTAACACGCCTCTTGGTAACAACAAGTATATCAATTCATATTCGATATGAAAAATTAATATCTATATAATGAATCTCTACAGTAATGTTAATCATACACAAACGACGAAAAAGATATGTATCTGCCATTGATGATAAAGTTATATTTGTAAATGAAAAGTAAAAATAACTTTAGAAGCACTGGCATTAATAATCCGTGATTTTTTTGTCTTGATGAATTAAATAAATAAATTGCAAACAGTTTAAAAACATAAATGACCTTGGTCAGGTAAATATGATCAAATTATATTCTTTACACCATACTATCATAAACTATAGCTTCCAGTGTGTTTTCCCTATGTCTGCTCTGGTATCTGCAAACGACTTTCCAATGTTCATGCATTGCTCATTAAAGTGACAGCCCGTGTTTTTCTTATAATTTATTTGTTTTAAACACGCGCCACAATACAATATGAGTTAGTATCAGTTGAAAACATCTTAATCAGTAAGCATATCTGTCCCCAAACGTCAAATACATGACAGTCAATAGCTTTTGATGGAAATCCAACAAAAACATTAACAAATGTACATTTACTTAAGTCATACGTCCCGTTCACATGTCAGAATACTACTATTTAACCTCTTAAACAATACCAATCATAACCCTTATTCCTGTCTGCTAAACACATGTTTTCAAAATTGCGTTTTAGTTACGGGCGATTGCCAACAGTAGCGCATAGTTCAGTTGTTCGATAGAACAAACTACGACGCAATACGATTACATGGTCAGTGTACTGGACATACAAGCATATCACTACAGTCTTGACCATATCTTTTACATACCATTTATAATGTTTTAAATTAGGTCATGGATTTTTGTCAGAAGTTTTAATGTTTAATATTTTTCAATAGATAGGTAGATAGATAGATCGTCTTTATTTCCTCCAAAATTGAAGATAAATATATATGCATGATGCTTTTGATGATACATTATTCAATGAACAAAGTATATATATCAATAGGTATAAATACATATGAACATGAGTGCATGTTCTCCGTTAGTACAGGAGACCGCACCGTGGCAGGGTGACATGTAACAGAAATGTAATCATTCTGGAAAATTCTGTTTTCTAAATTCTATCCAGGGCCAGGGATTCGATCAGCGGAAAACATCAACAAAGCGACCTTACTCCGTAGTGACTGAGTCCACAGCACCACCCTTTTCTGTCAACCTTGTCTTCAGACGTGTTGTCTTCCGCTTTGTCGCTCTTCCAGTTTTCAGGTTGTTTATAACTAAAGTGTTTACTAGATTAAAGTGTAACTTGATTGTTAACCCCTTTGTAACTAAGATGTTTACCCCTTTTAACTAGTTTTTAAAACCATTTTGCTACTGAAGTGGTTACCAATTTGTGACTAAAATGGTTACAGTTTATATCGACTGCGGTTACATTTTGGTGAAGAATGTTGACAAATGGTCTCTATGTATTCTTATATAATATTTGATATTTTGTATTAGCAGCACTAGTGAAGTCTCTGTAGTGACTATCCAGTTAAACACAATAGGACGAAAATGAAGTAGATCCTTCGTTTATAAAGGTAGCTTTTATACAAAAGTTAAATATGACTTGAATTAAATCTAGAGTGATAACAATGGCAATTGTTATGTTGACTTTTAGGATAAATGCCTTATTGACTTTAATCTCTTTGATTTCTGAACAAATTTATTCCGTACTTAACCCTTGACAAACCATCTCTATACGATTCCAACTTCATGCGTTGAACAGTTTGATAGATATATATATACTACTATCATTTCTTCTGTATTTTTGAAAATGTTAAATTCATTTTTTTTTAAATTTCCTCAAAGTTACGTAATCTAAAAGCCGACTTTTCCCCTCAATAGAGTACAATGCGGCAAAAGGGTTAAAACGCAATAACTTTTTTTAGCATTACTGCCAAATCTATGAATTTCCACGACGCAATGGTCATGTTTGTCGGACATTGGCGGAGTGACAAAGGAGAAATGATTCGCAATCTTTGATATTTCCCTTTGGATATTCTTAGCCTTGTTAAATATGGACATCACCTTGTAGCGAAAGCACTTATTTCTAACACTTGCTTACTTGGCGATTTGTCTGTGTATTTTGCGAAATAGTATTGATTCACATATTTCAAGAACCGTTTTACAAGTTTCAAACATTTTTTCATTTAAGAGGCTAAATGGGAAAATGAGTTCACTAAACGTCCAAATGTGAGCTCATAGGAACCAACTACCAAGATAAAATATTCAAAGAGAACACAAAATATCATATAATACAAACAAATTCTAAACCTACAAAACTATTAATGATGCATTTGAAAGGAACTACAGAAGATAAAATTGATCAAAACTGCAGTTCACCTTTATCGAGACTAATCAAATATTTATTATGTTATCTGCCGAAAGTAAGGATAACATTAAATTATATGGGTGAAGATTGAAACTATGTTGGTTAGAGATTAAGCAGCGGATTGGGTCGTTTCTTTAAGGGACAGTCGTCTCAGGTATATACATCTGCATATAATGCTATTCATAATGGCTCATTACGTCCTTTACAATATGCCTTAAACCGAATATTTCATGTTCATGCATGAATCAAAAAGGGGAATTAAAACCGTTTCACCAAGATAGTCCGTTGTGATTTTCCCTTTAATAATTTACGACAAGCAGTAGTTGATATACTCATCACTTACATCCTCGACTCTTTATTGCCATGTGTAGCTACGAAACTAAACAATGTAAGTGATAGCTCTATATTGACCCAATCGCATCGAGGCAATTTCAAACACGCCGTGACGTCATCAGTTTTTGTGCAGTACACAACAACGGTAAAATTTCGTCTGATTATCGAGTTTTCCGGCGAAACTCTCTAAGTTTTATCAGATCCGTCAATTTATCTGTAGATTATAGAGTCGCCTCGCTTTGATCCTCACAGATAGTTGCCGGTTTTTGTCAACATTAATCATAAACATTATACACATATACTGTAGTTGCGTTTCGAGAACAATTACGATTTATCAACAGAAGGATTAACTGTTATTCTCCAAAATGGATGTAAGTCAATTACATGTTAACTAAAGGAAACTAAGACACCTAACCTAGTTATAGTTCCTATTGGTTTAAGTGTCTCTGATGACTAACGGGAGGGACTGTCTTTTAGTTGTTCAGGACTTTTTGTAATGATATACAGAGCGGAATACGTGCATGACCCCATAACCACCACGTAAAACAAATATATTTGGTTCGAATCCTGCAACTGACCCGTCCAAGAAATGTAAAGCATCAATTGCAATTTGTGCGATCCCAAATATAAAAATATTTTGAAAAACTTAAAATATAAACAAATTTATTTCAAAATATGTATATCGACATTTTACATGAAAAGTTTACTCGAATGCCACATTGGTTGCAAGTGAACACTGGAGTATACATGTTCGTGAAAGACATCAGTTGCAAAGAAATATTGAGTTCTCTGTTCACAGTAATTGGTGGTCTTCACGCAGATCGACAACAACACGTCCATTTCACTGCGGTTTTATTTTCACGCTTCATTATTTTTATGTCACGAAGTCCATTTAACATCTCCAAATAATCCTGCCAATACGTGTATAGAGCCATGCTTTTACAGAAGCAAAAGAACTGTTATAATTACCCCATCCAGACCGTGTTTACAAAGCTAGGAAAGCCTTTGTCCATTTCAATGCATTAATTTTGCTCATCAAATGGCTAAAAGGTACACGATTTCGAATCCTTGTTAAACCCAGAATAGAAATGAATCCGCAGCTACAAAAGTGAGTGAAGATTCAATTAGGTATCTAGTGCGGAGGCGCTTTGTCCCCTGTCCTGAACTTAGTCTGTCAGACGTTCCAGCAAGAATAAATACAATTTACCAAGCAAAACAGATAGACAAATGGAAAAAACTGCTTGACCTTTTATACTAGTAAAAGAGAGGGAAGGAAAGCATCTCCCTGTACCATCCCCCGATCTAACGCTAAAGCACGTACATTTTAACGCCGGCTTGACATGTCAATGTACCCCTTGAACTGTACTTCTGGGAGGGGGAGTGCGTGGGGGAGGGAAAACTTTAATCCGAATACCTATTTTGGGAAATATTTCGACCTCAGCTTATAGAACATTCATAATCTGACCAAGGTTCATAAATACGTTACTATGTTTAGAATATAGATGCAAAGGCACACACACTTTGTATTTACTATGAATTCAAAGGCTTCTGTTTATATATTTACCTTTCCTGTCAACGCGTACAGGTATGTCCATGTTAATTAGTTGAGACAGGTGTCACGTGGGTTGCAGGTAACGTGAACGCACGGCTCTACAAACTGAAATCTGTACGGGTCATGTTAACACAACGCACCTTGCAAGAACTTTATATATAAGGATTGAAATGAAATTAAACCGAAATAAGACCAGGAATCTGTCATATCCTGATGGGACTGTAGAGATTGGAAGACGCTACTAATTGCACAGAACTGACTATATTTCAGTTTTCATAAAATTTAGAAGAGTCCAGTCGGTTTATTTTTTGTTGAAAATATGCCTTACTCATACATAGAGTTATAATGGATAATTTGTACAATTTCAATCTAAATCATAGTTTCATGACATGAAAAACCGAAAAAAGTGGCTGAACCTGCGAAGCCCATACAACCTACCCTTTAACAGGCATTGGCAATACGATAGAGGAAACCACTGTTCTATTGATAATCAACGTCTGTATTGCAATGAATGAACCGTTTCAATACTAAGGTGACACAGAGTATGTTTCTTAATTTTGTTTGTGGCTAAAATAGAAACTATCATACCAAAATTATGCTATTTACTTGTTTTCAATTATCATCGAAAAACCACAATAAAGATATGACGTTTACATGAATTCTACTTAAATGGCCCAATTCATTCCACAAACACATATTTGTCTTTGTATTTTCATCAAATAGATTTACAAAAGTAAGTTTTAGGTATTATTGCGCGCTACTGTCCTGTTTTCGATTATAAATTACGATTTTGACCTGTTTATTGTCACTGTAATGAACTCCTAAAAATATAATTGGTCCTTTTCAGAAACAACTGCTGGGAGTTCAAACCATGTATGAAATCTGACATTGACTCAAAAATACTCTGTGTCCCTTTAACGTTCATACCGATATCAAGCAAGAGGCATGCATGTTTGATAACGATGTATCTACATCTTGCTTGATAACGGTGTTACTACATCTTGTTTGATAACGGTGTAACTACATCTTGTTTGATAACGGTGTAACTACATCTTGTTTGATAACGGTGTAACTACATCTTGCTTGATAACGATGTATCTATATCTTGCTTGATAACGATGTAAATACGTCTTACTTTATAACGGTGTATCTATCACATGCTTGTTAACGATGTATCTCCATCTTGGTTGATAAAGGGGTATATCCATCTTGCTTGATAACGGTTTATCCGTTGAACGTTGAATCATTGCAGCAAAGCAGATGATTATTCATAGGACAATGTTGGTATTCCCCATTTTGAGGTACTCAAATTGACCATTTTTCGTGCTTGGGGTTCAAAATTACGAATATTATAAAACACACTCCATAATGCAATTTATTTCTTTTGTAAGTAATACAGTCATCTTCAATCTTGTCATCGGCGACCGTTGTCCTTTTCATGTTATTTACAATATGTCTTGATTTACCGAAGTCTAACTATAAGAGAAAATAGGGCAATAACATAGATTGTTAAAAGCTATTGTAAATATGTCATATATCACCCCAGCGCCTCTCAATTATCTGTCTACACACAACGTACGCTACGTACTTGACTGAATAATCCCTTAACATTGTTTATATCAGGGTTCTTTTTCAGGGGCTAGCAATCTTTCCTTGTTTAACCCTATACTACTAGCTTAGAGACGCGTCGTAAAAATGAAATGTCGCTTGATCATATATACGGTAATACTTACCAAAGTAACTTTGTTTGCTTTATACTGAATATGAAAGGACACCTGCTTCATGATGACTATATTTATTGATAGATAAAGAAATCATAACGCGTTGCCTCTTATCTTTAAGTGGTCTACTTACTATGTCTCATGGGGGTACTACAGGGAAATGTTATAGCTCTGTGGCTTTTAGTATTAGAGTTGTTTTCATGTAGGTTGAGATGTTTTGCATCGATTTGACAGCATGGTTTGCAAGACATTCTTGGTTTAGTTTGCACATGTATGTTCCTCCATTCTAAGTTATATAAGCTGTAGGTATTTTGAATACATAAAAGTGGTGTTTGATGATTTTGATTTTTAGATGGAACATATCAATTAATTATATCTTTAAATTTCACCATACGTTTCCCGGTACTTCATAGGAACATGAGAACATTCCTAAAAATAGATGTTCGTAGTATTAACTAAACGAATTTTTCAAAACTAACAAGTCGTTTATTTATCTATAGTTTCATTCATTTGGTATAATACTCGTTCTTATGTATATCAACCCATCTAGTTACTGTTTTCTAAGCTTGTATTTTTTTTAATTCTCAAACTTAACTTCTTATAGGAAGCTCACATGAACATCATTAATTTATTCAAAATTCAAACAATCTATGATGATTTGTATAATCTGTATGTCATTGAAGTCTCTGTATTTTATAGATTCTGGCGTTTACATCCGCTCACTCCTCATACTCGTAAATGAAAGGGCTGTGCAACTTGTCACTTGACTAATCTCATCATCGTCTTCTCTCTATCGGTATCTGGATAGGCAACTACAATATTCTGCATCTATCCGTCAGTCTGACTCCTAGATTAAATATCACCTCTACATGCAGGGATGTTTAACCAATCTCTCTGGTATACCTCAAACAAAATATCTGTGTGTCGGCGTCTTTTCCATTATCTCTCTACGTCCACTTGTCCATTACATTATATGTTATCTTTTTCATATGCTTGACGTTTGACCAGTGTCCAGTCATGGCTAGACTAGCGGACGTCTGGGCTTCACACAAAGGGTTATACAGAGACGCGAGTCTGTATGCTGTTGTATTCATCAGTGAACACAGTCTGTCATACGGAACACGGAAAACGTGAAATCCTGGATTTGTATGTGTCAACACATTTGTAACATATGGCTTAAATTATTTTTCAACCAAATCCATTGCCCAATTTGTATTCTGAAAATCTACACATTTATTTTCAAATAGTACTTTGCTGTATATCAATTACTTTGTTGTTCCGTTATTTCAAATTGTATATTTATCATCCAAAACTGTGTTCCACAGGAGATATCGCTTGTGTAGGATCAAGCGATATCATCTAGGAGATATCGTATGGACAGTAGATTTTGAACAATGCCCTGTAACAGTCAAGTTCGTGACATCACAAATGTTTTACATCATCAAGCAATGACGTCACAATGCTATTACGTCATAAATATGACGATGTCACAGTGCTTTGACATCACCGCACTGAGAGTCTTGGAGAAGTGCAGTGTTTTGAAATATACATTTTCATGGAAATGAAATGAAAAATGATTTTGGATGATGAATTGAATCTCACCCTCGTGTCTTCTGATATCAAATATATCAACACTCGTTGATAAAAGTTAAAATATCCTCGGCAAGCCTCGGATATTTATAAATTTTATCAACTCGTGTTGATATATTTGATATCAGAAGACACTTGGGTGAGATTCTCTATATATACATTCATAGTCTTTTTAGCATTGCATATAGCCTCTAAATATTTTACTTCAAAAGGAAAATGTGAAAAGGCAAACTCAATACTTTTCTGTCTGCTTACACAATACACATTTCACAAGAATAATACTTCGTATATACAATGAATGCACAGTTATGCATAACTTTAATACAACGTTGCATTAAATTAGCATTAACTACTATATCGGAAATATTCCAATTTTGCTGTAATCATTTTAATAAACAATATTTTTTCCTTTATTCTTTAAGTTCAGAGTTTAGGTAAATTCTAAAGCTTCACACATTACTGGTTCAGTCGTTTTCAACTGCCCATTTTCCCATTTTGTGCAGAGCTGACCATATATTTTTTTATTTGTTTTTGTATAATATTATAAGCCTTTCTTCAGTTATGTTTATTTCACTGCTTAATTCTTTTTCGTTTTATTTTCCATTGCAGACATTCCATTGATGCATATGATTCTTCCATTACCATCTAGTTTCTATGTTTATAACTGACTTGTTTAATGTCATTTCTGACAACTCACTCGATTGAAATACAATCAAATAAATTCTAGATCACACGTTATAAAAACAAACTTATTTATCAATATAAATAAACCGAAATGGCAAAGAGTATCGTATATCAGTTTGATATTGAGACGGACTCTGCTATATAACTCGCTGACTAATCAAACAAGTTTTTTTAAAGTTAAATAATGAAAGCAGAGTGTCAAAATACAAATAGTGTTTAAATGGGTATTTATTATTGCTACAAAATGGAAATAATGCTTAAATTGATGATATTTTGTATTTTTCAACGGCCATTAAAATATCTGAAAAAAATGAAAGGTTGCTTTAAAATTGTCAAGAGAAATGAAGGCGATTTTATGTAAGTTGTTCAAAGTTGTAATAGTTTCAGATATGGTTAAATGATATGTAGCAAGTATGTTATTAACATTTGTAAATGTAGATCAAGTTTCTTAGATGCTAACAGATACATCAGGTACAAAATAGACATACATTTCAAACTCAGGTAGTGATGAAATTCCGGGCCCCCTTCTGGCAGGTGCGTGTGGGGGGTCGTCAGGTACCCCATGTGACGACATAACGCTGAGCTACTATCTACATGACGTGACCTTCACAATAGCATCCCTTCAGATCCCTCACACCGAGATTCTACGACGTCGCATCCTGAAATCTACACAGGTGTCTGTAATGAACATCGTCGAATCAACAGGTGCTTGAAATGTACACGTCTAAGTATACGTAAAGAATATTGAGCGTAACTTGTAGCGAGGCCAACAATCTGACTTTATCATTCAACCCTAAGTTCACTCTACTGTATGCTGGACGTGTATATCCGTTTGGAAAATATATCTAGATTTTTGTATATAAAGATCCTCTCCTCTATTAAGTTGGATCTTTTCTAATTTTAATTTAAATAGTAACGTTATCAAAATTTATTTTTTATCAAGGTCTGAGGATAAGTATAGGCTACTTGCCGTAAGTGCCATCATGGTCATTTACAAGGAAAGTTTGATTGACAGGTCTGACCTGAAGCTCAGCAGGTGATGCATGTTTCAAAGGAGAACACGTGCAAAGCATGCCAGCATGCTCGCTGTGTCTGTGTCACTTCGGAAAGGTACATCGTGGTTCGTCACAGTTGAAATAAGTGATTGTTGACGTTTGAAAGTGAAGTCGATGGAGAATGTTTGTAAACAATAGAATGTACTAATTTTAGGGGTTGACCTCGGTGCACTATCATTGTCGCTGTTTGTTGTCGGGTTTTACTATCCATCAACGTCATCTCTATAAATTGTCATTACAGGAAGTGTTATATGCACTGAGAATTCCTTTCAGGCTATATGAAAAATGAAATAAAATGATCAAATCAACAACATCATATTTCTTATTTTGTTTGGAATTTATTTGGAGTGAATCGAAATTTTAGAACCATATTAGTTTGAGATATTAACTAAGAGGAGAGACTTGAAAACAAACATTTTCAGAGTTGAGACATTTTATCATGGAATTTTGTATTGTGAAGAGAATTATGAATATATAATCATAAAAGGTTATGATGGCTATGTGCTCACAAAAAATATGACAAATAGCTAAAATGTTTCTGTCAACAAAAAGCTTTAGGATGCCAAGTAAAAAGGCTATACAAGGAAAAGTATCATGATTTTAATTTGTTTGATATTTGTTTAAATTTTGTTTGTAACTTTCATGGTTTCAAATTATAAAATGACATTTTATGCTGCGTCCAACATTTGCTACCTTTAGTCAAAGGGCTCTGCAACGGTCCAAAAGTAATGTATGGTACTTACGACTGTCTTAGTGCTAAGAGAGCTTCGAAAGTCTAGGCCCATATCTCTTGTCTATAAAACCTTGATAATAGACCATCATTACTTAAGGCAGGGGATCTGAAATGGGCAAATATCACTTTTTCTGAATATTTTATTCAGACAACCAACTTTTGAATTTATTAGCAATACATGTAGGTTTCGTGTTTTCCATCATTCATTGCCTTTCTATTCCTTGTTAACAAACGTATTGCACCGCCATATGCATTATTGTCCATATATTACGTTTCAATATAACTAAGTTCGATACAAATTGGTACTTCATTTTAAATTATTTCTTTACGAATAATTATGATCTTCAGGGTGTTTAGTAACTGTATCAAAGAAGAACCAATTAACCGTTACAAAAAATATTCATATAAAAAGATTCTTAGAAAACAAAAACGTTGAGTTCTACCGCAGAATATGGAATAGACGTACCAGATTAAACCATAGGTGTTGATATTTTATGTATTCCATACACAAAGTTTAACAAAATGATTATTAATATTCAATTTTAAGTCAATACATCATTCTTACCAACAGATGTGATCAAATTATATACAGAGCAAACTAATAAAAAGTACCAAAACAACATTTTGATAAAGTTTTAATTATGAATGATTGATAATGTTCGTTTTGCACAATATCCCCGTGTCAACAAATGAAAGGAATCAGATACGACACTATTGAAATTGAAATGCGGAATGATTTAACTTGACCTATCAAACGGTCACAACGTGGTGAAAGGGAGAGCACTCTTGATGAACTCGTTCATTGCGCTTTGTAGACAATGACACGCTTCAAAACATCTTCAGGAAACTTGATCCTCAATTAACATGTTTATGGATCACACTAGTTTGTTTGGTCATTGCGGTTGTTTACTTTAATAATGAAATGGTCAAACATAGTGGCGTCCCTTTGTACGAAGTTTACAATATGTACACGAAATTTCAATTTCATTACAAACTTGTATTCTTTTACAAGAAGGTTTTATTTCATATTCATACTTTACTAAATGAGGTAAATATATGAAGTATATGCAATAAAGGTTAACTTTTAGTATATTGTTATTCTTTTTTACACTATCAATATGGAATTCAATATTTCGAAGGCAAGCATCATGTAAGTTATTTCAGTACTAAATTGACTAACAAACTGTTACTATTACAAATAAAAGCTCTGTTTATTTACAAAAATGTCCATATCTATCCATACATAAAAGTCTATTAAATATGGTTTTGATGATAAAAGTAACAAAACAGATTGCATTCATCATTTTTCTTAAATTAATAACTCGAAAGTAAATAAGATAAATGTTATCTTATACATTATTCAAATTTCGATATCATTTATAAAAAATTATGTAGAGAATACCTTATGGATCTCGTCAAACATTTGGTTAATCTATCGTGGCGCCAGGGTACAGTAGGTATTTCAACAGTGCTTATCGCTATCTTCATCGAGCAACTTGCGACATGTACGCGTTTTAAAGATATACTTGTTGTATCAAAAGGTTTAATTTTTTCTATTTAGGCCAATGCAAGCTAGAATAAAATGAAGACAATTTTAAAGCGGTTTTTTTCCTTCCTGTTCTACAGATTTTTCAATATTTTAATTTACAATGGTGACACTTGCTACATAAAACCCAATTTAGCAAAATTATATACTTGGATTGTAGATAAGGGTACAAAATATCACACAGCTGTGACACCGGACTTCATGTCAGATATAATTACATAGGAACCGCATTTTTCTTTACAATCACAAAACTATCATTTTTCTGTTGAGCTACTCTTGCCCTCTTTAAAATCTTCTTAATACATTAACAGACTCGTATCCCTTATGATTTCTCTGTATTCGATATTTATCGTAGTTCATTATTACATTCTACAGGAAGATAAAGACTTTTATACGTGCACTTTTTAACTGAAGCAATTGAGTAAAATCTTTTTACTGGTTGTATTCACGTGTTGTCGAATTTACAGGTTTGTTAATTGTTTCAGGAATACGAAATAATTTTTCATTTGTTATAAATGATTTCCAGTGTTTCCACAAAGATGATATACCTCCAGAATATTTTGATATTAATATTTACGCTATCATTTTCATTTTCGCAACTACAACCAGGTTGATGGAATATTTTACGAGTGCTTTAATGAATATTGTTATTGATAATTAACTTAGATTATAAGATACGTTTAATTTTTCTATAATAACATATGCACTTCTTTATTTTATTTCAAACAATAATACACTATAATATAACCAATATAATCGATATGTATAAATCATTTTGAAAAGTTTATTGTGAAGCCACGCTGAATGGTCCAAGGGAGGTAACCTAACTCAAAACGTCAAATCACAATGTCAAGCCCGCTTACACAAACTTTAGGGTTTCATAAATTGTAATAAGAAAACTACTTCTAGTTCTAAAAATGCCATTATCAACATTTAAATTTACACTGCTTGCATTTTTGGTAGTTTACAACTTAATTAAACTTAAATTTCAGATATATATTGTTAAAAATCGTGTAAAAGTGAACTATGTCAAAAGTATTCCTGACAATTCTTCAATGATTCACCAGGGCGGAATGATTATGAACCTATTAACTTTTAACTTCTTCTTTCGGTCAGCTATCATCTAATTAGGCATAAAAAACAAACACCTATAGTTTTGCTATTTCAAAAAATATCAAAGATGAAATATATGGGTTTTTTTTTTTAAAATTCAAAAGATTAACAAATAATTAATGAGAAAACTGGGCAACAATTTGTTTTATCTGTGCAAGACAATCTACATTCGAAGGATGTATATCTGGCTTCATTTCTAAATACATTTTGATTTGATTGAACTGAAATCCACTATTTTTTGTTAAATATATCAGACTCGTTCAGTACCGTATGCTTCAAATGAAATGTGAAACACATAATGATTGATAAACAATATAGAATGGAGAACAGGAATAGAATAGTCTTCCTATAGTTTGGTCTGAATGGAGCCTTTTCTTATAGTATAATATTACTTCTAACCTTCACCCTGAGTAGAGATATGATATCCTTCTAAAAGCACGTCTTTAGCCTGCAACTTGGCGGAATGATTATGAAATGGTTATGAATATGAAAAGTAAATATCGTTTGGAATGAAAAGGAAATGATTGTTTTCCAGATGATGCATGCTACGTGCAAGGAATACATTATGACATTTCCAGCCTGGATTTCTAATGTCTGAATAAAGCCGAGTTCAACACAAGGGAAACTTATTTAAATTGTAGATAAGAGATAGAATTTGAAATAAGAGAAGAACTATCAATATGTAACAGAAAAATAATTAGTTGCACAAAACAAAAAGACACTCCCGGTATTGAATATAATGAAGTATTGAATATAATGTGCTTTTATGTTTAGAGAGATCAGGAGGGGGATTATTTATTTATTTATTTATTTATTTATTTATTTATTTATTTATTTATTTATTTATTTATTTATTTATTTATTTATTTATTTATTTATTTATTTATTTATTTATTTATTTATTTATTTATTCATTCATTCATTCATTCATTCATTCATTCATTTATTGAATCAACGTTTATGTCCAAAAAGTCCATGAGTGCACTGTCAAACAACAGTAACAGAACAACCTCAGCTGCTAAGAGTAGATTTTATGAACGCTTTAGATATTGATACACTCGAGTAATCCTTAAAGGCACCAGCGCACACACTTTTAGCTGTGCATATTAATCCTTTTTGTGCACAGCTGACCGTAGATGTTTTATATCTTTAAGCCCACTTCGACTCGACAGCATTGATTTTTCATGATTGGTTGCAGGTCAATTGTAAGAAGTACATTTGTGTTATTACATCGATAGAAAGCTAAAGTGAATGCCTATGTCCCAATATGCCTTAAAAAATAGTCGACTCGGGCTCGAAAATGCGTTCTGTTGTGCCTAAAAGTCTAATTGAAAACAATTAAAGAAAAAAGAAGAATAATTATTGTATGAACTTGTTTAGGATATTATCTTATTTGAAATTCTAGCAGATTTGGTTAAATGTACATCCCCTACAACTTGTCAGTTTCAACACATATATAATTTAGCTAAATTTTATCAACGGAATTCGACAAAGCCAAATTCAACTCCTTGAGACACTTTGCAAGTTAAGCTCAACACCTATCTATATATGAGTTCAAATCTGTTGCAGATATCTAGATATAAGTATGCTTGTGTCAGAAGCTAAAGTTTCATATATAATATCTGAAGTTATACCGAAATACATATCAGGATTTTGAAAAGGTAACCTTTGATAACCCTCAGAAAGAATTGCATGTGAAAAAACACATGATGACCGTAAATTACATCCTGCTTCATCAGTGTAATTGGTATTCAAAATACCTATTCATAAGGTAAAATAATATTCCTTTAAAAGAAAAGTATCTTTTTTAACCTTATTTGCATAAATCATAAATATTCTCCATGTTTTCTTATTCGTATATATTAATTTAAAAGTTTTTGTGGAAAATTATTCCTTATTACTAAATAGAGAATCAGGCGCCTCAATCATTTAGTTCTGCCTTGTGAAAAGTTATCTATGGCTTGATTTGCCTGTTCTATTTACTTTGCCGATCATGCAAAGAAAGTAGGTAGAAATGTGTAATATTATTCAATACTTAAAGGCCACAGGCCTATAGTACAAATATGGTACAAATGTAATATAGCATTTCACATGTCAAAACACCTGTACAGGGAAATTATATAATTTAGATAAGATTATTTCTAAGTAACATACCATGATAAATAACAGTTGATAACTTGCGAATGAGAATAGTATTATCAGCATTTAACAGGAGAGAGAATTTTAACCTATTTGGATGTATGCAATAGTATTGAGGAATATGGCTTTTTCTCTGGTCAACATAAATCGGACCAATTAAAAGGAAATGATATTCGTCTTCCAAACAATTTAAATTACCCAACCTCCAAATTCTATTTTCTTTTTCTATGTTCTGATATATTCCAGTCTCTATTGCTAAATCGTGCGATAAACACCTATAAAGCGTGCACATTTTATCTTTGATAGACGAAAAAAAAAATTGACATTCCAATACATGTCAAAGTTTTACTCATTGACAACATTTTCAGTGAATTGTTCAGCTGGTGAAATGATTAGCGTATTGTCCATCTCCAACATTTCATACAAAAATACTCTTCATAATCCTAAAATAAAATCTATTATTTTTTTCCCTAAAACATATTATGCAGAACAATTCAAAACACGTAGCATATTTTAATACTTTATCATTTTGTGTCACAAAAAATTACTTTTTTCCTTGTTTGCTTACAGATAAGAAGTTACTTTGTTCAAATGATTAAAAATCCTTGATGCAAACATCTACCAAATTAAACCAGCTTACGGTCGTGGTATTGAGTTTTGCTCAATTTTATCTCGTATTATAGAATTGTTTAGTTTAGACAGTCTTAGAAATTGATAAGATTGTTATATCTACTAACAATTGCAGATTCGGGTTACAGACATGTCAGTTGCTTGCCGATGTTTTTCTTTATAAAGATTGGGTAAGAATCAACTGGGTTGTTTTCTTTACAATTTAACAA
Organism: Phorcus lineatus; assembly: GCA_921293015.1. Lineage (NCBI taxonomy): Eukaryota > Metazoa > Mollusca > Gastropoda > Trochida > Trochidae > Phorcus > Phorcus lineatus. Next base: position 15,012,178 of record OV121083.1, read on the forward strand.
CAAAGATGATATATTCGAGCCTAAATGTTTCTGTCTGAAAATTTTTAACAATTGTGTTTTCAAGGATAATGTCACTTTCGTTATTCTTTGTACAGAAGTAGCAGGGGATGCCGGTCCTGAAGACTATTCATGTTTTCCATATGATAAACTTCCTGTTGCATTTGAAAAAAAACTCTCTCAAATTGTTGAAAATTTAGTTTATCAAAAGCACCGGATTTTAAAATATGCAAAAACGGCGGCAGTGTGAATATTGATAACAATAATTCTTAAAATCGTGACCCAACATTTCTTACACTTACAAAAACTTATTTTTATGAAAATTGAACGGATTCCATAATTATGTATCCTTCAACTTACGATTATATCACACTAGCTTGTTACGGTCATCGTTAAACTGAATTAAAGAACCACTCGGTGATTTTCATAACATATTATTTACCTTTGATGCGAACCTAAACGTCATATATGGGTTATATAAAATCAAAAAATCTTAACTTTTCATGTCCAAAAGACATATATGACAAATACTGGTTTTCCATGAAAATCTAAAAACAGCCTTATAAATACACAGAGGTGTAGATATTTGATTGATGTATATAAATTTATATGTATCATATTTAGTAGACAAAATCCAAACATCATGGGATGCAAAATAAAATATGACATCCCACAGCTTTTCTTTCCTTGTTATCTTTATTATCTTGATGGAAGAGTTCATTATTCTTAAGGGGTCAGGGTGTATCTGTCATGTGCGTCCACCCATTACTGTGTTTTGTTAATAGTGTAGGCGAAATGAGGTGTATGCGAAATGAGGACAGGCCGTAGATATCACGTCCAATATACATGGATACTAGTTATATAGCCTAACAAACGCTATCAACTCCTAACTGCCCTCCTGGCTGTTTGAGACGAGTCTCCAAAATTACGTTTGACTATTTGACGCGCGCCACTGTCCGGTTTTCGATCATAATTGCGACGTTCTACCTTCATATTGTCACTGTGAAAAACAATAAGCTTTAAAATGTGTCCTTTTGGTAACAGTCGATACTTCGCGATCAAATGACACCATTGATTAAGTTTGGCATATATGACTCCAACAACTCACGGAGTGGCGTTTCAATTAAGGTCGGATATTTTTTTCAACTCTAGATAAAAAGTATTTCAGTAAATTGTATTTGAGAGACCGGTGGCACAATCACACGTTTATCTAAATACTTTGAGCTGAAAAAAAAAGAAATGAATTGATTAATCCTAGTGTGACCGGTTTCCGCCATTTTGAAGAGCAGTTTCAAGGAAATATTAACTCTAAACCTCGTTGAACTAGTTTCACGTCGCAAAATGTACCAGATATTATATCATGTACAACAGTGAAGAAATATATCGTAAGTTAACAAATTCCTTATCAGGCGCCGAAAATTATGAAAACGTCTCATTTACTCATCTTGACGTATATGTAAAAGTGTTTAATTCCTATTATCAATTGATTTTAGGCACCATAGATACATTGAAAAATATTAATGAGCTGCGAGTTCATGAGCTTATAATTATTTTCCATTCGATCCAACCAATTTCATATTTATTTATCAACCAATCCTTTGGAATATATATGTCACAAGTAAAGAAATGATGTAGATTTATGCTCATAAATTTCATTCGTTTGTAGCAATTATTAGTATTTAGATTTAGGTTAAATTTCGCTATAGTTTGAATAGTACATAAAATACCATGTGAAAATTAGTCATTTCCGGAATATTACTACTCCGACTTTTTAATCAACTCAATGTGTCATGTGATACAAAATGGCGTCTGAATGTTGTCACTTTGAGTTGGCAGATTGATATGACGAATGTGGACGGTTGTTTACGACATGATTCAAATCGGAAAACGACAATGTTGGGTGATATGGGCAGAAGGATATCCGAGGACGTAGCATCGCTTGATTCTTGGACAGATGCTCTAAATGGGTCGTCAAACTTGGACTTTCAACACCTCTCGGACGAGTTGCCCCAAACATACGCTCCAGGAAGTGGCTTCGTCAGAAGGGAAAACACCCCTGGATCCCAAAGCAACGGACATCATTTTATGACTTCTAGACACTTGTCTGATTCAAGTTTTGAACCCCCAACTTTTGATGTTGTTGACAGTGGTATAGGACCGTCATTTACAGATGACACTCAATTTCATAGATTTGAAGATGTTCATATCAACAACTCAAATAGACCTGATGCAGTTTGGCATACTGACTATAACCGGTCAAGAAATTTTGCCAAACCAGAAGATCCGAGACCTACTAGTGGTGTTGCAGCATGGTTTAATAACTTAACAACGTCACCAATAATACAACCACACAGACCACATGCATTTAGTAATGCAAGTGTGAGAGAACTTCGGAATGTCAACAGTGGATTGGGTTTAAATGCTCATTCACGATATGGTTTAGCTGGCAGTTTAGCTCAGGCAAACTTTACAAGCACTGGATTTCCTGTGAGATCAAGACAAAGCTCAAGTCAATCGCCCAATGCTTCAAATGGAAGTGAATTTGGTTCCGATACTCTGTCAAATCAAATCGACAGAGAAAGTGAAAAGATTAAAACAAAGTTCATGTCAGCTTGGAATAATGTGAAATATGGTATGAAATATTCTCTATTACATTAGGTAAAAGTAAGATGTAAAAACAACCTTTTATCACCGGATATTTGTTTAATCTGTGTAATTCCATCAAAGGTATTAATATTAATTTTGAAAGTCTTCTTGACCGAATATTCTCATAGAAACACAAGATATTTATATTTTCATATTCATGTAAAATGGTGGCATTGATCATTAAATTTGTCCTGGCATATCTTGTGATTATGATATGAAACCATATAATGTTACTAGGGAAATGGCTTTTCACTTGTTAAAAGTTACGAGCTGAAGGGTCATTAATGCCTATTTTGACATGTTTGAGCAGATGGTAATCACTGCAATCGTTAAAAGTACAATGTATCTCATCTATAAAATTTAAGGGTGCTCAAATTAATGCATTATTTTCTATCATATTATTTGTGTTTATTGTGTTGAAATTCCGTTCATAGGCTGGACATTGAAGACTAAAACAAACTTTAGATGTGACAGTCCAATATTCCTTCTTGGAAAGTGTTATCATCGGAAAACAGAAGGTATGGTTACCGTCTCACTTTTAACATTCATATGTAATTATGAGTCATAAAAGGAAAACAAAATACTCTTGAATTAAAGCTCCTTTTTGTTTTGAGCGACTTTTTAGAAGATGTGGCAAAAGCTGCTTTATCATGCCTTTATTGCAGGAAAAGTATTTATAGATAATGTCTGTTTATTCATATTGATTTATTACTGTCTTTTTGCATGATTTTTAATGATGTTGTTGAGGTTTGAGGTTCATTATGTACAATCTTTAACTTAAATGTGTATATATCGTGATGTGTTGATAAACTATCTATCTGTCTGTCTGTACTTGAAAAAACAAAGTCATGGTGACTCCAAATATTTTTCTATTTTTAGCTTTCTCCGTGAGTGATATATATACATCATCAATCATAGTATTAATGGAGGATACTAAACAGCCTTCCATTAAATACTATTTTTATTAAATGAATTAATGATACAGTATAAAACGAGCATAAGCGAAATTGATACCAAATCATTAACAAGTTTAATCAAGTATGATTGCAGAAAGTGTACTGAACGAAACATTTCCGCCACTTGGCCGCCATTGTGATGGCGGTGCCAACATTGTGACGTTATACGTGCAGCGGTTTTACACTAGTTTAATGTTGCTGTATAAATATTACACTGCAGTATCTTACATTAAAATCTCATATAAAATAAGAAATTGAACATGATATTTGTATGTTTTACCAAGGACTTTTATTACATTTCATAGATGAATCAATATGTATTTTTTTATTTGAACCTTTTTCAGGTGATGAAGGTGGTGGTTTTCCTATACAAAGACTGCAAAGATCCGAAAGCAAGGTTTCTACCATTGATGAGTTTCACCAAGATTTTTCTAGTCGGATGTGGTTCACATACAGACGAGAGTTCGCTCCCCTGCCTGGCACAAAACTAACAACAGATTGCGGATGGGGATGTATGTTGCGGAGTGGACAGATGTTACTAGCACAGGGACTTATCAGTCACTTCCTCGGGAGAGGTGGGTCAATTTTATTTGATTGTTAGAAAAATATAATTTAAAAGTTATTATACTCCCTCCGCAAAATACATGGGCATTTGGGATTTCTGGCTTTTTTATGGAAACAGATTGTGGTGTTATGTAAGCCATGCTAACAGTCTTGTAAAATCAAAATCTGCTTCCAGACTGGCGGGTGTACCAGGAACCGAAGAGAGAGCAGAAGGCGTTCTATAAGGAGATTATCCGCTGGTTCACAGACCAGATCTCAGACCAGGTTCCCTTCTCTATACACAAGATGGTGGAGGCAGGACAGAAACACGGCAAGTTTCCAGGCGCGTGGTACGGACCAGCCTCAGTTGCTTTAATACTCAGGTGTGTATTCAGTGAATAGAAATTTTAGTGGTTTTCTTCAATTTTTTTAAAGGATTATGAATTTTAACATTGTGACTTTTGTCACTGATAAGGCCAACAAGGTCTATTTTTATTTTATTTTCCATAGCCGAGAGATCTAGAAAAAAAAGATATGTTTACACACTCTAAATTCAACGTAAATGATCATTTGTAGATTTGATGAACCATTAGCTTTTAACTTGGGCCACAGGGGAAATGCCTGAAAAGCATATTTTTATCTTTTCCAGAACTAACAAACAAGGAAAGCTCATATATTATATACAAACTTTGTGATAAATTTTTATTTTGTATTGTATATTTGTATAACCATTGGCAACAATGAAGGTGTTCTCGGAAGTAATTCTTTTCCTTATATATTAAATGTTTTATATAAAACCTGTTGAGCTTCAGAGTAAATTGCTCTATTTTTCCAGAGATTCACTTATAAAGGCCTACAGTGGGTTGCCAGTCCTCAATGATGTGTGTATCTATGTGGCGCCTGACTGCACTGGTGAGTTTGACATTTTAATTTTATTTTCTCTCTGCAACAATGTGGAGGGGGGATCTATGTTTGGACTTAAATATGAGAAGCATTCAATTAATTTTCTAGAATTATAAACTGATGGGGATTCTTATTTAAAGTTTTGATGACCCTAATAAGTGCCACAATGACCAGGCCCTAAAACCTCTTTCATCTTCTTATCAAGAAGCAAAAGTCCTAGAAAGCTAAAACCTTGTGCACAGACTCCTTAGCTGTTTGGGATTCTAATTAATAGGTTTGTCGACTCTGTGAACCCCAGAAAGAGTCCTAAAAACCTATTTTTATCTTCTCAAAAAGCAAGAGTCCTAGAAAGCTAAAATCTTGTGTCCTAAGCTGATTGGTACTGTAATTGATGGATTTGGTGGTCCAGTGATAACAGTGATAATGATAACTTATCTGGCGGAGATATTGCTGACTATGTCTTGTTGTATTGATCTTTACTTACTTTTAGATATATCTAGTCACTCTTGCATTATTCTAAAGTTTTTCAAATAGTATTTATTCTGCTCATCATTAAGGGACATTGAATCAAACCCTAGATACTTTACAAAAAGACGTGTCAGCTTTTAAATGAAAGCCATGTGTTAATACTTAATGAAGTAGTAAATATATTCTCTAAAACTGCATCTGCTTTAATACGAAAGAAATTATTAACCCTTTCTATGCCATCAAATTTTACCCTGACCCAATTGAAAAGTAACAATCTCTACTTCCTCTTTTGTAGTTTATAAACAAGATGTCCTTGATCTGTGCGAGTCTCGTCCGAAGTCATTCAGTCAGGTGAGCTCAGACAATTCAAGCGAGGAAGTAGAACGAACAACAGAGACCCGAAGCCGTGAGTGGAAGAGGTCTGTCATCCTCCTTGTGCCGATGCGGCTGGGCGGCGAGTGTCTCAATCCCATATACATTCCCTGTGTGAAGGCACTACTGGCCAATGACAACTGTATCGGAATCATCGGCGGTAAACCAAAGCACTCGCTGTACTTCGTGGGATGGCAGGAGGATAAGTTGATCAACCTTGACCCTCACTACTGTCAAGATGTGGTTGACACCACACCGCATGATTTCCCTGTTCAGGTAGAGTTATATTTGAATAACCTAATAATTTTGGATTATGGCAATTTTCAATCCCTCCATCCTTGAACGTTGCGTTTGTGATTTCTTCTTAAGGACCATGGCTCTATTCACCTTAAATCCTATTAAGGACGACTTAATTGAATAGCGAATAATTGAAACGACTCTAATGAATAGCATACCCCAAAAAGTTTTTGCTGTATATTGACCATTTTGAGATAACATGGAATATAGTCAGTCTGACCATCCATTCATCATTTCTGGACCAGAACTCCTCTTAACAGTTTATTATATCTTACTGAACTTTGCAGGTGTAAAACTCACAGTCAAGTAGTGCCTTTGATGTCTGAGACCATAAATAGTTTTTTAAAAGACTTTCAATGGAAATGATAAGGAGTTGTACTCTAAACAGTTTATTTATTCTTAGATTTAGCCTATTATTATATTAATTATACTTAGTTTTATTAGTAATTTAATGAAAGTTTATTTTGATATATCTATTATGATTCATTTGGGAACTAGTGGGATATGTCATCTTTTTAAGACTCTCAATGTAAATCCTTTTTAGTCTTTCCACTGTGTGTCTCCAAGAAAACTTGCCTTCAACAAGATGGACCCGAGCTGCACTGTTGGTTTCTATTTGAAGTCTCGTCAACAGTTCGATGATTTTGTCAAAGAAGTTGGGAAGGTATAAAAAACCATTACACTTTCACTCTGATCTTTTCTGATCTTATCAATAGTAACTAGGCTTTTTTGTCAAAGTAACTTTGTCATTTCTAAAATTTTACTTTTGCTCTAGGGAACTATTAGCAACTTTGCTGCACCACATTCAACCACTGTTCTAACCTACTTATACTCAAGGATTCAACTTCTCTTTTAAATATTCTTTTATGAAAATCAAAATTATAATAATTATTGATCAATATCAAAAGTTTTCAATTATATTTCAAAATGTTTGCTTGACTTCCTTCTCTCAACACGCACATGTGTAATGACTAAACAGGAGATAATTCCAGTGTGTAAAGCAGTTATCTCCCTTCTTTCATCTTTGTGAAATAGAGAGAAGCACTCATAAAATATTTCACTTCATGCTACTATGGGCAAGCAAGTTGAAACTGAGCAAAAGAACAATTACCTTTTAGATTTTGCAAGAGGTTTGGATAATAGACAATGTTATTTATCCTATAAAATAGCGGAAAGTCCTTCAAGTCAACCACGTTTAATGTTTCTGAGTATTTTGACTGTATAAAAATCCCTTCATTGTTGAGTGAGTTTATTTACATGGTTTACATAGTAAATGTTAAAGTATTTCTTAGTTTTCATCTTCCTCTCCCCGCTTGCTCATGAAAATCAGCTCTATTTTAATTTAAGCACTTTTTGGGCTTCCGGTAAAATCTCCTAGCATAGAAAAGATCCATCACAAACTATCTGCAACGTTTCAGCCACTTTTGATCTTTCAATGCAATTGCATCCAATCAGACTTTTTCCAATTTTGGCCCAAGTAGTGCTTGAATTAAAGCAGAGGTAAGCATAGGATTTTATGCCTCAAGATACCACTGTGGGAAGAGAATGAGCTTGCATCTTATTTGGCAAACACACCACATCAGAGTTGATGTTCTTTCTTGTTTCGTACTGGAATAGTCGTCAACTGAACAATCAAGGAATATATATGGACAGATTTGTTATTGATTTTCAAGAATGACACATTTCCTTTAGACTTTTACTGTATGGCTGTAAGGCTTATTTCAATTCATTATCATCAAAAGACTTGATTAGCCCACTTTCCTAATGTTCATAAATCATACCTCCAGTATAATATTATTTATATTAATTTCATTCAGTTGATCATGATAAGAACTTACCATTCAACTCTATTGTTCTCTTAAGATCGGTAATTTAGTTGATCACCATGTTTTGCTCGTGCTGAGGTAAGTGAGGTGGTAAGTTGAATGAATACAGGTGTTCATTTAACTTACTCCCCTGTATTAGTTCTTAGTTTAAATAGTTTAAATAGTTCGCGTCTCGGGATCACTAGTCGCACATACGTAGGTGTTCCAATTCATGCACACCTCCAACTCGGTTGGTAACCTTATATATCATTGGCTCCATGTAATAACTGGATGAAGCATTCACCATGTAATGGCAATGAATCACTCAGTGTGTATTTGTCAGTTGATAATCTAATCCACTTACATATAAAATTGTTTCTATTCCCAGTTGGTGATTCCTCCCCTACAGAAGGGCCTGTACCCGTTATTTATATTCTCCGAGGGACGAAGTTCAGATATCAATATGGAGGAAACAACCCACAAAGAACAGGGCAGACTGAGAATTCGTCATTACCGTGTTGATCGGGAAGGAAATGTACGATCACCTACTCTGGATTCCGAAGACTTTGTGATATTATGATGTATTAAAGATATTTGTTCAGTGTATAAGTTATGACCAGGTTATTTCCTGCCTTGTAATTAGGTATGCCTTGTATGGGTGAAAAAATTACACTGGAGTTTGGATTATCTTATTTTGAAATTATCAAGATTTTAAGTTTAAAAAAAATATAACTGTTCGGTAATTATGCACTCAATATGCTTTTTAGGAAGACTTGGTGTAGACTTTAAACAGTCAGCTTTGTTACACAAATAACATTTTTGGTACTAAAATATTTTCCCTCGTGGGAGTTTGGATGATGGCGAAATACAAAAAAGTTCAGTTAAGCTGTGCAAATTCATTTCACTGACTCAAATAGATAATAGGTGTTTACACTAAAATGAAATATACAACAAAAAGTTTATGCATATGTAAATAGACTTATTTGTTAAATTTAAACTTGTAGTCAATCTTGGTTGAATGTGTACAATATTTTGAATATGTGATAATGTAGATTTATGAAATGTTTTATTGTATCATGTAAACTGTGATAAATATGTTGATATTCTGTCTCTTAACCAAAATCATTTTAGAAAGTTTTAGACTATGAACTGAGAATGTTACATTTTATCATTAGTTAGTAATCTTATCTGTTCAATCATAATATGATAATGATTATGTTTTTCCATTTCATCTCACAATTTGTTCACAATATTTAACTTATCACTTAATATGTTTATTACTCAATACATTAAGAAAAATAATTTGATAAAAAAATTCTTACCTGCTTAATCATACCAATGATTACAAATAAGAACATGTTTTTATAATTTCTATTGTATGAGTTAGATATCGGTTGATTGAAAATTTTATTTCAATTTTAAATCAATTGTATATTTTAATTCCAATTGCCGGTTGAATGGGTGATACTGATTCATGTTACAAAGAGTTTGTGCCAAAATATTGGCGAGTTACATACATGTCATAATATCAAATATAGTTTCTTTATCTAGAGAATCTAATATTGACAATTTTTTAGAGTTACTTCTTTAAATGTATGTCAGTAAAAGTTGTAAGAATACTGCTTCAATCTAACACATGCATTGCATGACCCATTCTGCTGCATCAACGTAATTGAATCCGCTGATCGAGCTCCTTCCATATACCCTGATATCCTTTAGGCCAAAAGCCTCGTAATGCTAGCTATCTAACCAGCCAATGAGACGACTTGAATCCAGCAACAGCGGCACAACTCGGATGGAAAATTCAAAAGAGTAGCTTCAAGCTCCTTGGATAACGACATTTCATTGGCTTAAATAATAACATGTGAGCACAGCCCTGAACATCAAGCGGCGCCAGCCTTACGAGGGATTTGGCTATAAAGAGATCAGGGGATAAGGAAGGAGCTGGATCAGCGGATTCAATTACGCTGATGAAGCAGGATGTGCACGACTGTTTATTGAATAAATGTTTAACAAGAAATGGAGATAAATGTGTCGTCATCAACACATGGAGTTTGTCGTCGCTTGACGAGCTGCGTCTTATTGTTACACGTTTGGTGTTAAACTCCGTTCATCAGACTCAGTGTTTAGACAAACCAATGTATTTCATTTTATGATTGGTGTTTTCTTCTATTAAGTCATTTTGGATTACAAATCTAGCAAGGTCCACATTCAGTAATCAAAACAGAATATGATGATATGTATCAACTGTCAAATGGCAATGTATATATCTTGTAAATGTCTAAATGAGGATTTTATGTGGTTTTACATTGCAGCTAAATTATTTTGTTTGTTTGTTTATATGTACATACATGCGATATGAAATGATTATGGATTACAAAAGAATACAAACAGATCTAATGAACCCTCAAATAAATCTTACTATAAAGTAAAAACTTGTTCTTAATTATTTATAGTTCTTACTTACTCATTTGCCACAAAGTATTTGAATATAATGTTTTTTTAAAAAATACTCACTGTATTTTTGTCTCAAGATAGGCAAATGGCATGACCTGTTGTCTGTCGCCAGTCAAAGGTTTATAATCCTCTGCCTGTAAACTTTTCATGTTTTTCTATGTTGAAAGGTACCAAGCTCCCTCCCTCCTCTCCCTAAATGAGGCTGCAGGCGTTTCTCCTTAAACTTAAACAACTTTCCAAAAACCTATTGACCTCATTCTCTCCCCACAGAGGTAGCTCTGTCCTAAATTCCTATACAACCTCTGTCTTAATACGAAGTTTTCTCGGGCACGAATTGTAGAACGCTGATTGGATGCAATCAAAGTAAGTTTCAAAAGTTATCATTCAAATTGCTAAGTTATTTTTGGAAGCTTTACAATAGCTAAACTTAATTCGAATATGCACCTTGCATTTTGAGTCGTCTTTACAGAACACATACGCCTCATTTTGCGACTGCACCATTGCATAGGCTTGTGCGACAACAAATATGTTATTCATGCATTCAGTGTTTTCATTGGCTGAAATATTGCCAGGTAGTTTAAGTTGCAATATCGTGCTGGTAGGGGACACTGCATGAAGCCCGAGAATCCTTCGAATTAATACAGAGGTTGTATAGAAATTTATGACGGAACTACCTTTGTTGGGAGAGAGTGAGTGCCCAAGGTAGCTAGCCTTTTCAGAAGAATATCTTTGTTGTATGGAGAGAAGACTGAAGTTTGGATGGCAGGGAATCAAGTCTTCTTTCATCTATATTCAGAAAACGATCTATGTTATAAACATATTCGGATATCTTCTGTGTGAAGAAGACTGAGATGTGTAAATTTCTTTGCCCTCCCCCTAGATAAGGCCATCGCAGGGGTGCAGCTTGAAGGGGGTTAACCAAAATATAAAATATTTGACATTGGAAGCACAGACTTGCCGAGTAACGTATTTATTTAATGGAAACTAAAGTTTGTAGATTCGGTCTTGATCCTCCCTGAAATATGAGCATGGCTGGGCGGTTATCTCACATATTCTTATCTCTTTTCTCAAGAAATTATTGATGTTAGAATCCATTTTTTTGAGGGGCGGGATAGCGCAGTGGTTAGCGCGTTCGGCTTCGGATCAGGAGGTCCGTGGTTCGAATCCCGCCAGGGGCTCGGCAACTTTGTCTGCAGTAGAGAACTGTTCTACACGCAGTCAGGTTTGGGTGCAATGCTACACTGAATTTCAGCGCAGTACCACCCATGGTTCGCTAGTTCCAGCCGATGCTCACAGGTTTCACCGCAATGCATAGCCAATATAGTGTTGCGGGCTTTCTCCCTGCAATAATACTAGCAGCCGCGATATAAGTGAAATAATCTTGAAAGCGGCGTTAAACCCCAACTCACCTCACCTCACCTCACCATTTTTTTGAGAGAATGTCTTTTAAGAAAGTTGATAAGTGATGACTCCTTTTCAATGCGGACATTACATTTATAACAGAATTGATGTTGGAAGACAATTTCTTAGTTCAATGGATTTTTATTTAAACAGTTGCAACTGTAGGTGTGCTTATGAACTTTCAAATGAGTGTGATTTCATGCCTGAAGAACCGGAAATTTAAAAGATAAAAGACTCTAATTCTTATACTCAAATCTCGTCTTCCTTATATATATAATGGTTATTTGACTGACAACTGGGCATGTATGGAACAGTGGGATTGTCTCTCCTTTGGGCCATTTAACGCTTTAAATCTTTACTGAGAGGTGTTCCTTTGGAAAAAAATTAAGAAATTTCGATATTTATACATAGGCAAAAGTGGTCTTACCCATATAACCTTTTCGTAACATCTTCCTCCGTACAGAAGTTTTAGTAACTATATAACTTACAATGATAGTTTATGAATTTGGCCAACTACACGGACAATGGTTTATTACATGAAGTGTTATATCTCAACCTTTGAGAAAAAGCGAGGACTATCTTTGAGGTAGAGAGCTAAGGGCTATTTCTAGGTCTTCAATAAGGAAAATCTAAAGATCTATTGTTATTATACGTCTTCAAAACAAAGGCATTTTAACTTCATCTCAAATACAAATTGTGATAAATAACAAGTAATTGATTATTGCCTTTTTTAAAAATCCACATTTCCCAAAAATTGCGAAAACTTTTTTTCGATAGAAGCAATCTTAAAACTGTAAAAAATTATTTCCGTAAAACTTATTCAAAGCTAAATCGGGAAGATATAAAGCTTGACACCTAGTAATCAACTGAAATCTTGTACTGAATATCATCCGTTTTTTAAAACATTTTAACTTCTTCTAAAAAACTGCTGACTCCTTGCTGGGGTATCTGGGAGGTAACATGCACATAACAGAAAAAGGTTCGTATCATTCAAACAGTCTGATTAAAATCGACCGTGTTCCGAGGAATAAAGGTTTTAAATATGAACTCTAGCGGGATTCGAACGTACTCTATCAGGGGCTGTCCTCCCCACAAGAGGAAAGCACCTGGTAGAAGACATTCGAATTCTGCTACAATCTCTAAAATATTTTATTCCTCGGAACACGGACGATTTTTATCAGACTGCTGATACAAATTATTTGCACGGTAAGTTTAGAATTACTTTTCTATCAATCGATAGTCATAGGAAGCTAAGGTTTTCATATTTCCAACTGTCCATGCTAAACGAAACTCAGGTAAGTAAATATAGTCTTAAAAATAATAGATCCAAACATATGTGCGAATAAGTGGTGAAAGTATTTTCGTGTGGTCACATGGTGCTGAGGTCTCCACTTGAAACTGTCTGTGAATGCCTAGTAGGACGTTGTACAAAAAAGAACACGTTGTTCAAAAAATGAACACTCTCTGTTAACGAGTTGGTCGGATTTAAAATCCGATAGTGCGAATCGAGAGAAAGGTCTAATCGAAAATGGTTATCATCTGACCAAGTTCGCTTTTAAATAATTTGCGAAGACGATTTTGGCGTGCAGTATCACCCAATTTTAACGTGGTTCCAACGATCGGAGGAAAGTGATGTCTACAACGTCCTAATGGTCGCTTCATAACAAAAGATGGACAACTTTCTGTCCTGTTTCTTGGCAGTTGTGTCATGTTTGCTTGAGAGGAGCACAATGAAGTCAGAACTAGCTCGGTGAAACTAATTAGATTTATTCAGAATTCGCCGCTGATTGCAAATAAATCTAATAGGATACCTAGTATTCAACTATCAGCGAACTGATAGGTTCCCTTCATACGATTTACCTTGCCGCCAGGTTGCACATTCCATTTAAGTAAAGAATGAAATGTCATGCTTTTTATTAGGGTAATAATTTTATTCGACTCGTTGGCATGCGTATTCACGTGTATTCAGGAGGTTTTGGCATAGAGGTTTGCATCGCTGATTTGACATAATAAAAAATACAAATCGTAATTTTTCAAATATCCTGTTGGGAGAATCATACATTTATAAATTTAAGCGAAATCGGCGAAGAAATAAAGACATTAGAAAACGATTATATTAGCTCGAGAATTTTTCTAAAACTTTATTTCTTCACCGACTCAAATTTGAAATATAATTTATCTTCACATATACGAGTGTAGATATCCTGATATTTTTTATTAGATCAAATAATCTATTCGAACCTATGTGGATGTGGTAGAACTAGGATTGCATTTCAAGCCTTATAAGTCAAAGTTAATCAGAAAGAGAAAAGACATACACATGTCATGCCATTCTCTCATAACAGAGGTAGCTCCGTCATGCACATGTCATTGGTATTACTGATATGTTATTTTTTCTTGAATCTAAGCAACATCAAAAATACAAAACATACGCTGTGCAAAGTTCCCATCCTGCTAGTTCAGCGTAATTGAATTCGCTGAATTTTCCATCCGGGTTATGCCGCTTTTGCTGGATGCGAGTCGTCTCTTACGCTTGTTAGATAGCTAACGATACGAGGCTTTGAGCCTAAATGATATCAGGGTAGCGGATCAAGTTACGCTGATGAAGCAGGATGCAACTTTCCAGGTAGGCACATAACGTCGTATGGTTGATTTCAGGTCAAGACGTTGATCAACCAATTTTCGACGTTGGAAAAGTGATGTGTTGTTGCACGCAGTTCATAGCAAACTGATCCATGTGGACATAACAGGTTTATGATATAATTCTATAACCGTACCTTTATTCCTTGTAGTAATTACTTGTAGGATCGACTCCAGACTTAGTGTGATAAGTTGAAAGCGAGTTGCAAGAAATAGAAACTATCCTATTTCTTGCGATGGGTCGTGCGGAATTGACTAATCAAAGACGTCGAATTGGTATAGAAAGATTTCCCTCCCTTTGTAAACATTAAACCGAAAAAAACTCAAGAGCCACTTAAAAAAAAAATTGTATGCGACGAAAGTGGGGCCGGCAGTATCCACTGCCTTATCCAAACAGATTTGGGTTTAATTATTTTCTATTTTCTTTATTTCAATTGACAAATGCAGTGCAATTATAGCTAGTGTATCCTCGTCATTTGAATACGCCACTTTCCTGTAATATCCTTATATTGAAGATATCAACATGACCGATTTTAGAATTGAGAGTACTCAACCACTATGTTCCTGTCATTACGTGACCATTCCCTGGCTTTGAATGAACGCAGATTCCAGACAGAGACATGAAGCGTCTGAAATTTCCAACGGATCCTATCAGGTTACCAGCAATGGAAGGAGGATTGTTCACATTGGATAGAAAATGGTTTGAGAAATTGGGCAAGTATGATCTAGAGCTTTTGATTTGGGGTGGAGAGAATACAGAACTCTCGATCAAAGTCTGGACATTTGGTGGAAGACTCGAAATCATACCATGTTCTCATGTTGGTAATGTTTTTCGTTCTCATGACAAAACATAACACTGAAGTTTATGTAAGTTATCAATGACAATAAGACATATTCAAACATGTCATAATATTTAATTGTAAAAATTCTCGTAATAGATTTATAAATTATACCTATTTTTGGTGTAATGATTAAATTTGGGTTATAGAACGCAAATTCTCAAATTGAAACCGAAAATGGCACGACCAAATATTTGTTTAATGAAATAAATTATTCCGATTTTCAATATTAATTTCACGAAATGTGGGACTTTTGACGTCAAAAGTTTATACAGCATCTGCAATAATGCATGTTATTTAAAACGTTAAAGACGTTCCGAACGTTTGTCAGTGCGCATCTTTTCGCGCATCCGAAAAAGTGCCGCTAACATTTTGAGAAAACTAAAGTTGCGTAAACATGTTAGAAAAAATGTCACTGACGAGTTATCGATGTTCGGAAATAAGGAAAAAGAGAAAATGTCACTGATAATATTAGTGTGTTTACATTCTGCATAAAACCGATTGTTGATGAACTAATACAAGTTATCCGTTGCAGTCACTTTGTTGAACAGTGTTGCAGTGACGTCATTGACACGCAATTTGCGGAAAATACACTGTGCATGGAATAGTCCTCGTCATTTTTCACAATATATGACTATTAACGGAACTTTTATGCTTTGAAATATATTCATCCATCTTGAAAATGATGTAAATTGTAGAATAATTAGAACGGAATATTTAGTTACCCTAATTAGGCCGTAAGCATGCAGTAGAGTTTTCGGTACGTAAAATCTCATTTCGAATAGCTTCTCACTGGAACATAGCAAATGTAAAAAAACGTTGCATTGTTATCTCAAACAATATATAGAAATTCATAATAAAGAATAGAAGTAAATCTTTTTTGGAAAAGTTCTAGATAGATGTTTAAATGAAAAGTCAAAACGGTCATTGAGACAAAATGAGTTTTGAAAAATCGGGAATGTATCGCGGAATTTTTACATTTCGGTTTGGCTGCATTTATTTTGCAAATCAATTATATGAGCGGTAATTTTCAATCATGTACACACTTACAATTATGGGAAAACATCTATAAACATATCATTCACTGTAACATTTACTAATCAAGTGAAATTAATTACCGTGGTAAAAATATATTTGACCGAAGTCAAAAGTCAAAAAGAAATTGAAAATATGTCCGTGGTCTGCTTGGTTCATGAAGTAAATCATATGATTTTACATCATCCTGGAGATAACTAAGTTATTTGACATCAACTCAAGAGTATGAGTTTAATATGAACGTAAGCACCAATGCTTCCCGAACCGGGCCGACTTGATTGAGGTCTGTTCCTCATCGTATTAGCTTCGCCAACTTGCGGCGCTTGGATGCGGTGTTCTTTATCGCGCAATAAATAGATCTTTGAGAGGAATTTTGAGGTTAAATCTTAATGTTTTGTGATGGGATTTTTACGTGCCTTCAATCCACCTAATTATCCTATTATCTGGAACATTCATCTAGCCCAAGTACACTCAAACGCAGTTTGAAAACTCAAATGATTCACAAATAGAAAACATTTGTCATATTTAAAAGGTGTGTTTAAAAACTTTGCTTGTGGATACTAATACTTTGTTAACACGTGGATTTGACCAAGAGACCATACATGTCTTTTGACACTTCAAATATTTTATAACACTGACCTTAGAATTTCAGGAAATACTTCGAAACGGGATAAACTGTTTACTTCAAACCATTATCATGAATTATCATTCAACGGAAATAAAGAGTTACCTCCCCTTATGAGTTTTTTCATAAGTAATTTTAACTTCAGCTTCAATTATCTCGGAAATTAGGTCCGTGACATATCTTTTTTCTTTCATATTATTTCTTTGCATTATATTTTCTTCTATTTAAAACATATTTGAACTATTTTTCATTTATTTTTATTACTGAACGCGTCTTTTGAAGCTATTTTTGTAGCGATCATCATTGAACTTGTATCTTAATATTTGCAGATAAGTTACAAAACTCAAAATAGGTTATACAAGAATAATTTTTTTATTACATTATTATCTCATTTATAGGAAAAAAGTAAACTGAACTCTAAATGTTTTAAATTTTTTTTGTTTTTAAGATAAAATTAGCAAAATTGGACTTTTCCCAATTTTTAAAAATAATCCCGTCAAAATCATCATTTGTCTGAAAAAGAAGGTCCGTGACATGCACTTTTTATTTTTGAATATCAAAGAATACATATTCAGCTTACACCTTGCAAATTTACAGCAATTTTTCATTTATTTTGTTAATTGGTACGAACCTCTTTAAGTTTAATCAACCTTTTGACAGCCCCGCTCATCTTCAGTAACTATTTAATGGAAACATATCTATTTCATCCATTCATTATAGTCGACGTACTTGACTTTATTTCTGTTCTGAATCATCAGAATCTAACGTGATGCTTTATACGTTCATTGAAAATTGTATGAAAATATTATTTCGTGCAAACGGTATGTTCCCTTTACGTACATATCTATATCAAGGGAATACAGTATGCCCTTGTAAAAGGTATATTAATCAGGCTCTTTTGGTTTCATGTTTAGCAATTTTATTAATTTGTCAAAGCTCATCTTCAAGGAAGTTTTATAGTATAAATAGCGATGTTTTTTCCTCTTAATAGTGATTCATAATCTTACTCATTTATTATTTATATTTACACTTATTATAAACTGTAAGTCAATCTTTAGAAAAATATCAAGATTACAATTAAATGATAAATTATCTGAACTACAAACGTGTTTTCAACTTTCCTTCTTTTTACGTATATCAATTGCTGAATAAGAATAAAATAATATATTCTTGTATTTCTATTTCTGTAAATCTTTCATGCAGTTGAAATTGAAATAAGCACTTATAGGATATACTCATTTGCATTTCTATTTCCAGCAAGCTTGAATATTTGAGGTTTTCTCCTTGGAATTATGAATATGACTCCCTGCTATAAACCTGTTTTGTTATGTAATTTATTTAACACAAAATATACTTTAAAGTGATAGAAACATCTATTTCTGCAAACTATTATAACTAGAATGTAATCAAATTGATCAAATGAACGCCCAATAAATGAATGAAAGGATGAAATTAATTATCTAAAAGACAAAGTTTAACTGGTGGCACTGTGACTGATTTAAATTTGTTCATGGAAACTCCATCTAACTAGACCAAACCTTCACCAGTGTTGTTGTTTTGTTGAGTCATAACAATGAAGCGGTAATTTGTTTTTGCCCGTTAGTTCATATGACATTGAAGAAGATAATGACAATTTCAAATCTTTTCATTTGAATGTTTATGAATGCCCAAACGTTTATGATAATACGTTTCAGCCATATTTATTCAAAATACCGGACTGTTATGATTATGATGAATAAGCAACTCGCAAGAGATCGCGTATATCTGTTGTAAGTATATTCTTTTATTTTATTACTGATGTTCTGATACTGATAAGCCGAAGTATATCCCAAATGATTCAAAAGGAAAATGCATACAAAATTCATAATGCCAGTTTAAGTTCGTTTTACATATGACAATTATATGTTGAACTCTTTAAATCAAGAGCAGACAAGAAATGACTCCTAGCCTCGTGAAAAACTGTCATATGTTTATGTTTCTTCATAAGTGATCATTCATTAAGAAATTTGATGTACTCACGAGATTTTCAATCAAACTGTATCTATAAGTCAGTCTGTTAGTTTTACTAATGCAACAACAAATTATTTAGTTGTCAAAACTGCTGCCATGATTTTTTTCTTCATGTTAGCACAATTAGGCTCTGTTTTAATTTCATAATTAATTCTTAATGTATCCTTTCTTTCTAAGCTCACCAAATAACTGTTGCATAGCCTCTTTAATCACGTGACAAAGCACTGTGAGGTGAACAGTTAAAATCAAAGTTTTATCACATTTATCGTTTTGTTGTTGGCTTATTGGGTGGGAAATGACACAAAGGTGTTTTAGTGATAACATCATATTTACACCCCTAAATGAATCCCTCAAAATAATATTTTTCATTCAATGTTGTTGATCAACTGATCAAAAATGTTTTTTCACATATACATGTATTACAGTCAGATAATTTTTTTTTATTCCAAATGGCAAAAAGTGACAAATGTCTTAAATATCATTTTAAATGTATGCCACTTGTTGCATAATGTACGTCTCACTTTCAACAAATTCCTCATCCAATTTAAGTAATCCTTCATAGTCTATGTGACAAATGTAACGAAACGTAATGACTCCTCTATTGAATATCATCTGCCCCCGCATTGATTTACTGTCAATAGCAGATGCATGTTAAAGCCCAAAATCTAATAAACGACCATATTATTAGTTTGATGCAAAACACATGCTACATAACCTTAATCCAATTTCCTTCTTTCCATCATAATGATTTACACATGCAGAGGATATAAATCCTCTTGAATCAATTAGATCAATTGCCCTTATCCTTTTTGTCAATAGGATTCCTATATAACCCCAATGTAATATATGATGTAGCAATTTCCTCTTCAGTTGTACATGATATGTACTTGCAGACAGACCCCTATATGATATGATTCATCACCTTAAATACCTCTACAGCGTCATAATAACAGTTTCTTCCTTTAAGAATTGGTTTCAACATTTATGTAGTTCATAGAAGTTCAAAAATAGCGTAAATGAAAAGCTAAATGCTACTTGTTGCTCGCCGAGGTAGGATATGGTCCGAAAAGACTCAATTAGTTTAGTACAAGGGTCTCATTCAAAGCCGTTATTCTTTACCGTTATAAACTATTGGAGATTGCACATTAGTTCGAATCTATTGGAGAGTATCTTCAATTATTTATGTCTATTTGGAGACAATACAGGGGAAAGAGAGGGGCAACGTTTACACAATTTTGTGTTTACCCCTGTAATCGGTTTTCATAATATTATTCACAATCTATCCCAGATAGTTCCATTTACAATGATAGATGTCTACCGTCAGCATCAAATTGTCCATTACCAACTGTGTGATGGTATCGTGAAATATTTCAAAATAAAAATTGAAACATTAATCGTTTTGCTATATGAGTCTGTGTTTTCATTATTCAAAATTCGTTCTTGTTAACAAATGCGGAATTATACCTCAATATACTTAAAAAGTAACTAATATCTGGTATTTACCTTTATAAGATTATTTTGAAGTTTTGGTGATGTTTCCTCGTCGAAAACACTTAACGTTTAAAATAGTTCAAATCATCAGCGTAAATGAACCAGCTCTCGCTCCTTCTTAAAACCCTGATTTCTTGAAAGCCAAAAGCCTCGTATCGCTAGATATCTGACCAGCCAAAGAGACGACTCGCATCCAGCAACAGCGGCTCAACCTGGTTGGAAAATCCGTTGAGTTTAAAAAGCTTCACGCTCCTTGCATAACGACATTTCATTGGCTGAAATAATAACAAGTGAACTAAGGCACGAATATCAAGCTGATCCATCCATACGAGGAATTTATGAGATCAGGGTATTAGAAAGGAGTGAGAGCGAATTCATATATGCCGATTTAGCAGGATGTGCCAGTTAATATTTTCTCTACCTAATTCCTAATAAAAAGACAGTTGGACATTTTAAAAATTTCAAACAACTTAATTTCCTTCGGATAATATTGCTTTATTGCCCATGACAAATAATTACACACAGGATGAAAATCATTAATCCAATTTTTTTTATGTTCCAGTGGTTGCATAATGTAAGGTACGCTTTTACCGAGATACTTAGATTACAAATTGTTCCTTTTTCTTTATGAAAATCTCCACTACATGTAATGACTTCAGTACTGAATATCAACTTCACCCCAGTGCTTTAGGTACATGTTTCTCAATCTAATTTCCTTACTCTTTTTTCCAAATAGAATGCTATTAGCTTGCAGAGAAGCTCGTATCTTTTGCATCAGTTGGCCCTTTCCAATCAACATACATACATGCATACATATACTTATATTCTTTACTCCAAAGTAATTTATAGCATATTGACGAATTTCAAATTCTACAGAAACGTACCTCATTTAAAATGAAATGTATAAAGCTATTTCCCATAATTTATTTTGTTTAACTTTAACAAAAACATTTGGACAGAACAATGAAGTTGTTTTCAAATGTCTGATTTGGGATGGTATGATAAGTGGGTTTGTTCACATCCTGATACACCGGGACACATATAGAATAGATCAATAGAATAGAAATTTCATCTGGTTTATAATTTATTTTAGGCTTACGGCATGTGAGAGGATTTTATAGCACAATTATAAATGTTTGGGCTTGGTTGGCTTGTTTCTGTTGGATAAAAGTATAGGATAACTAGTTTCTATTTAGAATGCTTGATTAATATGGGATGCCAATCGCGATACCAGAACCCTTGAGTACCTTCTATTAATTATCCGTTTTGAAACGATTGTTGTTATTGGGGTTAAAGTGATGTAGATACACAACCAAGATATAATAAAATTTATCTCAATCTAAGAGCCAATAATGATTTTCACATTTTATCATTGGCTTATATATCAAAACATTGAGCATTTTACAAATCCTCCTCCCGAATATGCTCAATTGCATTTTATCATCAAACTTGTTAATGACGAATATAATGTATACTATTTCATTTGGCAAATATGGACTTTTTAGCAGTCGTTAAAATCAGGTTTTTGAGGATTTTTTTTACTGTCATAAGCAATGGTTACTCTAAAATCGGTTTTCCCCCGGTATCTGATTGACAAGTTGCACTTCAAAGTTAGTTTGTGCCAATTACTGTCGGTCAAACGGTTCAATTGATGCTTTGAGTATTTTTTAATAATACTCCTTTGATCGATATTATTCCTAGTGATGTGACTGAGTGACTAAGCTTCATGTTAACTTTGAATTTCGCATGATGTGATTGGGTTCGCGGGCCAATGCGAGGTGTCTGTTCTGAAAAATTCCAAATCAGAATATCTAAAGGTAAAGGAACATGTTCACTAAGGGGCGTAGGAACGGGGGGGGGGGGGGGGCTTTGGGGGGAATCGTATCGTGTTTTGAACTAAATTGATTATGATATTCGGTCTAAAGTCATTAAAAGAATCACACGCATGTAAACTAACGTTTCTTTACCAATAACAGTCATTTGTAACTATTAAAACACCGTTTTAAAACAATGAATTTCCTAAGCTTTCCAATTTCCGAGAGATTATAACATTTAGTCAGTCATAGTTCCGACTGTGGTTCCAATTGATCTAATATGACAAGAGCTCATAAATTGTGATATAAAAAACCTTCTCAAGTGTTTCTAGTGTGATTACACCATGTACTATTTACACATAACGAGACACGAACCCCTTTATCGTCAATCACCAGCTGCGTTAGCAGGTGTGGAAATTTAATCAATTTGACCTCACAACGGTTTTTTATTCCCAGTTAGTTAATTCCTCTACTACAGAAGGGCCTGTGCCTGTTATCTATATTCTCAAAGGGACGACGTTCCGACACTGACATGGAGAATACAAACACAAAACATGAAACAGAATACATGGCACATGGGAGTCGAATTGTTATCCAATCATGTAATTGCTTGTTCCTGGGACATTTCGTTTGAAAAATACAAATCAAATGAATGCAAATATCATACGGCCGTATTTTAATAATGCAATCGACCATTCAAATCATCCTGCTTCACCAGCTGATCGCGAGCTCCTTCCATATACTCTGATATCCTTTCGGCCAAAAGCCTCGTATCGCTAGCTATCTTACCAGCCAATGATACGACTCTCATCAAGCAACAGCGGCACAACCTGGATGGAAAATTCAAAAGATACCTTTGATAACGACATTTCATTGACTTAAACGATAACAGGTGAGCACAGCCACGACCATCAAGCCACGCCAGCCGTACAAAGAATTTGGTTCGAAAGAGATCAGGGTAGATGGAAGGAGCTGGATCAGCTGATTCAATTACGCTGATGCAGCAGAATGATTCAAATATTAGAAATTAGCTTATGAAAAATTAGAAAAGCTGCATTTATTCAGCTGAAACTCTCAAAGCTGTATGTATCAAAAATATTATGTGAATGATCTTCTGTACTTTTAGATTATAGCACGGTTTCTGGACGCGTGTTGATAAGAAAGAATAGAAATCATTATGGCTTGCAAAGGAAACACTTAATAGTGAGTGAGTGGGTGAGTTGGGGTTTAAACTTGTTTTGAACAATATTTCAGTTATTAAACACGTTGACAAGAATCATTAAAGTTTATTCTTACCAGTCGGTACCAACTGACAAATCTTAAAACATCATAAACAAAAAGAAACAATTATTTCAATCACACGATTAACGTTCATTAAAGTAGATATAGGAACAAGAATCGAAATTAGATAGAAAATACAATACAAACACTTCAAAATCGTTATAACTATTTGACCGGTGCGGTACATTCTCTCAGAAAAATAGATAAGTAACCAGATACACCAACATCAATAATGTTGCCAGATCAAAGCTCTGATTTTTAAAGAAAGGGTCATAAATCAATTGAGAACGGTTATAAACTTTCCTGATGTGGTACTAGTATACAATCATTCATACTTAGATATAAACCAAAAGATGTTTATCAATGTGTAATAGATTAAAGGCATACAAAGCGAATATCTTTCATCATTCAAAGGTGAAGCAAACACCAAAACTTCGAATACAAAATAAATAGGCTAAGTCAGTAAGTTGTGAGTTTCCAAGAAATATAAACTGAAGTTATTAAATCCTTTTGAAACAAACTAATGCTCACCTATGGTAACACTGCAAAGTCTATAAAATAATTCTATAGAAACATGCTTATCAAATTCCTTGACCATTTTGAAAAGAGTAATTCGAAGTGACAAAATAGATTAAAATTCCAGTTAGTAAACTTTGTTTGGAAATCCTATCACATTAATTACAGAGAGAGGTTTCTTCGTCACAAATTGTACTGGAGTAATATAACTTAATTACCAAAGTGCACTATCAGTACACTATCTGTCTAATCCCACACTGTGTACGTCAATGAGAGGTCTGCAATTATATTGGGATAATTGTTTCCCTTTCGGATGAAGTTAAAGAGGATCTCCACTGTTACGCTGTTAAAACTAGGGCCTACTTACGTTTAGAATATTTTCCAAAGATGTCCTAACCAAATGATGTTTTGAAATTAGATATGCAGATGTGAGAAATTGTCTGCTTGTCTACTGTGTATCAGTGGACATATTTTTAGTTACTAATATCATTATCTAAATGCTCTCGACGAACTGTTTTTTTCCACAACATTGATATATACCTGTACCAATATATTAAAAGCTAAATCTCAAATCTTCAGCGTATTTGAAACTGCAACATTGTCCTAATTGATATACTTCCGCCATAAAATATCAACCTCAAAATCTTCCTATGTTCATTTCTCTGCAAAATTGCTGCTTATTAGGTCTATTTGGTTCCGATGTATATTCCTGTATCAACTTTTGTTTGAACAATACAAGATCTAAATGGAAACCTTATGCAAACAAATGTTGCAAGTTTTATGATGTCATTACCAGATAACATTTAAAAATGCATCGTGAACATTCGAGATCTATCGAAACATCAAATCCGAGATTTTCGATATCGACGTCTCTATAGAATTACTGTAAATATATCTGTTTTTCTACACTTTTGGGTAAAGTGATGGTGAGCGTTGTTGTTAATGAGAATATGAAAGTATAACGAATGACATTTTGTTTATTACATAACTTTGGATAACTGTCATATCTGGTTCTAAAGGAAAACGGTGGGAATACTGATTTCAACATATTTTCATTCCTTCTTGATGACTCCGCAAATATGTTGAACAGATGTACCTACGATGTCAACGAAAATTATGAAATAGATTGTATCAAAAACTCATTCACAGTTATTAACTTCATTTGAAAGCAAGGTTTAAGTATCTTTCATCATTTCTTGAAGTATGGCAGGTAGGTTGTAATGTGATAAGTTTGTTACAAATTGATAAAGAAAAACGAAGTGAAAGCAGGCAATGAATTCCACTTTAGAAATAGAAATGGCTCCTGTTACAGTTTTTTTTGGTCACAAGTTCATGAATCAAACCTGGAAATCATTAATCGCAGACGTTATTATTATAAACTTGTACATAACTTCACTTATGATGAAAATTATTGACATTAGCCATGATGAAAATCGATCATATAATCAAGCGCTTGTCAAATTTGTCAACAGATTCTATATAAAGTTTATGCCGAGTTCAATGTATCATATCAGATTTTATCTGACACATTTCCAATATACTCAGTTAATATATTTTACTGTGTTAATCCACATTGCTTAATATACACCATCTACTAAAAAAAACGAAGACAATTGATAAGTTTTGAAAATTCACCGAATATTTGCTTCAAAATTACTTTGTTACCTTTCAAGTAATGAACACCATAAAGAGTCTTGACTTCCATTTCCGTCTATCTAAAACGAAAACTAAACAAGCTTTCTATTGTAAACAAGGTGATTTAAAATGAGTAATTTACATTTCTACGTTATTTCTGTAACTCTATGCATGATTGAATAAATTTAAAACGTGCATTGAAGTTCACAGATATAACATTCCAAACCAAATTCAATTTGCAGTTACTCGTCTTTTTCAAGACATCCTATAATATATAAAGACGTCTGGCAGCTGCCAGAACCTGAACTGTGTGTATTTGAAATAACTTCATTACCAAACTGTCATCATAAACGCCATATGTGCACATTAGACCTCGTCCTAAATGTACCCTATTCTCCTTATCGCCCGACCCAAAAGGTAAATAACCTAAAACTGTGTTTAATAGTTAACACTCTGACACTGAAACTATGCCCGAATGTTTGCATTTCACCCAATCATTTTTCCATTAAAATAATGGTCTCTTTGTGTTCAGTCTGTTAGTTTTGAAATACCTTATAAAATGAGAAATTGAACTTTATATCCTTGTTAAGACAAGTAATATTTCTTACCCTAAGCTTGTATTACGGGCTTTCTGTTTTGCCATTGTGAAAGCCGGACAATTGATTTTCCTCACTAACTAACCATTTCACAAATGATAATTATCAATTTAAAATATTCACACATTATTTAGAGTTTACCGTTTTACATGTACATGTTTAAAATCTTAATGTTATTTTTGCTGGGTATGTTGTCTTTACATTTAAATTGAAATACATTAATGTCTTGCTCCTCTTCCTTATGTAATGCTATTGCAATAATTACAATGAAAAAATGTCAGTTTTTATAAATAATTATAAAAATCTATACTAAGTAACTGTCACCTCCTTCTCAATAAAAACATTTGATTGTTTCCCGCAATGTTTAATCACAGTATAGGACTATCAAATGTTACAAGATATCGCGGTAATTTAAATACATGTTCGTCATAATCTTTCATAATGTTTCTATCCAATAAGCATATCCGTTCAAATAGATTTCGCTGCCCTACGTAATAGATATATAAAACTTCTTTTTTGTGTTATATCGGGGAAGCGTAGGTTTGAAAACTGAGTTGATCTTTAGCTTTCATTATTTCCCTAGCTCCACACAAGGTATCATAATTCGCACATATGACGTCCTATATTGTATATCCTGTTTTTTGGCAAGTTGTACAACTAATTTTAAATTGTTCATTTTAGCGGGACGTCGTACATTTATTTGTTTACAATATTTTCAATGCGAAGATGTTTAAACCAGCTGATAGATGATTTGACATCCTGCTCAGTCAGCGTATATGAATCCGCTCTTGCTCCTTCCTAATACCCTGATCTCTTTCGGGCTAAATGCCTGATATAGATGGCAGTGGCCATACAGACAGGATGTTACATCGCATTGAACTAGAAGACGAAACTCAATCCAAGCAGAGACACAGATGCAACTCTCCCCCGATGTATCAGGAAGTGAAAGACCACCTCCAACAACTAATACTTGCAGGCATCATCAGGAGGTTTTACTCCCCTTGGTCCACCAATGTCGTGTATGCAAGGAAGAAGAATGGTGAACTCAGGATGTGTGTGGATTACCGCCATCTCAACGATCGGACTATAAAAGACAGTTATGCACTTCCTGGGGGAGAAAAACTGTTTGATGCTCTGGCAGGATCCTAAATGTACTCTACCATTGACATGAAGAGTGGATACCATCAGGTGGAATTGGCTGAAGAACAAAAAGAGAGAACTGCTTTCACAGTGGGTCAACATGGAATTGATCTCGAGTGCAATCAAGGGTAACAGAATGTTCCCCCTAAAGAAGTTATAATAAGCTACCAATATGTATCCCTTCTTGGAACTTTAAACTCTTATGTTTAGATCAGAGACAGCATTTAATAATCAGAAGTGGCACAGATCCTGCCATCTACCATGGATCTATGTTTTCTAGCAACATCTTCTCTGTAAAGTTGTTTCGGAAATATATATATATATATATATATACATATATATATATATATATATATATATAAAGATACTATAAGGTGGTGAGGGTCAGCATAAAAACTGCGGTATTTCTCACTTGATAATAACCATGTCCAGCTGAGGTCCAGTAATAAAAATAATAATATTTGTATTGCTCATAAATCAATTTCAAAAACTGCTCCAAGACACTGTTCACAGAGTTCTAATGGCCATGTTGCCATATGCCAACTGAAAATAAAACAAATAGGTTTTCAGCATGGTTTTGGATTTAGTAAGTTCATGTATTTCCCCCAGGGTTTAAGGAAGAGGAAACCAAAGGTTTTTGGAGATGCAGAAGCTCTGTTAGGTTTCTCGGTGCTTGATGGTAAAGTGCTTTGAAAACTAGAAATATGTGACGCACAGTGATGTCCCCCTTCCAAACTTTTCATTCAACCTAATCATCTTATCGCTTCTTATACCAGAAACAATCCATACTAAACATATGATAAAAAGGTTAATATATTAGCATCAATGAACTTTTTTTTTTCTTTTTTTTTTTTTGCTTTTGCTTTTTTTTTCAGCATCAATGAACTTGACATAATGATGACTCGTGAAATATACAGGTCAGTAGTGCATAAGGAAGAGGTTTATATATTTGTCAACTTCTTCATTGTAAGGAATGGGACATTTGATACTCACACAGACATAAAACATTATAATTAGCATCTACAGCTCCCAATATGCACTAAGTTCAAATTGTTTCCATGGAAACCAAGTAAAAGGAAAAATTAAGAATAACCAAAGTAGCAAAAGGCACCACCCAAGCACTAAATCTAACCAGTACCAGGTTAGGTAAATAATACTTATAGATTTTTATATATAGGTTGAATCACCCTACCCCTAAGTTCAAATTGTTTCCATGGAAACCAGATTTTGTTTTAATTGAGTAACCAAAGAAGCAAAGGCACCACTCCATCACTAGATCTAACCACATACCAAGTTTTGTAAAATATATTTAACAGTTTTAGAGATATGATCCGGAGTAGCTGATTTGTTTGTGTAAGAATCTAATTTGAAATTTATGGGCCATTTAAAGTGGTGGATAGGACAGTATTGCGAATGCTAGAGCTAATATGAATGAATAGAATACTCCTTCAATATTGTTTTCAAATGGAATAAGGTAACATGCAGATGACATGATTGCGAACATCCTGTTAAATCAGGTTATGAGTCCGCTCAGTTCAAAATACCCTGATTCTCTTTCGCTTCCAAGAGGTGAGGTGATTTTGTGTTTAACACCGCTTTCAAGAGTATTTCACTTTAATCAGTGCTGCTATTATTATGTGGGTATACATTGCGGTGAAACCTGCGAAAATCGGCTTGAAGTAACAAACAATGGGCAGTACTGCGCTGAAATTCAGTAAAGCATTGCATTCAATCCTTACTGCGTGTAGAACAGTTCTCTACTACAGACAAAGCTGTCGAGCTACACTAATTAAAGTCAACAGCCTCGTGTGTGATCCGAGATCCGAACTGGCCGTTGAAAGTTCACTTGGCAGATCTTTTAAAAGGAAGTTAAAAAAGGGAAGAAGACAACCTCCAAATGACGAAACCGAACTTACTTGTTAAGTCGTTGATGCTCTTAAAAGTTTAGACTCATCATGTGGCATCTCAGCAGTTTGCAAATATATTGCCCTACTAATGACTGCAAAATATCCAAATGAGCATGCAAAATAACAAGATGGAATCAGTGGGCTGGGATTTAAGGTGTTTTTAACAATAACCGAGTCATGCAACACGCTGATGAAAAAGATCACTCTTAAGACAAGTGTCTATAACAGGCAGATAAGGGATCGAAAGGCCGTGGAGAAAGACGGAAAATTAGCCGTAGTGAGACTTCAGTTTCGTCTGGGTTTTACCCGTCGACCTGACCAACTTCGGTTCCCCTTCCAACAGCATGCAAGCTCCGACTGAAACACTTCCGGTTCCCTGAAGAACCCCAAAACACACCACGATAAGGTAATGAGTCAAGTGTTGAACATAGACAAGAGTTATAGAATTATAATATTATATGTAGTGTTATAAAGAATGTGAGTATGTATTTGAGTCTAAGGCAATTCAAGAAGTGGAAAAGACCATCCACGAAACTACTGTCAAGACAGTCAATGAAATGTTAATGTAATCTTAACCACCTCTTTCTTTACTCAATAGTCATCCTGTGTCATCAGCGTAATTGAATCCGAAGAAAGAGCTCCTTCTATATACCTTGATCTCTAATGAGCCAAATTCCTCGTTCGGCTGGCGCGGCTTGATGTTCGTGGCTGTGTTCACCTGTTATTGTTTAAGCTAATGAAATGTCGTTATCCAAGAAGCTTGAAGCTACTCTTTTTAATTTTCCATCCGGGTTGTGCCGCTGTTGCTGGATGCGAGTCGTGTCATTGGCTGGTTAGATAGCTAGCGATAGGAGGCTTTTGGCTTAAAGGATACCAGGGTATATGAAAGGAGCTGGATCAGCTGATGCTCAATAATATGAAAAGAATAAATTGAAAATAATCGTTTGCTAAAATAAGCATTGCTTCAGGTGTTTTTGGCTTTTTAACTGTAGCGAACAAGACGAGATGCATTTAGACAGTCTCAAATACATTTCACATTACGATCATGACGTACCAAACCCGATTATACACTCACGATATATACATACGTGATAAGTTCATTTTCTATGGCAAATTCACAAATTAACATTCTATTCTTAAATGGTGTTTTTTGGAGAGTTCATTGAAAATGAACCACTCCACTGACATTAAGATCACATCACCTTGCTCTCAACCAATCAGGATTATGTGTAAACTTCAAAGTGCGAAATTATATTGTGATGAAACACCAATCGAGAGCTTTATGTAAATGGTGTGCATCTCGAAGTCCCGCAGTTCTTTTTAAAAAAAATCATGTTGTCTTCTTGCTATTCAATTATTTGGTATTAACCATTCATATCGCTGCCTTAATTAGCCGGAGATAAGATGGACTCCTCGAAAAAGGTCATGCTTTGAGGAGGTGAGGAGATTATGGGTTTAACGCCGCTTTCAAAAGTATCTCATTTGTCACAGCTGATTGTATAACTGTAGGAAGAAAGCCCTGCGTGCTTCCGCCGAAACTAGCAAACAATGGGTAGTACTTTAGTGAAGCATTGCACCAAAACCTTGCTACATGTACATGTAGAACATTTATTGCAGGCAAAGTTGCTAACCGGCTTGATTAAAATGATTTTCTTAACCATGGAGTGAAAATTCCTGTTTTCAAGTTTCTTCATATCTAGAATCCCATAAACTTTAAGAGCATTTGACGATAGATTTTCAATAAAACCACAACAGCATTATTTGAACTGTATTCAAAGAGGATGATAAACACCAAAGTGCTTCTCATGAAGTTGCTTTTAAAAAAACGGTCATAATTTGAAAATAATTGAACATGTCTCTTCAGTTCAAGAAAACATAATCTTCGTGTCATCAAGTACTTTATTTCTTTGAAATGTTTCAGGTGCATGTCAACTTCATGTATAATTTTATCTTTTAATACTTTTTGTTTCAATCGATGTCAAATATAATCCGCTATCAAGTGACATGACAGATCTTAGAGTTAAAAGACAAAACTGGAAGTACTTTTCAGGTTTCTTTTGCATATAAAACAAACACTTGAGCATGGCTAAAGTTGAAGGAGTCAAACTGAAGCAGATGAGATCTTTTATTGCAAGTGTTCATTTATAAACTCTCTTCCCATATTTAACGCATTCATGAGAATACAGCTGCCTTATTTTAGTTTGTTTATTTGATATTTATCATTTGAAAAAAACCCAGAAGCAGTTTGCAAAACAGTGTGACATAATGAAATGGAAAATATGATATAAAGTACGAAAAAATTAAAATTTTAAAATAACTCGTAAATTTTTATAAGTACTTTTTAGCTAAAAAACGTTTATTGCGATTTTCAGTTCATTAGAATTTTACTTTCGAAAAGAGGTTCAATAAAAGAAAAATATGCTTATGTTTAAACACTTTGTTTTTGCTGATAAATACAGTCGGATCCGTGGCTATGAGGCCAAAGGAGAGGAATATTGACTATGTTGGGTTTTTTTTACCGTATGGTAAACTTGCAGATTGATCGTTGGTGTAATGTGACCAATACCAAGTTATTTCCGTTTGTCTTTGGCATTATCAAATGTACTGGCTTGAATTCCATATGGTCCTTTGATACTTGATTATTTGACTTGTTCTCGTTTTCAGACGATGCCTCTCATGAGCTATCAAAGTCCCAAATCTCCTGCTTATTTTGGATAGTATGGTGTTCAACGTTTTCTAAGGACCATGGACTATTTTTTAATAAATAATATTGTTGGGTCCTAAGCAAAAGTTGAACAGTACTTATTTGGCAGATATTTCTTTAGGAACTAGTTGTTCTTGACCTCTTCGTCTCTCCCTTCGTGTTATCCTGAAAACGATTGTTCTGAAAAATTTAATCATTTATCACTGTCATATTTGGAAAGAGAGTGTGTGCAACAGGTCACGTACATTTTCTACCTCATACCCCCAGAGTCAGCAGCTAAATCAGCGTATATGAATCCGCTCTCGCTCCGAATAGATTCCCCCCCCCCCCCCCCCCCCCCCTTCCGCCCTTAATTAATGCTTTATTAATAGTGTTTAAATCTTGATATGCATGAAAAGGGAGTTAAATACGTTCTTTGTATTGTATATTGCTTGTTAAGAAGTATTTTCGGACATATTTTAGCGATTATAGTGAAGCTTATACTATTGCCATGAAAGGAGAGATGTTTGGTACAATCGGTTTATTGGATTACATAACTACATGTAATCATATTATCGAATTATCTATAAGAGGCATAGTGAACTTTAAGCTTTGTACACTAAAAGTGGGGAAATTTAACGGTTTTGGCAATTTTTGAATTTAAAGTGTTGGCGGTAAATTCCCGTGCGGCGGATTGTGAACATATTTAGCCTTATGAAGAAGTAAGCTTATATTCCGAAACGTCACGAATTTCAAAAATAAAGACGTTGTTAAGCAGAAAATCTTATCTTTCTTGTATACTTTGAGCACTGTTACCAAGTGATTAAGTCTTAATGCTACTTATATAGAAATAGAACAGATTCTATACTGGGTTGGATGAACATACTTAGAGGGGGCGATTCTATACTGGGTTGGATGAACATACTTAGAGAAGGCGATTCTTTACTGGGTTTGGTGGAAATGCTTAGAGGGGGAGAATCTATACTGGGTTTGATTGAATTCTTAGACGGAAGAATCTGTACTGGGTTTGATGTAAATGCTTTGAGGGGTCGATGGATGAACATACTTAGATACATTTCAGCTGGCGAATCTATCCTGGGTTTGATGTAAATGCTTAGAGGGGGCGAATCTATACTGGGTTTAATATGTAAATGCTTAGAGGGGGCGAATCTATACTGGGTTTAATATGTAAATGCTTAGAGGGGGCGAATCTATACTGGTTTTGGTGTAAATTCTTAGAGGGGGAGAATCTATACTGGGTTTGATGTAAATTCTTAGAGGGGGCGAATCTATACTTGATTCAATGTTAATGCTTAGAGGGGCCGATTTCAACTGGGTTGGAGGCACATACTTAGATACATTTTTGATGGCGAAGTTGTAATGGGTTTGATGTAAATGCTTAGAGAGGGAGAATCTATATTTTGTTTGATGTAAATTCTTAGAGGGGGCTATTCTATGCTGGGTTTGATGTAAATGCTTAAAGGGGGGAATCTGTACTGGGTTTGATGTTAATGTTGGATATGCTCTGGAGTATTTATTTTAAGGCAACTCCAATACAATCGAAATTGAGTAAATATAAACATAAGCAAATCAATGAAATCCAATATCGTAATGAATATGGTTTAAACATATTTTTATTTCCAAGAAATGAAACAAAGATTGGCGAACAAGCTATGATATCTTATTTGAACGCCGCTCTTTTACCATCCTGTTTTAGGGTAAGACGTTTAGCTGACGCTCCACTCGCGGAGCGTCAGCTATACGTCTTACCTTGAGACAGAATGTTCTTTTACATGATACATAAAGCTGGAAACAAACACAAGAAAATGTGAAACTTCAAAAGCTAAGAAACAATGTGTTATGTTAACATGTAGGTAATGAATATCATTTTGTTTGTTTATTGGTCAATGTATATAAAAGTGCTTATGAAATAATCGATTACATTTCATGATATAGGGATGAATATAATTTAATAGTTAAGGATGATTTTAACTGGAGGACGTTTTGATATTGGCTATCTAAGCCTGTTCGTTTATATATTCCTTAAAGAGCCACTCCGTGCCAAACTTAATCAATTTTAAAGCTTAATGTTTTTTATACAGTGACAATATGAAGGTAGAACGTCGCAATTATAATCGAAAACCAGACAGTGGCGCGCGTCAAATAGTCAAACGATATTTTGGAGACTTATCTAAAACAGCCAGGAGGGCAGTTAGGAGTTGATAGTGTTTTTTTAGGTTAAATAACTATTATCTATGTATATCGGATCTGATATCTATACCATTTTTAAGGCTGTTTATAGATTTTCTTTGAAAACCAGTATTTGTCATATATATATCTTATTATTTGGTAAATAGAATATGTCTACAATCATTTCCGAAACTAATACAGAAGAAACTTGAGGGGGAGAATTTATTCTAAGGGGGGAGAGCAATAATTCCGCCGGGGTGGGGGGGGGGGGGGGGGGGCGATTTTATACCGGTATAAAATCTCCGGGGGAGAATGCAGAGTCAGAGAATGCCGCAAGCACTGACAGGAACAACATCTAACTGGGCGGTAAGCTATTATAACATTCATTACCTTATACAATTACACCTGCGTAGATCTCAGGGATGAAGGCTTTAAAAATACAAACCAACTTCAACAATTGTCTTTATCTAAATGGAATTCGCTTTTATTCTTACTTTAAATTATAAACCAAAGTTTTCAAGAAGCCAAAATAAAACAACGTCAAATCTGATCACGTAGACAGGTTAGATGCTTTTTTGTAAATAGCTTGGTCAGATGAAATTAAATGTACGAAAGTGTTAAGTACTCTGGATCTGTCTTGATAGTCTGATTTTGATAAACCCTTTTGTATCAAAATGTCCTAAAGTATTTTGAAGTAGAGAATTAAAATTTTCAGTTCCAGAGGAGGCTCTTCACAAAACCAAGACGCAAATCGATACAATGATGAAAAACGTTAGTAAAAGATAGTTGTTTGTCAATGGGTAATTGCTGGGTAATGGAATTTAGTTTTATTTAGTTAAGAGGCAATAATTAAATTCGACACATCAGTCTAGCATTAACCGATAATAGTATAATTTTTGAAACAACATGTAATCTCAAAACATTCAGTGACATGCATGACTCGAAACAATTAACGTAAATAAGTTGAATCGAAATCCAAGTTTGTGAGTTGCATGCATAATGTAGAACTATAGGTTCTTTCTCGTCAGGTGATTATCATTCCAATTAACATCGAAAGCCGTTTCAACAGCAACTGTCTTGTTGATTCCAACCCTACATGTCTTAATACACTACTAAATGGGAATGACATAACAAAGTCTTAGACAGTTAAATGTGTTAAGGCACATTATCATCATATAAACATATATATTTCAAAACCGTTGGGTGATTGCGATGCGTTAGTTATGAGGAAAACTGAATAATTTACGATTGACGATGGTCATCGAATTGCTTATATAAAAGTTACAGGGTCCTTTTATCTTAAATGATAACGTTTAAATACAAACGCTGTATATAGCATGCAAAGGTAAGTGAATCATTCAAATGTATTCAAACAGAAGATGAACGCCAAATAAATGCAGGGTCCGACGAGACTAAAGATTGCAACGTGTGTTGGAAGAATGAGAGTGTCTTATCTGTTTATAATTACATCTCTGTATCTTTATACACATAAGCAAGCAAAAACACCTGACTCAATACCTTATCATGATGTGGTGGTTTGCGTGCTTTAGAGACCCTGAGAGC
Organism: Phorcus lineatus; assembly: GCA_921293015.1. NCBI lineage: Eukaryota > Metazoa > Mollusca > Gastropoda > Trochida > Trochidae > Phorcus > Phorcus lineatus. The sequence goes on from OV121083.1 coordinate 15,047,988, forward strand.
TATGCAAGCCGAAGCTTACATGCTCCTGGTAGGGTGGAAGGGATAGGAGCCAGGACAAATATTTGTCGCTCTAAAAGTTCTCTATCAGTCACTTTGCCTTTCGTTCCGTCATTTTCCATCATCCTGTCGATCCCTTTCTCCCTGATCTGTCCACTCTCTTTTGGATGCTTGTCATCCACGTGTTTTATAACTGAAATATTGTTCAAAACACGTTAAACAGCAATTCACTCATTCTCAATTATACTTTAGGTGGAACTGCTTCGTACCCCTGAGGATATTATTAAGCATAGGATGAGATGGAGACCAAAGGAAAATACCTTGCCCAAAGTGTCATCATTAAGACCATGTGCTTAGAACTGGAGTTCAATAGAGTCGTGATGTCAGATATATCATCTTGTCATGGTTTCCTCAAAATCCTTGAAATAAACTTGAGACTTTCAAGACGACAGGAGAGAAAGCTCTTCATTAATGTCCTAAAAGCACCACCAATTAGTAACTTTTCCATTCAATTGACATTCTGTGTCACACCTCTGGCTCGTGTTCAATACATGTTAGTCCCCTTATCATTATGTTGAATCAACTTTCACATTTAAATATATCATCTACAATTTAGCACATGCTCCCACACGGATGCTACTAAGAGTTGGAGAGTTATTGGTTGAAATATCTATTTAACACAGGTGGTTTCCGTATAGCCACCAATGTAATTTACTCTCCATGGAAAAAACAACTGACATATCTGGAAGTTAAATGGTCTATTTCACGTTTCGAACAACTCAAGTGTTGGTAGAAATAGTTATTCAATGGCGAACCTAAGTTTAAAATATATATATATTTTTTTAAAAAGTTAATAAACTCTTCAAAAAAAGAAACTTGACATTCATGCGAAATTGATTTTTTCGAAACAGGTCGATTTTTTTTCATGATGCATACCTGTAATTCAAAGAAAGGCTTGCTCAAAAGTGTAAACTTACCAAAAACAATGGCCATAAAAGTTTACGTTGTGTTCAGGGACGAAAACGAGCGATTCGTCCAAATGCATTTTCTGCCAAAGCACGTGTAGCATGGGATCATGAAGGTTTACATGCAGACACGTCTGCTTTAGGGGTATAAAAAGCCATATCAGACGCTGTTCATTCAGACTACACAACATCGGTACAGCCACCTGAAGAATGCCAAGACTGAACAGAGCGCAACGCAACAATGCTATTGGCAGACTGCAAGCAGGAGCGACGCAGCGAGATGTTGCAACACACTTTGGCGTGTCCAGACAGACCATCTCTTCATTGTGGACCCGTTTCAACACCCGAAACAGCGTTGATGATAGGCCAAGGTCAGGCAGACCAAGGGTGACTACTCGGGCCCAAGATCGGTACATCCGACTGCTCCACCTTCGGGAACGCACCAGGACAGCAACGTCAACAACAACGCAGATACCAGGCCTGCGTCGAATTCCCGACCAAACAGTACGCAACAGGCTGAGAGAGGCTGGACTTTTTCCACGGCGTCCTGTTTGACGTCCCGTTTTAATGCAACGTCATCTGGCGGAACGTCTCCAGTGGTGTCAACAGAGGATGAGATGGGCACGTGCAAGGTGGAGAACCGTTCTCTTCACTGATGAGTCCCGTTTTCTGCTTCGACGAAGTGATGGACGAGCACGTGTATACCGACGTCGTGGAGAACGTTATGCTGCCAACTGTGTTCAGGAGGTTGTCCCATTTGGAGGTGGGAGTGTCATGGTGTGGGCCGGGATTCGTCACGGTGTTAGGACACCCCTTGTGCATGTTGTGGGTAACCTCACAGGAGAAGGGTATAGGGACTTGATCCTACAGCCTTACGTTATTCCTCACGTCAACGTCCATGGTGGTCTCTTTCAGCAGGACAATGTTCGACCACATGTTGCACGTGTTTGTCAAGACGTTTTACAGCGTAACAATGTCCAGACATTGCCATGGCCAGCCATGTCACCAGATTTGTCACCAATTGAGCATCTCTGGGACGAACTGGATCGACGCGTGCGCAGTAGGATTACACAACCCTAAACACTTCCAGGACTTCTTGCAGCACTTCAGCACGAATGGCAGAACATTCCACAGGCTGTGATAGACAACTTGATTGCATCCATGGGTCGTCGGTGCCGAGCAATAATTAATGCCAATGGTGGCCATACCCGATACTGACATTTGTGCACCCCTGTGATGTTGAAACACTTGTGCACCTGTGCATTTCAAGATCATGCTTATTCTGAATACAATTTACTAAACAGAGATCTTCAAACAGCGTTTTAGTTTTCATTTCAATGTTTAACTTGCATCTGTGGTCTTTATATTGAACTTTAAAAGTCAGTGTCAAGTTTCTTTTCTTGAAGAGTTTATAATATGTTAAGAATATAGAAAGCATTTATTGCAGTGCAGTGAGAATCTGTTTATGATTCAATATATATTTGGCGTGCAAAGGCAGCTTTTGTATTGCGGCTTAAATGAAATCTCCTGGGTGCTAGTTGGCTATAAGTGCAGACAGACACGGACAGGAATAAGCCTTATATTGACGTATACATATTAATATCGAACATTTTTGCTGTGTCTGGATGTGAGGGCGGGTTTTAGGGTTTAACATTACTTCGTAGAAAGTCAAGGAACCTGGAGTCATTCTTCCATGTAGACTTCTTAAAGATCGGGTGAAATGCCCTATGGTCGATTTCGGAATTCGTTAAAAGGGATTACAATTTGACGTGGACTCAACTTTAAATTTCTGAAATCGGCCGCTAAACAACATAATTACAGCTTTGTAATTTAATTGCCTAATTACGACCGGCGAGCAGAACCTGAAAGGCCCTGTGGTCACTGAAGCGTGAATCTTTCGTGACGTGCAAGTTGGCATATCATCATTCGCTCGTTATGTAAAACAACACTAGCCGATAGTAAATCTCACAGTTTAACTGTCGGTTTTACCTACTAAACGTTATCCAAACAACTCAAACCTTAAAGGAATCTATTGTTTAATTCATTGTCTGGATATTTCTATTTTTGCAAGCGCAAGACCCTGATTAAATACGATGCTGTGTGCACTTTCCTACGGAATGTTTTTCAAAGTCACGACCCTGCGCCATGTTGTCATAGTTATAAGATTGCGCTAACGCGTGAGATCCCGGAAGTATTTCTTACATGAACTATGCTCACTTATTGGACATTATATTGAGGGATGCACCGGCATCCTTATTCCCATAAAAATATAACCTTTATTAAGTATTAACGCATAATGTCCACCAGCTATTCAGAAAGCGAGATATCATTATCTATGGAATGTGTCTCATCATGTTCAGAAACGCTAATTTCAATTGAAGGGGACGATACTTTTCCTTACTTATATGAGCCAAATGACAGTTCGAGTGGCACAGAAAAAGAAGAGACGATTTTGTTGTGTTTTAATTTCTTTTGGCATTTTCAATTTAATTTTTATGCCATTACAACAAAACTCAGAATTTACTATTAATGCTAAATTGCATTGGACTGATTATTTTAAAAAACAATTCTCCATTATATTTATATATTTTTTCAGTCAACAGAAATAATAAAAATAAAATTGAATGTATTATTGACCATGGATTATTTGAATATGATATCCAAATTTTATGTATTTTGGCGTTCACACAATTTTCTAAATGTAATGTAGGCATGTAGTGTATGGTGAGTAAGACATTATTGTTGATATCGTCGTAAGAATAGCTAAGTGGAAGTCAAATCCTATCACATTTGTAGGTCATACCTCATAAATGTACATCCAAAGATAATTTCCTTGGTCAAAACTTGCACAAAACTCTAAGGTAGCCTTAAGTCGTTCATCAATTACGCCGTCTGCCAAATGTTTTCACAACAATCAAATTGGTTTAACTAGTTTGTTTGTTTTTTATGACACACAGGTGGCCGTTATGTAATCCTATCGCATTCAATTTCAATTCTTGATTTAATGGTCTCTAATTATACCTTCTGAATTTTAACGCCTTGGACCCGCCAAGCGGAATATATGTCCTGTCATAATGGCGTAACCCTTGGCATTCGACTGGTACTTAGTTTATTGTCACGGCGTCCAGTCATTTTGAACCAAGTAACTTGTAGAATATATATTCAACCAATAAATTAAGAGGTGGAGATTTGGCTCATGCACCTCTAAGGACGATGACACACATTTAAAAAAGTACATCGTGAATAACGGGACCCAACATTCTTTAGGATTACAAATGATGTTTCTAACGCTTGCGTCGGGTATGTTTTCATGTCATTTAATGTTAATTTCAAAGACAGAGATATTGCAACACGGTGTGAGATGTTATACTAGATAAGAATATGATATGTGTTAGTTAAATACAAACGAATATTCCAATAAGTACTAAGTTGTCATGAAAGTGAAGTGAAACAAAATTATTTGTTCTATAGTCATTAAAAAAGTTTCCACATTGTCTCCCGTTTTTTACAAAAACCTTCATTTTTTTCGAGACGATTTATAACTTCATATCGATAAATACATGTTGTAACACTACGTGATATCCCATTGTAATTGGATCTCTCACCGACCAAGTTCTTTACCTTTTTGATATAAACCCACCCAAGAAAACCGCGTCCAAGGATTGTCACAGTCTAATTAAGATGGATTTGACGACTGAGAGGGAAAGTTGATATCATGAAGCCGTTATACATCGTATTTTGGAATTCTTTCGGTCATGCTATTGCCTCTATTTTGCTGTTGAATTAGCTTAAAAATACAGAGAAAATCAAAGGGCTGGGCTTTCAGCTGCCCACTAGCACGTCACACACTGGGCGTGGCTTCGAGTCATGCTTCGGTGATTTTGTGTAAGCGTTCGCCAGTCTCATTAGGCGGCTATCCAAAACAGGGGTATAAAAGGTCTCCTAGTAGTCGAATTAAAGCGTATATTTTCAATTTTTTTGGCTCTATTGATTGATATAAGTGAAGCGAATACAGATACTAATTTGTAATAATCTAATTCATGCGTTACTTCTCCTCTTTAAGTATAACAGAGAGAGTACAATCAAACGTGAACATACATTTTAAGTATTGTTTCCTTCAATGATCCCTGTTATCCATATGGTTATTAATAAGCGGTGATATATTTTCAATATGAGCACGTGCACATTTCACTTTTGTCTAGCAACGATTGTCTAAGCACGAGTTACTGTATTTCGTCGTCTGTGACGTCATAACACCATTGTTCGTGACTTTACTGTAGTTGGCCATCGCAAAGGAAGGAGGTCGTTTTCTGAATAGTTCCATGCGATTGAAATGGAATAGAATCGGTAATAAAGACATTAAAATTCTCGGAAGTATGTCATATGCAAATTTGTGTAACCCTCGTTCTCGCTCAGGTAATAAAAAAATTCACAAAAAATGTCTCAGTCAATACTCCATTGAGTACCTTAAGAAGTCATAAGGTCTTCCTGGTGACCTTCCATGCAATACAAATCGTATGATACTAGGTTTGAATATGGTATTAAACGATAGAAAACTATCATGTTATCGAAATCATTGTAGAAATGATGACATATGGTCACTTTTCTGTTAAAACTTGAAAGAAAAATTTCCGCAAATCAATTATATTGAGACGTCACAAAATTTAACTATGACACTATTCGTGTGACCCCTAACTAATACATATTTTAATTCAGTTGAAAGGTATTTTAAAATTAGTAATGAAAAACAAATGGAAATAGGGCAAACTGACCGAGGTTCGGACAGTGTATCGATTCAAATATTTTGAAACTCTAGATTATAAAAGATAATTTAGGAAAGTAAATATGAGCAAACCAAATAATGAAAAAGTAATATTTATTTTGGATTTCTATCTTAAAATGCAGAATTGTTTGTAAATTATCCGAAAATAACGGTTTTTATTGCCTTTATGAAATCGCCCAGGTTCGGACAGTTCTGACCTAACTTCGGACAGTTGCACATAATTTTCTCGCATGCGTCATTAGCTTAAAATATTTATCAAAATGATCTCAAGACATTCCAAAATACGCAGTGAGTAGTTCATGTGTAATAATATCAAGGTTTTTGGAAACATAACTATTTCGTCATCTTTTCAGCGCATGCTTTCCGATGTTGAATTCTCCCAACACTGCCGCATGCGTCGTTACAGAATTATGACGTCACAATCACTTTTTTAGGCATCTGACGCAAAAACGCCTTACTCGCTAAACCGTATGTGTTAATGATTAATCACTTAGTCGAATATGGTAGCCGTATGTTATTGCATGTTTCCAGAACTTCAGTTGGTTGAATTAAAGCATTACAAGTCCGTATGAAGAAAACATAAAAAGTGTCCAAACCATGGTCAAAACTGTCATTTTGACATATTTTCAAAATCTCAACATTTACTTAAATATTCCCTTTAAATGTACCCGTATACAGCACAATGTAAATGTTTGGATGTTTCCCTTTGTTTATGAATACAGTTTAAAATGTTTTGGCGCTTCCTGTATTTTCTAACCTGATAGTCAACATTTACGTTGAAACAAATATTTTGCAAATTCCTTACATGGATCTATTATTTGTACATCATAGCAAAAAGTTAGTAAGTTATACTACCTACAATCAATTGTCTATTTCACGAAATGAGTAACTTGACATACTAAAAATTAATATTTCAAAACAAATATATTGCCGACAATACACTTATTATCGCGTCAGCTCCTAGTCTAAAGTGTCCGAAGTTCGGGCGACCTCGGGTGGTGTCCGAACCTCGGTCAGTTTTCCCTATCGTATATGCTAAAGAATTTTAGACGGAATCCAAAGGTTTTATTTTGTATTTGAAATTGTCAACTTGCCAGGTTGCAATGCAGGCCTAGAGACCAAGTGGTAGAATTGTAAAATAGTTTAGCTTGTTTGTCCTCAGTTGAGTGATTAAACAACGTCAACATAGTAGGATACATATTTGATATATTTCATACATCGTCACTTGACAGAATAGCATAAGCAAGGTAACGTGAAAATAAAAAATATATTTAATCATAAATTGTGTTGGCGTCATTTTATTGAAATTGTTATTGGTAACTCTATGTTTTTAGAGCAAATAATGTACATTCTATCAGAAATAATAATCTCTTGCGTTTTTTTGTGTACATTGTTGCTGATTGTCAACTCTCATTTTTTCGTTTTGATAGGACAATTGATCTTTATTTCAACTTTTAACAAAGTACCTTTATGAAGAAAAGATTTTTAGCGGATTACATGAGTCTGCCGTTTTCATGTATTGATTTAAGAAGAATGATAAATTAATTACGGGTTCGGGTCTCAGTGAAATGTAAATGCATCTGAATATGGAAACAGTTAAATAACAAGTAAAACTCCATTTACGAGATTTACATTAAGTGGCTGAGGAAGTATTACTCCTGTGCCATTGGTATTCATGTAATTTGAAATATTTGTGAAAAACCAAATTGAAAAATTGCCAATTTAAAAATTATGCAAACTTGCAGTCTCTAAAATTTAAATTATATATAAGTGATGTAAACAGTTATATCAATTATTAGCGGAAAGATCTAACCAGTCTTAGATGAATAATTTTGTAAAATTTTAAATTTTATAAAATATTTGTTATAATCCAGGCTGAAATAAACACGTGTAAATATATTTTTTTAGATGACGGAGCCACAAGGTATTGCTCTTGGAATAATACTATAATCATCAAACTGGTTTATAATAGGCTGAATTATGTTATTTGTTTTTGCGGATATATATATGTCTACATGATTATTTGTCAGTCGTCAATGAGGAGTAAAAGGTTTGGTTCAATCGCATTTTCACATACCTATTGGTACTTACAGAATTTATTTCATGACAAGACTTTCAAATTATTTTCATATTCCACATGATTTGTTTCCAATGATCTATTTGTGTGACTCGTTTGAGTGATCATTGATCAATGGAATCATTGAAATGTTATCTTGTTTATTTGCTTTCACTTGCCGTTCATTAACTGAGTAACTAACAAACTGAGTGGTATGACACTCTTTCAATCTTCTTTCTGTACCCCAAAATCGTGATGTCAGCAAATAAGTTCAGTAAATTAATTTCATATTAAATTATTATGGAACCTTGAAAAGATATGTTTAAATGGCATGTTTGCTTGTCAAATTGTACTGGACGTTAACAAACTTTATAGGATATTTTACAATTCGAATTTGTGGTAAATGTAATGATTATCATCTCAAAAATAGAAGATGATCAAATAAACATTGATACAAAACTGCAGATAACTCATACAAACAATACCAAATAAGACAACATTCTAATTTGGTTTAAACATATTTATTCACAAAATAAGTGATGGGATTGGAAAACAAGCAAAACTTTGCTTATCTGAATGCCCCTCTAATTTCCTTGTCAATCGATTGCGATTTGTTTTCCCTATGTAATCAATGTCTGATTGTGTTAAAAACTGTGCATTAGAATCAAATCAAAATTACTAATATCGGAGTGAATGCACGCTTTAATGTCATATATAGATTGGTAAATTATAAGATTATACAATCTGAATATGTGGGTTAATACTAATAGAATAAAGGATATTGAGGAATATCTCAGATAAATGGGTCTTTTTGCAAACATTTTAGGAGTATTTTAAAGATTGGGCGGCATACGAAAAAATGGGAGGAAGGCGCAAGGTTCCTAATAAGGGCTTCTTTTAAGGTTCCTTTGAGATTGTGAATGGTTAGTACTCATAGAATAAAGGATATTGAGGAATATCTCAGATAAATGGGTCTTTTCGCAAACATTTTAGGAGTATTTTAAAGATTGGGCGGCATACGAAAAAATGGGCGGAAGGCGCAAGGTTCCTAATAAGGGCTTTTTTTAAGGTTCTTTTGAGATTGTGAATGGTTAATACTCATAGAATAAAGGATATTGAGGAATAATTCAGATAAATGGGACTTTTCGCAAGCATTTTAGGAGTATTTTAAAGATTGGGCGGCATACGAAAAAATGGGCGGAAGGCGCAAGGTTCCTAATAAGGGCTTTTTTTAAGGTTCTTTTGAGATTGTGAATGGTTAATACTCATAGAATAAAGGATATTGAGGAATAATTCAGATAAATGGGTCTTTTTGCAAACATTTTAGGAGTATTTTAAAGATTGGGCGGCATACGAAAAAATGGGCGGAAGACGCAAGGATCCTAATAAGGGCTTCTTTTAAGGTTCTTTTGAGATTGTGAATGGTTAATACTCATAGAATAAAGGATATTGTTGAATATCTCAGATAAATGGGTCTTTTCGCAAACATTTTAGGAGTATTTTAAAGATTGGGCGGCATACGAAAAAATGGGCGGAAGGCGCAAAATTCCTAATAAGGGCTTCTTTTAAGGTTCTTTTGAGATTGTGAATGGTTAATACTCATAGAATAAAGGATATTGAGGAATAACTCAGATAAATGGGTCTTTTCGCAAACATTTTAGGAGTGTTTTAAAGATTGGGCGGCATACGAAAAAATGGGCGGAAGGCGCAAGGTTCCTAATAAGGGCTTTTTATAAGATTTTTTTGAGATTGTGAATGGTTAATACTAATAGAATAAAGGATATTGAGGAATATCTCAGATAAATGGGTCTTTTTGCAAACATTTTAGGAGTATTTTAAAGATTGGGCGGCATACGAAAAAATGGGCGGAAGGCGAAAGGTTCCTAATAAGGGCTTCTTTTAAGGTTCTTTTGAGATTGTGAATGGTTAATACTCATAGAATAAAGGATATTGAGGAATATCTCAGATAAATGGGTCTTTTCGCAAACATTTTAGGAGTATTTTAAAGATTGGGCGGCATACGAAAAAATGGGCGGAAGGCGCAAGGTTCCTAATAAGGGCTTCTTTTAAGGTTCTTTTGAGATTGTGAATGGTTAATACTCATAGAATAAAGGATGTTGAGGAATATCTCAGATAAATGGATCTTTTCGCAAACATTTTAGGAGTATTTTAAAGATTGGGCGGCATACGAAAAAATGGGCGGAAGGCGCAAGGTTCCTAATAAGGGCTTTTTATAAGATTTTTTTGAGATTGTGAATGGTTAATACTAATAGAATAAAGGATATTGAGGAATATCTCAGATAAATGGGTCTTTTCGCAAACATTTTAGGAGTATTTTAAAGATTGGGCGCCATACGAAAAAATGGGCGGAAGGCGCAAGGTTCCTAATAAGGGCTTCTTTTAAGGTTCCTTTGAGATTGTGAATGGTTAGTACTCATAGAATAAGGATATTGAGGAATATCTCAGATAAATGGGTCTTTTCGCAAACATTTTAGGAGTATTTTAAAGATTGGGTGGCATACAAAAAAATGGGCGGAAGGCGAAAGGTTCCTGAAAAGGGCTTTTTTTAAGGTTCTTTTGAGATTGTGAATGGTTAATACTCATAGAATAAAGGATATTGAGGAATAATTCAGATAAATGGGTCTTTTTGCAAACATTTTAGGAGTATTTTAAAGATTGGGCGGCATACGAAAAAATGGGCGGAAGGCGCAAGGTTCCTAATAAGGGCTTCTTTTAAGGTTCTTTTGAGATTGTGAATGGTTAATACTCATAGAATAAAGGATATTGAGGAATAATTCAGATAAATGGGTCTTTTTGCAAACATTTTAGGAGTATTTTAAAGATTGGGCGGCATACCAAAAAATGGGCGGAAGGCGCAAGGTTCCTAATAAGGGCTTCTTTTAAGGTTCTTTTGAGATTGTGAATGGTTAATACTCATAGAATAAAGGATATTGTCGAATATCTCAGATAAATGGGTCTTTTCGCAAACATTTTAGGAGTATTTTAAAGATTGGGCGGCATACCAAAAAATGGGCGGAAGGCGCAAGGTTCCTAATAAGGGCTTCTTTTAAGGTTCTTTTGAGATTGTGAATGGTTAATACTCATAGAATAAAGGATATTGAGGAATATCTCAGATAAATATATCTTTTCGCAAACATTTTAGGAGTATTTTAAAGATTGGGCGGCATACGAAAAAATGGGCGGAAGGCGCAAGGTTCCTAATAAGGGCTTCTTTTAAGGTTCTTTTGAGATTGTGAATGGTTAATACTCATAGAATAAAGGATATTGAGGAATAACTCAGATAAATGGGTCTTTTCGCAAACATTTTAGGAGTATTTTAAAGATTGGGCGTCATACGAAAAAATGGGCGGAAGGCGCAAGGTTCCTAATAAGGGCTTCTTTTAAGATTTTTTTGAGATTGTGAATGGTTAATACTAATAGAATAAAGGATATTGAGGAATATCTCAGATAAATGGGTCTTTTTGCAAACATTTTAGGAGTATTTTAAAGATTGGGCGGCATACGAAAAAATGGGCGGAAGGCGCAAGGTTCCTAATAAGGGCTTTTTTTAAGGTTCTTTTGAGATTGTGAATGGTTAATACTCATAGAATAAAGGATATTGAGGAATAACTCAGGTAAATGGGTCTTTTTGCAAACATTTTAGGAGTATTTTAAAGATTGGGCGGCATACGAAAAAATGGACGGAAGGCGCAAGGTTCCTAATAAGGGCTTCTTTTAAGGTTCTTTTGAGATTGTGAATGGTTAATACTCATAGAATAAACGATATTGAGGAATAACTCAGATAAATGGGTCTTTTCGCAAACATTTTAGGAGTGTTTTAAAGATTGTGCGGCATACGAAAAAATGGGCGGAAGGCGCAAGGTTCCTAATAAGGGCTTCTTTTAAGGTTCTTTTGAGATTGTGAATGGTTAATACTCATAGAATAAAGGATATTGAGGAATAACTCAGATAAATGGGTATTTTCGCAAACATTTTAGGAGTGTTTTAAAGATTGGGCGGCATACGAAAAAATGGGCGGAAGGCGCAAGGTTCCTAGTAAGGGTTTTTATAAGATTTTTTTGAGATTGTAAATAATTAATACTAATAGAATAAAGGATATTGAGGAATATCTCAGATAAATGGGTCTTTTCGCAAACATTTTAGGAGTATTTTAAAGATTGGGCGGCATACGAAAAAATGGGCGGAAGGCGCAAGGTTCCTAATAAGGGCTTCTTTTAAGGTTCTTTTGAGATTGTGAATGGTTAATACTCATAGAATAAAGGATATTGAGGAATATCTCAGATAAATGGATCTTTTCGCAAACATTTTAGGAGTATTTTAAAGATTGGGCGGCATACGAAAAAATGGGCGGAAGGCGCAAGGTTCCTAATAAGGGCTTCTTTTAAGGTTCTTTTGAGATTGTGAATGGTTAATACTCATAGAATAAAGGATATTGAGGAATATCTCAGATAAATGGGTCTTTTCGCAAACATTTTAGGAGTATTTTAAAGATTGGGTGGCATACAAAAAAATGGGCGGAAGGCGAAAGGTTCCTGAAAAGGGCTTTTTTTAAGGTTCTTTTGAGATTGTGAATGGTTAATACTCATAGAATAAAGGATATTGAGGAATAATTCAGATAAATGGGTCTTTTTGCAAACATTTTAGGAGTATTTTAAAGATTGGGCGGCATACGAAAAAATGGGCGGAAGGCGCAAGGTTCCTAATAAGGGCTTCTTTAAAGGTTCTTTTGAGATTGTGAATGGTTAATACTCATAGAATAAAGGATATTGAGGAATAATTCAGATAAATGGGTCTTTTTGCAAACATTTTAGGAGTATTTTAAAGATTGGGCGGCATACCAAAAAATGGGCGGAAGGCGCAAGGTTCCTAATAAGGGCTTCTTTTAAGGTTCTTTTGAGATTGTGAATGGTTAATACTCATAGAATAAAGGATATTGTCGAATATCTCAGATAAATGGGTCTTTTCGCAAACATTTTAGGAGTATTTTAAAGATTGGGCGGCATACCAAAAAATGGGCGGAAGGCGCAAGGTTCCTAATAAGGGCTTCTTTTAAGGTTCTTTTGAGATTGTGAATGGTTAATACTCATAGAATAAAGGATATTGAGGAATATCTCAGATAAATATATCTTTTCGCAAACATTTTAGGAGTATTTTAAAGATTGGGCGGCATACGAAAAAATGGGCGGAAGGCGCAAGGTTCCTAATAAGGGCTTCTTTTAAGGTTCTTTTGAGATTGTGAATGGTTAATACTCATAGAATAAAGGATATTGAGGAATAACTCAGATAAATGGGTCTTTTCGCAAACATTTTAGGAGTATTTTAAAGATTGGGCGTCATACGAAAAAATGGGCGGAAGGCGCAAGGTTCCTAATAAGGGCTTTTTTTAAGATTTTTTTGAGATTGTGAATGGTTAATACTAATAGAATAAAGGATATTGAGGAATATCTCAGATAAATGGGTCTTTTTGCAAACATTTTAGGAGTATTTTAAAGATTGGGCGGCATACGAAAAAATGGGCGGAAGGCGCAAGGTTCCTAATAAGGGCTTTTTTTAAGGTTCTTTTGAGATTGTGAATGGTTAATACTCATAGAATAAAGGATATTGAGGAATAACTCAGGTAAATGGGTCTTTTTGCAAACATTTTAGGAGTATTTTAAAGATTGGGCGGCATACGAAAAAATGGACGGAAGGCGCAAGGTTCCTAATAAGGGCTTCTTTTAAGGTTCTTTTGAGATTGTGAATGGTTAATACTCATAGAATAAACGATATTGAGGAATAACTCAGATAAATGGGTCTTTTCGCAAACATTTTAGGAGTGTTTTAAAGATTGTGCGGCATACGAAAAAATGGGCGGAAGGCGCAAGGTTCCTAATAAGGGCTTCTTTTAAGGTTCTTTTGAGATTGTGAATGGTTAATACTCATAGAATAAAGGATATTGAGGAATAACTCAGATAAATGGGTATTTTCGCAAACATTTTAGGAGTGTTTTAAAGATTGGGCGGCATACGAAAAAATGGGCGGAAGGCGCAAGGTTCCTAGTAAGGGTTTTTATAAGATTTTTTTGAGATTGTAAATAATTAATACTAATAGAATAAAGGATATTGAGGAATATCTCAGATAAATGGGTCTTTTCGCAAACATTTTAGGAGTATTTTAAAGATTGGGCGGCATACGAAAAAATGGGCGGAAGGCGCAAGGTTCCTAATAAGGGCTTCTTTTAAGGTTCTTTTGAGATTGTGAATGGTTAATTCTCATAGAATAAAGGATATTAAAGAATATCTCAGATAAATGGGTCTTTTCGCAAACATTTTAGAAGTATTTTACAGATTGGGCGGCATACGAAAAAATGGGCGGAAGGGGCAAGGTTCCTAATAAGGGCTTCTTTTAAGGTTCTTTTGAGATTGTGAATGGTTAATACTTATAGAATAAAGGATATTAAAAAATATCTCAGATAAATGGGTCTTTTCGCAAACATTTTAGGAGTATTTTAAAGAATGGGCGGCATATGAAAAAATGGGCGGAAGGCGCAAGGTTCCTAATAAGGGCTTCTTTTAAGGTTCTTTTGAGGTTGTGAATGGTTAATACTCATAGAATAAAGGATATTGAGGAATATCTCAGATAAATGGGTCTTTTTGCAAACATTTTAGGAGTATTTTAAAGATTGGGCGGCATACGAAAAAATGGGCGGAAGGCGCAAGGTTCCTAATAAGGGCTTTTTATAAGGTTCTTTTGAGATTGTGAATGGTTAAAACTCATAGAATAAAGGATATTGAGGAATATCTCAGATAAATGGGTCTTTTCGCAAACATTTTAGGAGTATTTTAAAGATTGGGCGGCATACGAAAAAATGGGCGGAAGGCGCAAGGCTCCTAATAAGGGCTTTTTTTAAGGTTTTTTTGAGATTGTGAATGGTTAAAACTCATAGAATAAAGGATATTGAGGAATATCTCAGATAAATGGGTCTTTTCGCAAACATTTTAGGAGTATTTTAAAGATTGGGCGGCATACGAAAAAATGGGCGGAAGGCGCAAGGTTCCTAATAAGGGCTTTTTTTAAGGTTCTTATGAGATTGTGAATGGTTAATACTCATAGAATAAAGGATATTGAGGAATAATTTAGATAAATGGGTCTTTTTGCAAACATTTTAGGAGTATTTTAAAGATTGGGCGGCATACGAAAAAATGGGCGGAAGGGGCAAGGTTCCTAATAAGGGCTTCTTTTAAGGTTCTTTTGAGATTGTGAATGGTTAATACTTATAGAATAAAGGATATTAAAAAATATCTCAGATAAATGGGTCTTTTCGCAAACATTTTAGGAGTATTTTAAAGATTGGGCGGCATACGAAAAAATGGGCGGAAGGCGCAAGGTTCCTAATAAGGGCTTTTTTTAAGGTTCTTTTGAGATTGTGAATGGTTAATACTCATAGAATAAAGGATATTGAGGAATAATTCAGATAAATGGGTCTTTTTGCAAACATTTTAGGAGTGTTTTAAAGATTGTGCGGCATACGAAAAAATGGGCGGAAGGCGCAAGGTTCCTAATAAGGGCTTTTTATAAGATTTTTTTGAGAATGTGAATATTTAATACTAATAGAATAAAGGATATTGAGGAATATCTCAGATAAATGGATCTTTTCGCAAACATTTTAGGAGTATTTTAAAGATTGGGCGGCATACGAAAAAATGGGCGGAAGGCGCAAGGTTCCTAATAAGGGCTTTTTTTAAGGTTCTTTTGAGATTGTGAATGGTTAATACTCATAGAATAAAGGATATTAAAGAATATCTCAGATAAATGGGTCTTTTCGCAAACATTTTAGGAGTATTTTAAAGATTGGGCGGCATACGAAAAAATGGGCGGAAGGCGCAAGGTTCCTAATAAGGGCTTCTTTAAAGGTTCTTTTGAGATTGTGAATGGTTAATACTCATAGAATAAAGGATATTGAGGAATAATTCAGATAAATGGGTCTTTTTGCAAACATTTTAGGAGTATTTTAAAGATTGGGCGGCATACCAAAAAATGGGCGGAAGGCGCAAGGTTCCTAATAAGGGCTTCTTTAAAGGTTCTTTTGAGATTGTGAATGGTTAATACTCATAGAATAAAGGATATTGAGGAATAATTCAGATAAATGGGTCTTTTTGCAAACATTTTAGGAGTATTTTAAAGATTGGGCGGCATACCAAAAAATGGGCGGAAGGCGCAAGGTTCCTAATAAGGGCTTCTTTTAAGGTTCTTTTGAGATTGTGAATGGTTAATACTCATAGAATAAAGGATATTGTCGAATATCTCAGATAAATGGGTCTTTTCGCAAACATTTTAGGAGTATTTTAAAGATTGGGCGGCATACCAAAAAATGGGCGGAAGGCGCATTTTTCCTAATAAGGGCTTCTTTTAAGGTTCTTTTGAGATTGTGAATGGTTAATACTCATAGAATAAAGGATATTGAGGAATATCTCAGATAAATATATCTTTTCGCAAACATTTTAGGAGTATTTTAAAGATTGGGCGGCATACGAAAAAATGGGCGGAAGGCGCAAGGTTCCTAATAAGGGCTTCTTTTAAGGTTCTTTTGAGATTGTGAATGGTTAATACTCATAGAATAAAGGATATTGAGGAATAACTCAGATAAATGGGTCTTTTCGCAAACATTTTAGGAGTATTTTAAAGATTGGGCGTCATACGAAAAAATGGGCGGAAGGCGCAAGGTTCCTAATAAGGGCTTTTTTTAAGATTTTTTTGAGATTGTGAATGGTTAATACTAATAGAATAAAGGATATTGAGGAATATCTCAGATAAATGGGTCTTTTTGCAAACATTTTAGGAGTATTTTAAAGATTGGGCGGCATACGAAAAAATGGGCGGAAGGCGCAAGGTTCCTAATAAGGGCTTTTTTTAAGGTTCTTTTGAGATTGTGAATGGTTAATACTCATAGAATAAAGGATATTGAGGAATAACTCAGGTAAATGGGTCTTTTTGCAAACATTTTAGGAGTATTTTAAAGATTGGGCGGCATACGAAAAAATGGACGGAAGGCGCAAGGTTCCTAATAAGGGCTTCTTTTAAGGTTCTTTTGAGATTGTGAATGGTTAATACTCATAGAATAAACGATATTGAGGAATAACTCAGATAAATGGGTCTTTTCGCAAACATTTTAGGAGTGTTTTAAAGATTGTGCGGCATACGAAAAAATGGGCGGAAGGCGCAAGGTTCCTAATAAGGGCTTCTTTTAAGGTTCTTTTGAGATTGTGAATGGTTAATACTCATAGAATAAAGGATATTGAGGAATAACTCAGATAAATGGGTATTTTCGCAAACATTTTAGGAGTGTTTTAAAGATTGGGCGGCATACGAAAAAATGGGCGGAAGGCGCAAGGTTCCTAGTAAGGGTTTTTATAAGATTTTTTTGAGATTGTAAATAATTAATACTAATAGAATAAAGGATATTGAGGAATATCTCAGATAAATGGGTCTTTTCGCAAACATTTTAGGAGTATTTTAAAGATTGGGCGGCATACGAAAAAATGGGCGGAAGGCGCAAGGTTCCTAATAAGGGCTTCTTTTAAGGTTCTTTTGAGATTGTGAATGGTTAATTCTCATAGAATAAAGGATATTAAAGAATATCTCAGATAAATGGGTCTTTTCGCAAACATTTTAGAAGTATTTTACAGATTGGGCGGCATACGAAAAAATGGGCGGAAGGGGCAAGGTTCCTAATAAGGGCTTCTTTTAAGGTTCTTTTGAGATTGTGAATGGTTAATACTCATAGAATAAAGGATATTAAAAAATATCTCAGATAAATGGGTCTTTTCGCAAACATTTTAGGAGTATTTTAAAGAATGGGCGGCATATGAAAAAATGGGCGGAAGGCGCAAGGTTCCTAATAAGGGCTTCTTTTAAGGTTCTTTTGAGGTTGTGAATGGTTAATACTCATAGAATAAAGGATATTGAGGAATATCTCAGATAAATGGGTCTTTTTGCAAACATTTTAGGAGTATTTTAAAGATTGGGCGGCATACGAAAAAATGGGCGGAAGGCGCAAGGTTCCTAATAAGGGCTTTTTATAAGGTTCTTTTGAGATTGTGAATGGTTAAAACTCATAGAATAAAGGATATTGAGGAATATCTCAGATAAATGGGTCTTTTCGCAAACATTTTAGGAGTATTTTAAAGATTGGGCGGCATACGAAAAAATGGGCGGAAGGCGCAAGGCTCCTAATAAGGGCTTTTTTTAAGGTTTTTTTGAGATTGTGAATGGTTAAAACTCATAGAATAAAGGATATTGAGGAATATCTCAGATAAATGGGTCTTTTCGCAAACATTTTAGGAGTATTTTAAAGATTGGGCGGCATACGAAAAAATGGGCGGAAGGCGCAAGGTTCCTAATAAGGGCTTTTTTTAAGGTTCTTATGAGATTGTGAATGGTTAATACTCATAGAATAAAGGATATTGAGGAATAATTTAGATAAATGGGTCTTTTTGCAAACATTTTAGGAGTATTTTAAAGATTGTGCGGCATACGAAAAAATGGGCGGAAGGCGCAAGGTTCCTAATAAGGGCTTTTTATAAGATTTTTTTGAGAATGTGAATATTTAATACTAATAGAATAAAGGATATTGAGGAATATCTCAGATAAATGGATCTTTTCGCAAACATTTTAGGAGTATTTTAAAGATTGGGCGGCATACGAAAAAATGGGCGGAAGGCGCAAGGTTCCTAATAAGGGCTTTTTTTAAGGTTCTTTTGAGATTGTGAATGGTTAATACTCATAGAATAAAGGATATTAAAGAATATCTCAGATAAATGGGTCTTTTCGCAAACATTTTAGGAGTATTTTAAAGATTGGGCGGCATACGAAAAAATGGGCGGAAGGCGCAAGGTTCCTAATAAGGGCTTTTTTTAAGGTTCTTTTGAGATTGTGAATGGTTAATACTCATAGAATAAAGGATATTGAGGAATAATTCAGATAAATGGGTCTTTTTGCAAACATTTTAGGAGTATTTTAAAGATTGGGCGGCATACGAAAAAATGGGCGGAAGGCGCAAGGTTCCTAATAAGGGCTTCTTTTAAGGTTCTTTTGAGATTGTGAATGGTTAATACTCATAGAATAAAGGATATTGAGGAATATCTCAGATAAATGGATCTTTTCGCAAACATTTTAGGAGTATTTTAAAGATTGTGCGGCATACGAAAAAATGGGCGGAAGGCGCAAGGTTCCTAATAAGGGCTTTCTATAAGATTTTTTTGAGAATGTGAATATTTAATACTAATAGAATAAAGGATATTGAGGAATATCTCAGATAAATGGGTCTTTTCGCAAACATTTTAGGAGTATTTTAAAGATTGGGCGGCATACGAAAAATGGGCGGAAGGAGCAAGGTCACTAATAAGGGCTTCTTTTAAGGTTCTTTTGAGATTGTGAATGGTTAATTCTCATAGAATAAAGGATATTAAAGAATATCTCAGATAAATGGGTCTTTTCGCAAACATTTTAGGAGTATTTTAAGAGTGGGCGGCATACGAAAAAATGGGCGGAAGGGGCAAGGTTCCTAATAAGGGCTTCTTTTAAGGTTCTTTTGAGATTGTGAATGGTTAATACTTATAGAATAAAGGATATTAAAAAATATCTCAGATAAATGGGTCTTTTCGCAAACATTTTAGGAGTATTTTAAAGAATGGGCGGCATACGAAAAAATGGGCGGAAGGCGCAAGGTTCCTAATAAGGGCTTCTTTTAAGGTTCTTTTGAGATTGTGAATGGTTAATACTCATAGAATAAAGGATATTGAGGAATATCTCAGATAAATGGATCTTTTCGCAAACATTTTAGGAGTATTTTAAAGATTGGGCGGCATACGAAAAAATGGGCGGAAGGCGCATGGTTCTTAATAAGGGCTTTTTATAAGGTTCTTTTGAGATTGTGAATGGTTAATACTCATAGAATAAAGGATATTGAGGAATATCTCAGATAAATGGGTCTTTTCGCAAACATTTTAGGAGTATTTTAAAGATTGGGCGGCATACGAAAAAATGGGCGGAAGGCGCAAGGTTCCTAATAAGGGCTTCTTTTAAGGTTTTTTTGAGATTGTGAATGGTTAATACTCATAGAATAAATGATATTAAAGAATATCTCAGATAAATGGGTCTTTTCGCAAACATTTTAGGAGTATTTTAAAGATTGGGCGGCATACGAAAAAATGGGCGGAAGGCGCAAGGTTCCTAATAAGGGCTTTTTTTAAGGTTTTTTTGAGATTGTGAATGGTTAAAACTCATAGAATAAAGGATATTGAGGAATATCTCAGATAAATGGGTCTTTTCGCAAACATTTTAGGAGTATTTTAAAGATTGGGCGGCATACGAAAAAATGGGCGGAAGGCGCAAGGTTCCTAATAAGGGCTTTTTTTAAGGTTCTTTTGAGATTGTGAATGGTTAATACTCATAGAATAAAGGATATTGAGAAATAATTTAGATAAATGGGTCTTTTTGCAAACATTTTAAGAGTATTTTAAAGATTGGGCGGCATACGAAAAATGGGCGGAAGGAGCAAGGTCACTAATAAGGGCTTCTTTTAAGGTTCTTTTGAGATTGTGAATGGTTAATACTCATAGAATAAAGGATATTAAAGAATATCTCAGATAAATGGGTCTTTTCGCAAACATTTTAGGAGTATTTTACAGATTGGGCGGCATACGAAAAAATGGGCGGAAGGGGCAAGGTTCCTAATAAGGGCTTCTTTTAAGGTTCTTTTGAGATTGTGAATGGTTAATACTTATAGAATAAAGGATATTAAAAAATATCTCAGATAAATGGGTCTTTTCGCAAACATTTTAGGAGTATTTTAAAGAATGGGCGGCATACGAAAAAAATGGGCGGAAGGCGCAAGGTTCCTAATAAGGGCTTCTTTTAAGGTTCTTTTGAGATTGTGAATGGTTAATACTCATAGAATAAAGGATATTGAGGAATATCTCAGATAAATGGATCTTTTCGCAAACATTTTAGGAGTATTTTAAAGATTGGGCGGCATACGAAAAAATGGGCGGAAGGCGCAAGGTTCCTAATAAGGGCTTTTTATAAGGTTCTTTTGAGATTGTGAATGGTTAATACTCATAGAATAAAGGATATTGAGGAATATCTCAGATAAATGGGTCTTTTCGCAAACATTTTAGGAGTATTTTAAAGATTGGGCGGCATACGAAAAAATGGGCGGAAGGCGCAAGGTTCCTAATAAGGGCTTTTTTTAAGGTTTTTTTGAGATTGTGAATGGTTAATACTCATAGAATAAAGGATATTGAGGAATATCTCAGATAAATGGGTCTTTTCGCAAACATTTTAGGAGTATTTTAAAGATTGGGCGGCATACGAAAAAATGGGCGGAAGGCGCAAGGTTCCTAATAAGGGCTTTTTTTAAGGTTTTTTTGAGATTGTGAATGGTTAAAACTCATAGAATAAAGGATATTGAGGAATATCTCAGATAAATGGGTCTTTTCGCAAACATTTTAGGAGTATTTTAAAGATTGGGCGGCATACGAAAAAATGGGCGGAAGGCGCAAGGTTCCTAATAAGGGCTTTTTTTAAGGTTCTTTTGAGATTGTGAATGGTTAATACTCATAGAATAAAGGATATTGAGAAATAATTTAGATAAATGGGTCTTTTTGCAAACATTTTAGGAGTATTTTAAAGATTGGGCGGCATACGAAAAAATGGGCGGAAGGTGCAAGGTTCCTCATAAGGGCTTCTTTTAAGGTTCTTTTGAGATTGTGAATGGTTAATACTCATAGAATAAAGGATATTGAGGAATAACTCAGATAAATGGGTCTTTTCGCAAACATTTTAGGAGTGTTTTAAAGATTGTGCGGCATACGAAAAAATGGGCGGAAGGCGCAAGGTTCCTAATAAGGGCTTTCTATAAGATTTTTTTGAGAATGTGAATATTTAATACTAATAGAATAAAGGATATTGAGGAATATCTCAGATAAATGGATCTTTTCGCAAACATTTTAGGAGTATTTTAAAGATTGGGCGGCATACGAAAAAATGGGCGGAAGGCGCAAGGTTCCTAATAAGGGCTTTTTTTAAGGTTTTTTTGAGATTGTGAATGGTTAATACTCATAGAATAAAGGATATTGAGGAATATCTCAGATAAATGGGTCTTTTCGCAAACATTTTAGGAGTATTTTAAAGATTGGGCGGCATACGAAAAAATGGGCGGAAGGCGCAAGGTTCCTAATAAGGGCTTTTTTTAAGGTTTTTTTGAGATTGTGAATGGTTAAAACTCATAGAATAAAGGATATTGAGGAATATCTAAGATAAATGGGTCTTTTCGCAAACATTTTAGGAGTATTTTAAAGATTGGGCGGCATACGAAAAAATGGGCGGAAGGCGCAAGGTTCCTAATAAGGGCTTTTTTTAAGGTTCTTTTGAGATTGTGAATGGTCAATACTCATAGAATAAAGGATATTGAGAAATAATTTAGATAAATGGGTCTTTTTGCAAACATTTTAAGAGTATTTTAAAGATTGGGCGGCATACGAAAAAATGGGCGGAAGGTGCAAGGTTCCTCATAAGGGCTTCTTTTAAGGTTCTTTTGAGATTGTGAATGGTTAATACTCATAGAATAAAGGATATTGAGGAATAACTCAGATAAATGGGTCTTTTCGCAAACATTTTAGGAGTGTTTTAAAGATTGTGCGGCATACGAAAAAATGGGCGGAAGGCGCAAGGTTCCTAATAAGGGCTTTTTATAAGATTTT
Organism: Phorcus lineatus; assembly: GCA_921293015.1. Classification (NCBI taxonomy): domain Eukaryota; kingdom Metazoa; phylum Mollusca; class Gastropoda; order Trochida; family Trochidae; genus Phorcus; species Phorcus lineatus. The sequence continues at coordinate 15,070,551 of OV121083.1, forward strand.
TTTGAGAATGTGAATATTTAATACTAATAGAATAAAGGATATTGAGGAATATCTCAGATAAATGGATCTTTTCGCAAACATTTTAGGAGTATTTTAAAGATTGGGCGGCATACGAAAAAATGGGCGGAAGGCGCAAGGTTCCTAATAAGGGCTTTTTTTAAGGTTCTTTTGAGATTGTGAATGGTTAATACTCATAGAATAAATGATATTAAAGAATATCTCAGATAAATGGGTCTTTTCGCAAACATTTTAGGAGTATTTTAAAGATTGGGCGGCATACGAAAAAATGGGCGGAAGGCGCAAGGTTCCTAATAAGGGCTTTTTTTAAGGTTCTTTTGAGATTGTGAATGGTTAATACTCATAGAATAAAGGATATTGAGGAATAATTCAGATAAATGGGTCTTTTTGCAAACATTTTAGGAGTATTTTAAAGATTGGGCGGCATACGAAAAAATGGGCGGAAGGCGCAAGGTTCCTAATAAGGGCTTCTTTTAAGGTTCTTTTGAGATTGTGAATGGTTAATACTCATAGAATAAAGGATATTGAGGAATATCTCAGATAAATGGATCTTTTCGCAAACATTTTAGGAGTATTTTAAAGATTGGGCGGCATACGAAAAAATGGGCGGAAGGCGCAAGGTTCCTAATAAGGGCTTCTTTTAAGGTTCTTTTGAGATTGTGAATGGTTAATACTCATAGAATAAAGGATATTGAGGAATATCTCAGATAAATGGATCTTTTCGCAAACATTTTAGGAGTATTTTAAAGATTGGGCGGCATACGAAAAAATGGGCGGAAGGCGCAAGGTTCCTAATAAGGGCTTCTTTTAAGGTTCTTTTGAGATTGTGAATGGTTAATACTCATAAAATAAAGGATATTGAGGAATATCTCAGATAAATGGGTCTTTTCGCAAACATTTTAGGAGTATTTTAAAGATTGGGCGGCATACGAAAAAATGGGCGGAAGGCGCAAGGTTCCTAATAAGGGCTTCTTTTAAGGTTCTTTTGAGATTGTGAATGGTTAATACTCATAGAATAAAGGATATTGAGGAATAATTCAGATAAATGGGTCTTTTTGCAAACATTTTAGGAGTATTTTAAAGATTGAGCGGCATCCGAAAAAATGGGCGGAAGGCGCAAGGTTCGTAATAAGGGCTTCTTTTAAGGTTTTTTTGAGATTGTGAATGGTTAATACTCATAGAATAAAGGATATTGAGGAATAACTCAGATAAATAGGTCTTTTCGCAAACATTTTAGGAGTATTTTAAAGATTGGGCGGCATATGAAAAATGGGCGGAAGGTGCAAGGTTCGTAATAAGGGCTTCTTTTAAGGTTCTTTTGAGATTGTGAATGGTTAATACTCATAGAATAAAGGATATTGAGGAATAACTCATATAAATGGGTCTTTTTGCAAACATTTTAGGAGTATTTTACAGATTGGGCGGCATACGAAAAATGGGCGGAAGGTGCAAGGTTCCTAATAAGGGCTTCTTTTAAGGTTCTTTTGAGATTGTGAATGGTTAATACTCATAGAATAAAGGATATTGTGGAATATCTCAGATAAATGGGTCTTTTCGCAAACATTTTAGGAGTATTTTAAAGATTGGGTGGCATACGAAAAAATGGGCGGAAGGCGCAAGGTTCCTAATAAGGGCTTCTTTTAATGTTCTTTTGAGATTGTGAATGGTTAATACTCATAGAATAAAGGATATTGAGGAATTATTCAGATAAATGGGTCTTTTTGCAAACATTTTAGGAGTATTTTAAAGATTGGGCGGCATACGAAAAAATGGGCGGAAGGCGCAAGGTTCCTAATAAGAGCTTCTTTTAAGGTTCTTTTGAGATTGTGAATGGTTAATACTCATAGAATAAAGGATATTGAGGAATAATTCAGATAAATGGGTCTTTTTGCAAACATTTTAGGAGTATTTTAAAGATTGGGCGGCATACGAAAAAATGGGCGGAAGGCGCAAGGTTCCTAATAAGAGCTTCTTTTAAGGTTCTTTTGAGATTGTGAATGGTTAATACTCATAGAATAAAGGATATTGAGGAATATCTCAGATAAATGGGTCTTTTCGCAAACATTTTAGGAGTGTTTTAAAGATTGGGCGGCATACGAAAAAATGGGCGGAAGGCGCAAGGTTCCTAATAAGGGTTTTTATAAGATTTTTTTGAGATTGTGAATATTTAATACTAATAGAATAAAGGATATTGAGGAATATCTCAGATAAATGGGTCTTTTCGCAAACATTTTAGGAGTATTTTAAAGATTGGGCGGCATACGAAAAATGGGCGGAAGGCGCAAGGTCCCTAATAAGGGCTTCTTTTAAGGTTCTTTTGAGATTGTGAATGGTTAATACTCATAAAATAAAGGATATTGAGGAATATCTCAGATAAATGGGTCTTTTCGCAAACATTTTAGGAGTATTTTAAAGATTGGGCGGCATACGAAAAAATGGGCGGAAGGCGCAAGGTTCCTAATAAGGGCTTCTTTTAAGGTTCTTTTGAGATTGTGAATGGTTAATACTCATAGAATAAAGGATATTGAGGAATATCTCAGATAAATGGGTCTTTTCGCAAACATTTTAGGAGTATTTTAAAGATTGGGCGGCATACGAAAAAATGGGCGGAAGGCGCAAGGTTCCTAATAAGGGCTTCTTTTAAGGTTCTTTTGAGATTGTGAATGGTTAATACTCATAGAATAAAGGATATTGAGGAATAACTCAGATAAATGGGTCTTTTCGCAAACATTTTAGGAGTGTTTTAAAGATTGTCCGGCATACGAAAAAATGGGCGGAAGGCGCAAGGTTCCTAATAAGGGCTTTTTATAAGATTTTTTTGAGAATGTGAATATTTAATACTAATAGAATAAAGGATATTAAGGAATATCTCAGATAAATTGGTCTTTTCGCAAACATTTTAGGAGTGTTTTAAAGATTGGGCGGCATACGAAAAAATGGGCGGAAGGCGCAAGGTTCCTAATAAGGGTTTTTATAAGATTTTTTGGAGATTGTGAATATTTAATACTAATAGAATAAAGGATATTGAGGAATATCTCAGATAAATGGGTCTTTTCGCAAACATTTTAGGAGTATTTTAAAGATTGGGCGGCATACGAAAAATGGGCGGAAGGCGCAAGGTCCCTAATAAGGGCTTCTTTTAAGGTTCTTTTGAGATTGTGAATGGTTAATACTCATAAAATAAAGGATATTGAGGAATAATTCAGATAAATGGGTCTTTTCGCAAACATTTTAGGAGTATTTTAAAGATTGGGCGGCATACGAAAAAATGGGCGGAAGGCGCAAGGTTCCTAATAAGAGCTTCTTTTAAGGTTCTTTTGAGATTGTGAATGGTTAATACTCATAGAATAAAAGATATTGAGGAATAATTCAGATAAATGGGTCTTTTTGCAAACATTTTAGGAGTATTTTAAAGATTGGGCGGCATACGAAAAAATGGGCGGAAGGCGCAAGGTTCCTAATAAGAGCTTCTTTTAAGGTTCTTTTGAGATTGTGAATGGTTAATACTCATAGAATAAAGGATATTGAGGAATATCTCAGATAAATGGGTCTTTTCGCAAACATTTTAGGAGTGTTTTAAAGATTGGGCGGCATACGAAAAAATGGGCGGAAGGCGCAAGGTTCCTAATAAGGGTTTTTATAAGATTTTTTTGAGATTGTGAATATTTAATACTAATAGAATAAAGGATATTGAGGAATATCTCAGATAAATGGGTCTTTTCGCAAACATTTTAGGAGTATTTTAAAGATTGGGAGGCATACGAAAAATGGGCGGAAGGCGCAAGGTCCCTAATAAGGGCTTCTTTTAAGGTTCTTTTGAGATTGTGAATGGTTAATACTCATAAAATAAAGGATATTGAGGAATATCTCAGATAAATGGGTCTTTTCGCAAACATTTTAGGAGTATTTTAAAGATTGGGCGGCATACGAAAAAATGGGCGGAAGGCGCAAGGTTCCTAATAAGGGCTTCTTTTAAGGTTCTTTTGAGATTGTGAATGGTTAATACTCATAGAATAAAGGATATTGAGGAATATCTCAGATAAATGGGTCTTTTCGCAAACATTTTAGGAGTATTTTAAAGATTGGGCGGCATACGAAAAAATGGGCGGAAGGCGCAAGGTTCCTAATAAGGGCTTCTTTTAAGGTTCTTTTGAGATTGTGAATGGTTAATACTCATAGAATAAAGGATATTGAGGAATAACTCAGATAAATGGGTCTTTTCGCAAACATTTTAGGAGTGTTTTAAAGATTGTCCGGCATACGAAAAAATGGGCGGAAGGCGCAAGGTTCCTAATAAGGGCTTTTTATAAGATTTTTTTGAGAATGTGAATATTTAATACTAATAGAATAAAGGATATTAAGGAATATCTCAGATAAATTGGTCTTTTCGCAAACATTTTAGGAGTGTTTTAAAGATTGGGCGGCATACGAAAAAATGGGCGGAAGGCGCAAGGTTCCTAATAAGGGCTTCTTTTAAGGTTCTTTTGAGATTGTGAATGGTTAATACTCATAGAATAAAGGATATTGAGGAATAATTTAGATAAATGGGTCTTTTTGCAAACATTTTAGGAGTATTTTAAAGATTGGGCGGCATACGAAAAAATGGGCGGAAGGTGCAAGGTTCCTCATAAGGGCTTCTTTTAAGGTTCTTTTGAGATTGTGAATGGTTAATACTCATAGAATAAAGGATATTGAGGAATAACTCAGATAAATGGGTCTTTTCGCAAACATTTTAGGAGTGTTTTAAAGATTGTGCGGCATACGAAAAAATGGGCGGAAGGCGCAAGGTTCCTAATAAGGGCTTTTTATAAGATTTTTTTTGAGAATGTGAATATTTAATACTAATAAAATAAAGGATATTGAGGAATATCTCAGATAAATGGGTCTTTTCGCAAACATTTTAGGAGTATTTTAAAGATTGGGCGGCATACGAAAAATGGGCGGAAGGCGCAAGGTCCCTAATAAGGGCTTCTTTTAAGGTTCTTTTGAGATTGTGAATGGTTAATACTCATAAAATAAAGGATATTGAGGAATATCTCAGATAAATGGGTCTTTTCGCAAACATTTTAGGAGTATTTTAAAGATTGGGCGGCATACGAAAAAATGGGCGGAAGGCGCAAGGTTCGTAATAAGGGCTTCTTTTAAGGTTCTTTTGAGATTGTGAATGGTTAATACTCATAGAATAAAGGATATTGAGGAATAACTCAGATAAATAGGTCTTTTTGCAAACATTTTAGGAGTATTTTAAAGATTGGGCGGCATACGAAAAATGGGCGGAAGGTGCAAGGTTCCTAATAAGGGCTTCTTTTAAGGTTCTTTTGAGATTGTGAATGGTTAATACTCATAGAATAAAGGATATTGAGGAATAACTCAGATAAATAGGTCTTTTCGCAAACATTTTAGGAGTATTTTAAAGATTGGGCGGCATACGAAAAATGGGCGGAAGGTGCAAGGTTCCTAATAAGGGCTTCTTTTAAGGTTCTTTTGAAATTGTGAATGGTTAATACTCATAGAATAAAGGATATTGTGGAATATCTCAGTTAAATGGGTCTTTTCGCAAACATTTTAGGAGTATTTTAAAGATTGGGTGGCATACGAAAAAATGGGCGGAAGGCGCAAGGTTCCTAATAAGGGCTTCTTTTAAGGTTCTTTTGAGATTGTGAATGGTTAATACTCATAGAATAAAGGATATTGAGGAATATCTCAGATAAATGGGTCTTTTCGCAAACATTTTAGGAGTATTTTAAAGATTGGGCGGCATACGAAAAAATGGGCGGAAGGCGCAAGGTTCCTAATAAGGGCTTTTTTTAAGGTTTTTTTTGAGATTGTGAATGATTAAAACTCATAGAATAAAGGATATTGAGGAATATCTCAGATAAATGGGTCTTTTCGCAAACATTTTAGGAGTATTTTAAAGATTGGGCGGCATACGAAAAAATGGGCAGAAGGCGCAAGGTTCCTAATAAGGGCTTTTTTTAAGGTTCTTTTGAGATTGTGAATGGTTAATACTCATAGAATAAAGGATATTGAGGAATAATTCAGATAAATGGGTCTTTTTGCAAACATTTTAGGAGTATTTTAAAGATTGGGCGGCATACGAAAAAATGGGCGGAAGGCGCAAGGTTCCTAATAAGGGCTTCTTTTAAGGTTCTTTTGAGATTGTGAATGGTTAATACTCATAGAATAAAGGATATTGAGGAATAATTCAGATAAATGGGTCTTTTTGCAAACATTTTAGGAGTATTTTAAAGATTGGGCGGCATACGAAAAAATGGACGGAAGGCGCAAGGTTCCTAATAAGGGCTTCTTTTAAGGTTCTTTTGAGATTGTGAATGGTTAATACTCATAGAATAAAGGATATTGAGGAATAACTCAGATAAATGGGTCTTTTCGCAAACATTTTAGGAGTGTTTTAAAGATTGTGCGGCATACGAAAAAATGGGCGGAAGGCGCAAGGTTCCTAATAAGGGCTTTTTTTAAGGTTCTTTTGAGAATGTGAATATTTAATACTAATAGAATAAAGGATATTGAGGAATATCTCAGATAAATGGATCTTTTCGCAAACATTTTAGGAGTATTTTAAAGATTGGGCGGCATACGAAAAAATGGGCGGAAGGCGCAAGGTTCCTAATAAGGGCTTTTTTTAAGGTTCTTTTGAGATTGTGAATGGTTAATACTCATAGAATAAAGGATATTGAGGAATATCTCAGATAAATGGGTCTTTTTGCAAACATTTTAGGAGTATTTTAAAGATTGGGCGGCATACGAAAAAATGGGCGGAAGGCGCAAGGTTCCTAATAAGGGCTTCTTTTAAGGTTCTTTTGAGATTGTGAATGGTTAATACTCATAGAATAAAGGATATTGAGGAATAATTCAGATAAATGGGTCTTTTTGCAAACATTTTAGGAGTATTTTAAAGATTGGGCGGCATACGAAAAAATGGGCAGAAGGCGCAAGGTTCTAATAAGGGCTTTTTTTAAGGTTCTTTTGAGATTGTGAATGGTTAATACTCATAGAATAAAGGATATTGAGGAATAATTCAGATAAATGGGGTCTTTTTGCAAACATTTTAGGAGTATTTTAAAGATTGGGCGGCATACGAAAAAATGGGCGCGGAAGGCGCAAGGTTCCTAATAAGGGCTTCTTTTAAGGTTCTTTTGAGATTGTGAATGGTTAATACTCATAGAATAAAGGATATTGAGGAATAATTCAGATAAATGGGTCTTTTTGCAAACATTTTAGGAGTATTTTAAAGATTGGGCGGCATACGAAAAAATGGACGGAAGGCGCAAGGTTCCTAATAAGGGCTTCTTTTAAGGTTCTTTTGAGATTGTGAATGGTTAATACTCATAGAATAAAGGATATTGAGGAATAACTCAGATAAATGGGTCTTTTCGCAAACATTTTAGGAGTGTTTTAAAGATTGTGCGGCATACGAAAAATGGGCGGAAGGCGCAAGGTTCCTAATAAGGGCTTTTTATAAGATTTTTTTGAGAATGTGAATATTTAATACTAATAGAATAAAGGATATTGAGGAATATCTCAGATAAATGGGTCTTTTCGCAAACATTTAGGAGTATTTTAAAGATTGGGCGGCATACGAAAAAATGGGCGGAAGGCGCAAGGTTCCTAATAAGGGCTTTTTTTAAGGTTCTTTTGAGATTGTGAATGGTTAATACTCATAGAATAAAGGATATTGAGGAATATCTCAGATAAATGGGTCTTTTTGCAAACATTTTAGGAGTATTTTAAAGATTGGGCGGCATACGAAAAAATGGGCGGAAGGCGCAAGGTTCCTAATAAGGGCTTTTTTTAAGGTTCTTTTGAGATTGTGAATGGTTAATACTCATAGAATAAAAGATATTGAGGAATAATTCAGATAAATGGGTCTTTTTGCAAACATTTTAGGAGTATTTTAAAGATTGGGCGGCATACGAAAAAATGGACGGAAGGCGCAAGGTTCCTAATAAGGGCTTCTTTTAAGGTTCTTTTGAGATTGTGAATGGTTAATACTCATAGAATAAAGGATATTGAGGAATAACTCAGATAAATGGGTCTTTTCGCAAACATTTTAGGAGTGTTTTAAAGATTGTGCGGCATACGAAAAAATGGGCGGAAGGCGCAAGGTTCCTAATAGGGCTTTTTATAAGATTTTTTGGAGAATGTGAATATTTAATACTAATAGAATAAAGGATATTGAGGAATATCTCAGATAAATGGATCTTTTCGCAAACATTTTAGGAGTATTTTAAAGATTGGGCGGCATACGAAAAAATGGGCGGAAGGCGCAAGGTTCCTAATAAGGGCTTTTTTTTAAGGTTCTTTTGAGATTGTGAATGGTCAATACTCATAGAATAAAGGATATTGAGGAATATCTCAGATAAATGGGTCTTTCGCAAACATTTTAGGAGTATTTTAAAGATTGGGCGGCATACGAAAAAATGGGCGGAAGGCGCAAGGTTCCTAATAAGGGCTTTTTTTAAGGTTCTTTTGAGATTGTGAATGGTTAATACTCATAGAATAAAGGATATTGAGGAATAATTCAGATAAATGGGTCTTTTTGCAAACATTTTAGGAGTATTTTAAAGATTGGGCGGCATACGAAAAAATGGGCGGAAGGCGCAAGGTTCCTAATAAGGGCTTTTTTTAAGGTTCTTTTGAGATTGTGAATGGTTAATACTCATAGAATAAAAGATATTGAGGAATAATTCAGATAAATGGGTCTTTTTGCAAACATTTTAGGAGTATTTTAAAGATTGGGCGGCATACGAAAAAATGGACGGAAGGCGCAAGGTTCCTAATAAGGGCTTCTTTTAAGGTTCTTTTGAGATTGTGAATGGTTAATACTCATAGAATAAAGGATATTGAGGAATAACTCAGATAAATGGGTCTTTTCGCAAACATTTTAGGAGTGTTTTAAAGATTGTGCGGCATACGAAAAAATGGGCGGAAGGCGCAAGGTTCCTAATAAGGGCTTTTTATAAGATTTTTTTGAGAATGTGAATATTTAATACTAATAGAATAAAGGATATTGAGGAATATCTCAGATAAATGGATCTTTTCGCAAACATTTTAGGAGTATTTTAAAGATTGGGCGGCATACGAAAAAATGGGCGGAAGGCGCAAGGTTCCTAATAAGGGCTTTTTTTAAGGTTCTTTTGAGATTGTGAATGGTTAATACTCATAGAATAAAGGATATTGAGGAATATCTCAGATAAATGGGTCTTTTTGCAAACATTTTAGGAGTATTTTAAAGATTGGGCGGCATACGAAAAAATGGGCGGAAGGCGCAAGGTTCCTAATAAGGGCTTTTTTTAAGGTTCTTTTGAGATTGTGAATGGTTAATACTCATAGAATAAAGGATATTGAGGAATAATTCAGATAAATGGGTCTTTTTGCAAAACTTTTTAGGAGTATTTTAAAGATTGGGCGGCATACGAAAAAAATGGGCGGAAGGCGCAAGGTTCCTAATAAGGGCTTTTTGTAAGGTTTTTTTTGAGATTGTGAATGGTTGAAACTCATAGAATAAAGGATATTGAGGAATATCTCAGATAAATGGGTCTTTTCGCAAACATTTTAGGAGTATTTTAAAGATTGGGCGGCATACGAAAAAATGGGCGGAAGGCGCAAGGTTCCTAATAAGGGCTTTTTTTAAGGTTTTTTTGAGATTGTGAATGGTTAATACTCATAGAATAAAGGATATTGAGGAATATCTCAGATAAATGGGTCTTTTTGCAAACATTTTAGGAGTATTTTAAAGATTGGGCGGCATACGAAAAAATGGGTGGAAGGCGCAAGGTTCCTAATAAGGGCTTCTTTTAAGGTTCTTTTGAGATTGTGAATGGTTAATACTCATAGAATAAAGGATATTGAGGAATAACTCAGATAAATGGGTCTTTTCGCAAACATTTTAGGAGTGTTTTAAAGATTGTGCGGCATACGAAAAAATGGGCGGAAGGCGCAAGGTTCCTAATGAGGGCTTTTTATAAGATTTTTTTGAGAATGTGAATATTTAAAACTAATAGAATAAAGGATATTGAGGAATATCTCAGATAAATGGATCTTTTCGCAAACATTTTAGGAGTATTTTAAAGATTGGGCGGCATACGAAAAAATGGGCGGAAGGCGCAAGGTTCCTAATAAGGGCTTTTTTTAAGGTTCTTTTGAGATTGTGAATGGTTAATACTCATAGAATAAAGGATATTGAGGAATATCTCAGATAAATGGGTCTTTTTGCAAACATTTTAGGAGTATTTTAAAGATTGGGCGGCATACGAAAAAATGGGCGGAAGGCGCAAGGTTCCTAATAAGGGCTTTTTTTAAGGTTCTTTTGAGATTGTGAATGGTTAATACTCATAGAATAAAGGATATTGAGGAATAATTCAGATAAATGGGTCTTTTTGCAAACATTTTAGGAGTATTTTAAAGATTGGGCGGCATACGAAAAAATGGGCGGAAGGCGCAAGGTTCTTAATAAGAGCTTCTTTTAAGGTTCTTTTGAGATTGTGAATGGTTAATACTCATAGAATAAAGGATATTGAGGAATATCTCAGATAAATGGGTCTTTTCGCAAACATTTTAGGAGTGTTTTAAAGATTGGGCGGCATACGAAAAAATGGGCGGAAGGCGCAAGGTTCCTAATAAGGGTTTTTATAAGATTTTTTTGAGATTGTGAATATTTAATACTAATAGAATAAAGGATATTGAGGAATATCTCAGATAAATGGGTCTTTTCGCAAACATTTTAGGAGTATTTTAAAGATTGCGCGGCATACGAAAAATGGGCGGAAGGCGCAAGGTCCCTAATAAGGGCTTCTTTTAAGGTTCTTTTGAGATTGTGAATGGTTAATACTCATAAAATAAAGGATATTGAGGAATATCTCAGATAAATGGGTCTTTTCGCAAACATTTTAGGAGTATTTTAAAGATTGGGCGGCATACGAAAAAATGGGCGGAAGGCGCAAGGTTCCTAATGAGGGCTTCTTTTAAGGTTCTTTTGAGATTGTGAATGGTTATTACTCATAGAATAAAGGATATTGAGGAATAACTCAGATAAATGGGTCTTTTCGCAAACATTTTAGGAGTGTTTTAAAGATTGTCCGGCATACGAAAAAATGGGCGGAAGGCGCAAGGTTCCTAATAAGGGCTTTTTATAAGATTTTTTTGAGAATGTGAATATTTAATACTAATAGAATAAAGGATATTAAGGAATATCTCAGATAAATTGGTCTTTTCGCAAACATTTTAGGAGTGTTTTAAAGATTGGGCGGCATACGAAAAAATGGGCGGAAGGCGCAAGGTTCCTAATAAGGGTTTTTATAAGATTTTTTGGAGATTGTGAATATTTAATACTAATAGAATAAAGGATATTGAGGAATAACTCAGATAAATGGGTCTTTTCGCAAACATTTTAGGAGTATTTTAAAGATTGGGCGGCATACGAAAAATGGGCGGAAGGCGCAAGGTCCCTAATAAGGGCTTCTTTTAAGGTTCTTTTGAGATTGTGAATGGTTAATACTCATAAAATAAAGGATATTGAGGAATATCTCAGATAAATGGGTCTTTTCGCAAACATTTTAGGAGTATTTTAAAGATTGGGCGGCATACGAAAAAATGGGCGGAAGGCGCAAGGTTCCTAATAAGGGCTTTTTTTAAGGTTCTTTTGAGATTGTGAATATTTAATACTCATAGAATAAAGGATATTGAGGAATATCTCAGATAAATGGATCTTTTCGCAAACATTTTAGGAGTATTTTAAAGATTGGGCGGCATACGAAAAAATGGGCGGAAGGCGCAAGGTTCCTAATAAGGGCTTTTTTTAAGGTTCTTTTGAGATTGTGAATGGTTAATACTCATAGAATAAAGGATATTGAGGAATATCTCAGATAAATGGGTCTTTTACGCAAACATTTTAGGAGTATTTTAAAGATTAAGCGGCATACGAAAAAATGGGCGGAAGGCGCAAGGTTCCTAATAAGGGCTTTTTTTAAGGTTTTTTTTGAGATTGTGAATGATTAAAACTCATAGAATAAAGGATATTGAGGAATATCTCAGATAAATGGGTCTTTTCGCAAACATTTTAGGAGTATTTTAAAGATTGGGCGGCATACGAAAAAATGGGCAGAAGGCGCAAGGTTCCTAATAAGGGCTTTTTTTAAGGTTCTTTTGAGATTGTGAATGGTTAATACTCATAGAATAAAGGATATTGAGGAATAATTCAGATAAATGGGTCTTTTTGCAAACATTTTAGGAGTATTTTAAAGATTGGGCGGCATACGAAAAAATGGGCGGAAGGCGCAAGGTTCCTAATAAGGGCTTCTTTTAAGGTTCTTTTGAGATTGTGAATGGTTAATACTCATAGAATAAAGGATATTGAGGAATAATTCAGATAAATGGGTCTTTTTGCAAACATTTTAGGAGTATTTTAAAGATTGGGCGGCATACGAAAAAATGGACGGAAGGCGCAAGGTTCCTAATAAGGGCTTCTTTTAAGGTTCTTTTGAGATTGTGAATGGTTAATACTCATAGAATAAAGGATATTGAGGAATAACTCAGATAAATGGGTCTTTTCGCAAACATTTTAGGAGTGTTTTAAAGATTGTGCGGCATACGAAAAAATGGGCGGAAGGCGCAAGGTTCCTAATAAGGGCTTTTTTTAAGGTTCTTTTGAGAATGTGAATATTTAATACTAATAGAATAAAGGATATTGAGGAATATCTCAGATAAATGGATCTTTTCGCAAACATTTTAGGAGTATTTTAAAGATTGGGCGGCATACGAAAAAATGGGCGGAAGGCGCAAGGTTCCTAATAAAGGATATTGAGGAATATCTCAGATAAATGGGTCTTTTTGCAAACATTTTAGGAGTATTTTAAAGATTGGGCGGCATACGAAAAAATGGGCGGAAGGCGCAAGGTTCCTAATAAGGGCTTTTTTTAAGGTTCTTTTGAGATTGTGAATGGTTAATACTCATAGAATAAAGGATATTGAGGAATAATTCAGATAAATGGGTCTTTTTGCAAACATTTTAGGAGTATTTTAAAGATTGGGCGGCATACGAAAAAATGGGCAGAAGGCGCAAGGTTCCTAATAAGGGCTTTTTTTAAGGTTCTTTTGAGATTGTGAATGGTTAATACTCATAGAATAAAGGATATTGAGGAATAATTCAGATAAATGGGTCTTTTTGCAAACATTTTAGGAGTATTTTAAAGATTGGGCGGCATACGAAAAAATGGGCGGAAGGCGCAAGGTTCCTAATAAGGGCTTCTTTTAAGGTTCTTTTGAGATTGTGAATGGTTAATACTCATAGAATAAAGGATATTGAGGAATAATTCAGATAAATGGGTCTTTTTGCAAACATTTTAGGAGTATTTTAAAGATTGGGCGGCATACGAAAAAATGGACGGAAGGCGCAAGGTTCCTAATAAGGGCTTCTTTTAAGGTTCTTTTGAGATTGTGAATGGTTAATACTCATAGAATAAAGGATATTGAGGAATAACTCAGATAAATGGGTCTTTTCGCAAACATTTTAGGAGTGTTTTAAAGATTGTGCGGCATACGAAAAAATGGGCGGAAGGCGCAAGGTTCCTAATAAGGGCTTTTTATAAGATTTTTTTGAGAATGTGAATATTTAATACTAATAGAATAAAGGATATTGAGGAATATCTCAGATAAATGGATCTTTTCGCAAACATTTTAGGAGTATTTTAAAGATTGGGCGGCATACGAAAAAATGGGCGGAAGGCGCAAGGTTCCTAATAAGGGCTTTTTTTAAGGTTCTTTTGAGATTGTGAATGGTTAATACTCATAGAATAAAGAATATTGAGGAATATCTCAGATAAATGGGTCTTTTTGCAAACATTTTAGGAGTATTTTAAAGATTGGGCGGCATACGAAAAAATGGGCGGAAGGCGCAAGGTTCCTAATAAGGGCTTTTTTTAAGGTTCTTTTGAGATTGTGAATGGTTAATACTCATAGAATAAAAGATATTGAGGAATAATTCAGATAAATGGGTCTTTTTGCAAACATTTTAGGAGTATTTTAAAGATTGGGCGGCATACGAAAAAATGGACGGAAGGCGCAAGGTTCCTAATAAGGGCTTCTTTTAAGGTTCTTTTGAGATTGTGAATGGTTAATACTCATAGAATAAAGGATATTGAGGAATAACTCAGATAAATGGGTCTTTTCGCAAACATTTTAGGAGTGTTTTAAAGATTGTGCGGCATACGAAAAAATGGGCGGAAGGCGCAAGGTTCCTAATAAGGGCTTTTTATAAGATTTTTTGGAGAATGTGAATATTTAATACTAATAGAATAAAGGATATTGAGGAATATCTCAGATAAATGGATCTTTTCGCAAACATTTTAGGAGTATTTTAAAGATTGGGCGGCATACGAAAAAATGGGCGGAAGGCGCAAGGTTCCTAATAAGGGCTTTTTTTAAGGTTCTTTTGAGATTGTGAATGGTTAATACTCATAGAATAAAGGATATTGAGGAATATCTCAGATAAATGGGTCTTTTCGCAAACATTTTAGGAGTATTTTAAAGATTGGGCGGCATACGAAAAAATGGGCGGAAGGCGCAAGGTTCCTAATAAGGGCTTTTTTTAAGGTTCTTTTGAGATTGTGAATGGTTAATACTCATAGAATAAAGGATATTGAGGAATAATTCAGATAAATGGGTCTTTTTGCAAACATTTTAGGAGTATTTTAAAGATTGGGCGGCATACGAAAAAATGGGCGGAAGGCGCAAGGTTCCTAATAAGGGCTTTTTTTAAGGTTCTTTTGAGATTGTGAATGGTTAATACTCATAGAATAAAAGATATTGAGGAATAATTCAGATAAATGGGTCTTTTTGCAAACATTTTAGGAGTATTTTAAAGATTGGGCGGCATACGAAAAAATGGACGGAAGGCGCAAGGTTCCTAATAAGGGCTTCTTTTAAGGTTCTTTTGAGATTGTGAATGGTTAATACTCATAGAATAAAGGATATTGTGGAATAACTCAGATAAATGGGTCTTTTCGCAAACATTTTAGGAGTATTTTAAAGATTGGGCGGCATACGAAAAAATGGGCGGAAGGTGCAAGGTTCCTAATAAGGGCTTCTTTTAAGGTTCTTTTGAGATTGTGAATGGTTAATACTCATAGAATAAAGGATATTGTGGAATATCTCAGATAACTGGGTCTTTTCGCAAACATTTTAGGAGTATTTCAAAGATTGGGCGGCATACGAAAAAATGGGCGGAAGGCGCAAGGTTCCTAATAAGGGCTTTTTTTAAGGTTCTCATAGAATAAAGGATATTGTGGAATATCTCAGATAAATGGGTCTTTTCGCAAACATTTTAGGAGTATTTTAAAGATTAGGCGGCATACGAAAAAATGGGCGGAAGGCGCAAGGTTCCTAATAAGGGCTTTTTTTAAGGTTCTTTTGAGATTGTGAATGGTTAATACTCATAGAATAAAGGATATTGAGGAATAATTCAGATAAATGGGTCTTTTTGCAAACATTTTAGGAGTATTTTAAAGATTGGGCGGCATACGAAAAAATGGGCGGAAGGCGCAAGGTTCCTAATAAGGGCTTCTTTTAAGGTTCTTTTGAGATTGTGAATGGTTAATACTCATAGAATAAAGGATATTGTGGAATAACTCAGATAAATGGGTCTTTTCGCAAACATTTTAGGAGTATTTTAAAGATTGGGCGGCATACGAAAAAATGGGCGGAAGGTGCAAGGTTCCTAATAAGGGCTTCTTTTAAGGTTCTTTTGAGATTGTGAATGGTTAATACTCATAGAATAAAGGATATTGAGGAATATCTCAGATAAATGGGTCTTTTCGCAAACATTTTAGGAGTATTTTAAAGATTGGGCGGCATACGAAAAAATGGGCGGAAGGCGCAAGGTTCCTAATAAGGGCTTCTTTTAAGATTCTTTTGAGATTGTGAATGGTTAATACTCATAGAATAAAGGATATTGAGGAATAATTCAGATAAATGGGTCTTTTTGCAATCATTTTAGGAGTATTTTAAAGATTGGGCGGCATACGAAAAAATGGGCGGAAGGCGCAAGGTTCCTAATAAGAGCTTCTTTTAAGGTTCTTTTGAGATTGTGAATGGTTATTACTCATAGAATAAAGGATATTGAGGAAAAACTCAGATAAATGGGTCTTTTCGCAAACATTTTAGGAGTGTTTTAAAGATTGTGCGGCATACAAAAAAATGGGCGGAAGGCGCAAGGTTCCTAATAAGGGCTTTTTATAAGATTTTTTTGAGAATGTGAATATTTAATACTAATAGAATAAAGGATATTGAGGAATATCTCAGATAAATGGATCTTTTCGCAAACATTTTAGGAGTATTTTAAAGATTGGGCGGCATACGAAAAAATGGGCGGAAGGCGCAAGGTTCCTAATAAGGGCTTTTTTTAAGGTTCTTTTGAGATTGTGAATGGTTAATACTAATAGAATAAAGGATATTGAGGAATATCTCAGATAAATGGGTCTTTTTGCAAACATTTTAGGAGTATTTTAAAGATTGGGCGGCATACGAAAAAATGGGCGGAAGGCGCAAGGTTCCTAATAACGGCTTTTTTTAAGGTTCTTTTGAGATTGTGAATGGTTATTACTCATAGAATAAAGGATATTGAGGAATATCTCAGATAAATGAGTCTTTTTGCAAACATTTTAGGAGTATTTTAAAGATTGGGCGGCATACGAAAAAATGGGCGGAAGGCGCAAGGTTCCTAATAAGGGCTTCTTTTAAGGTTCTTTTGAGATTGTGAATGGTTAATACTCATAGAATAAAGGATATTGTGGAATAACTCAGATAAATGGGTCTTTTCGCAAACATTTTAGGAGTATTTTAAAGATTGGGCGGCATACGAAAAAATAGGCGGAAGGCGCAAGGTTCCTAATAAGGGCTTCTTTTAAGATTCTTTTGAGATTGTGAATGGTTAATACTAATAGAATAAAGGATATTGAGGAATATCTCAGATAAATGGGTCTTTTTGCAAACATTTTAGGAGTATTTTAAAGATTGGGCGGCATACGAAAAAATGGGCGGAAGGCGCAAGGTTCCTAATAACGGCTTTTTTTAAGGTTCTTTTGAGATTGTGAATGGTTATTACTCATAGAATAAAGGATATTGAGGAAAAACTCAGATAAATGGGTCTTTTCGCAAACATTTTAGGAGTGTTTTAAAGATTGTGCGGCATACAAAAAAATGGGCGGAAGGCGCAAGGTTCCTAATAAGAGCTTCTTTTAAGGTTCTTTTGAGATTGTGAATGGTTATTACTCATAGAATAAAGGATATTGTGGAATAACTCAGATAAATGGGTCTTTTCGCAAACATTTTAGGAGTATTTTAAAGATTGGGCGGCATACGAAAAAATGGGCGGAAGGCGCAAGGTTCCTAATAAGGGCTTCTTTTAAGATTCTTTTGAGATTGTGAATGGTTAATACTCATAGAATAAAGGATATTGAGGAATAATTCAGATAAATGGGTCTTTTTGCAATCATTTTAGGAGTATTTTAAAGATTGGGCGGCATACGAAAAAATGGGCGGAAGGCGCAAGGTTCCTAATAAGAGCTTCTTTTAAGGTTCTTTTGAGATTGTGAATGGTTATTACTCATAGAATAAAGGATATTGAGGAAAAACTCAGATAAATGGGTCTTTTCGCAAACATTTTAGGAGTGTTTTAAAGATTGTGCGGCATACAAAAAAATGGGCGGAAGGCGCAAGGTTCCTAATAAGAGCTTCTTTTAAGGTTCTTTTGAGATTGTGAATGGTTATTACTCATAGAATAAAGGATATTGAGGAAAAACTCAGATAAATGGGTCTTTTCGCAAACATTTTAGGAGTGTTTTAAAGATTGTGCGGCATACAAAAAAATGGGCGGAAGGCGCAAGGTTCCTAATAAGAGCTTCTTTTAAGGTTCTTTTGAGATTGTGAATGGTTATTACTCATAGAATAAAGGATATTGAGGAAAAACTCAGATAAATGGGTCTTTTCGCAAACATTTTAGGAGTGTTTTAAAGATTGTGCGGCATACAAAAAAATGGGCGGAAGGCGCAAGGTTCCTAATAAGGGCTTTTTATAAGATTTTTTTGAGAATGTGAATATTTAATACTAATAGAATAAAGGATATTGAGGAATATCTCAGATAAATGGATCTTTTCGCAAACATTTTAGGAGTATTTTAAAGATTGGGCGGCATACGAAAAAATGGGCGGAAGGCGCAAGGTTCCTAATAAGGGCTTTTTTTAAGGTTCTTTTGAGATTGTGAATGGTTAATACTAATAGAATAAAGGATATTGAGGAATATCTCAGATAAATGGGTCTTTTTGCAAACATTTTAGGAGTATTTTAAAGATTGGGCGGCATACGAAAAAATGGGCGGAAGGCGCAAGGTTCCTAATAACGGCTTTTTTTAAGGTTCTTTTGAGATTGTGAATGGTTATTACTCATAGAATAAAGGATATTGAGGAATATCTCAGATAAATGGGTCTTTTTGCAAACATTTTAGGAGTATTTTAAAGATTGGGCGGCATACGAAAAAATGGGCGGAAGGCGCAAGGTTCCTAATAAGGGCTTTTTTTAAGGTTCTTTTGAGATTGTGAATGGTTATTACTCATAGAATAAAGGATATTGAGGAATATCTCAGATAAATGGGTCTTTTTGCAAACATTTTAGGAGTATTTTAAAGATTGGGCGGCATACGAAAAAATGGGCGGAAGGCGCAAGGTTCCTAATAAGGGCTTCTTTTAAGGTTCTTTTGAGATTGTGAATGGTTAATACTCATAGAATAAAGGATATTGAGGAATAATTCAGATAAATGGGTCTTTTTGCAAACATTTTAGGAGTATTTTAAAGATTGGGCGGCATACAAAAAAATGGGCGGAAGGCGCAAGGTTCCTAATAAGGGCTTCTTTTAAGGTTCTTTTGAGATTGTGAATGATTAATACTCATAGAATAAAGGATATTGTGGAATAACTCAGATAAATGGGTCTTTTCGCAAACATTTTAGGAGTGTTTTAAAGATTGGGCGGCATACGAAAAAATGGGCGGAAGGTGCAAGGTTCCTAATAAGGGCTTTTTATAAGATTTTTTTGAGAATGTGAATATTTAATACTAATAGAATAAAGGATATTGAGGAATATCTCAGATAAATGGGTCTTTTCGCAAACATTTTAGGAGTATTTTAAAGATTGGGCGGCATACGAAAAAATGGGCGGAAGGCGCAAGGTTCCTAATAAGGGCTTCTTTTAAGATTCTTTTGAGATTGTGAATGGTTAATACTCATAGAATAAAGGATATTGAGGAATATCTCAGATAAATGGGTCTTTTTGCAAACATTTTAGGAGTATTTTAAAGATTGGGCGGCATACGAAAAAATGGGCGGAAGGCGCAAAGTTCCTAATAAGGGCTTTTTTTAAGGTTCTTTTGAGATTGTGAATGGTTAATACTCATAGAATAAAGGATATTGAGGAATAATTCAGATAAATGGGTCTTTTTGCAAACATTTTAGGAGTATTTTAAAGATTGGGCGGCATACGAAAAAATGGGCGGAAGGCGCAAGGTTCCTAATAAGGGCTTCTTTTAAGGTTCTTTTGAGATTGTGAATGGTTAATACTCATAGAATAAAGGATATTGTGGAATAACTCAGATAAATGGGTCTTTTCGCAAACATTTTAGGAGTATTTTAAAGATTGGGCGGCATACGAAAAAATGGGCGGAAGGTGCAAGGTTCCTAATAAGGGCTTCTTTTAAGGTTCTTTTGAGATTGTGAATGGTTAATACTCATAGAATAAAGGATATTGTGGAATATCTCAGATAAATGGGTCTTTTCGCAAACATTTAAGGAGTATTTTAAAGATTGGGCGGCATACGAAAAAATGGGCGGAAGGCGCAAGGTTCCTAATAAGAGCTGCTTTTAAGGTTCTTTTGAGATTGTGAATGGTTAATACTCATAGAATAAAGGATATTGAGGAATTACTCAGATAAATGGGTCTTTTCGCAAACATTTTAGGAGTGTTTTAAAGATTGGGCGGCATACGAAAAAATGGGCGGAAGGCGCAAGGTTCCTAATAAGGGCTTTTTATAAGATTTTTTTGAGATTGTGAATATTTAATACTAATAGAATAAAGGATATTGAGGAATATCTCAGATAAATGGGTCTTTTTGCAAACATTTTAGGAGTATTTTAAAGATTGGGCGGCATACCAAAAATGGGCGGAAGGCGCAAGGTCCCTAATAAGGGCTTCTTTTAAGGTTCTTTTGAGATTGTGAATGGTTAATTCTCATAGAATAAAGGATATTAAAGAATATCTCAGATAAATGGGACTTTTCGCAAACATTTTAGGAGTATTTTAAAGATTGGGCGGCATACGAAAAAATGGGCGGAATGGGCAAGGTTCCTAATAAGGGCTTCTTTTAAGGTTCTTTTGAGATTGTGAATGGTTAATACTCATAGAATAAAGGATATTGTGGAATATCTCAGATAAATGGGTCTTTTCGCAAACATTTTAGGAGTATTTTAAAGATTGGGCGGCATACGAAAAAATGGGCGGAAGGCGCAAGGTTCCTATTAAGGGCTTCTTTTAAGGTTCTTTTGAGATTGTGAATGGTTAATACTCATAGAATAAAGGATATTGAGGAATATCTCAGATAAATGGGTCTTTTCGCAAATATTTTAGGAGTGTTTTAAAGATTGGGCGGCATACGAAAAAATGGGCGGAAGGCGCAAGGTTCCTAATAAGGGCTTCTTTTAAGGTTCTTTTGAGATTGTGAATGGTTAATACTCAAAGAATAAAAGATATTGAGGAATATCTCAGATAAATGGGTCTTTTCCCAAACATTTTAGGAGTATTTTAAAGATTGGGCGGCATACGAAAAAATGGGCGGAAGGCGCAAGGTTCCTAATAAGGGCTTTTTTAAAGGTTTTTTTGAGATTGTGAATGGTTAAAACATAGAATAAAGGATATTGAGGAATATCTCAGATAAATGGGTCTTTTCGCAAACATTTTAGGAGTATTTTAAAGATTGGGCGGCATACGAAAAAATGGGCGGAAGGCGCAAGGTTCCTAATAAAGGCTTTTTTTAAGGTTCTTTTGAGATTGTGAATGATTAATACTCATAGAAAAAAGGATATTGAGGAATAATTCAGATAAATGGGTCTTTTTGCAAGCATTTTAGGAGTATTTTAAAGATTGGGCGGCATACGAAAAAATGGGCGGAAGGCGCAAGGTTCCTAATAAGGGCTTTTTTTAAGGTTCTTTTGAGATTGTGAATGATTAATACTCATAGAATAAAGGATATTGAGGAATATCTCAGATAAATGGGTCTTTTCGCAAACATTTTAGGAGTATTTTAAAGATTGGGCGGCATACGAAAAAATGGGCGGAAGGTGCAAGGTTCCTAATAAGGGCTTCTTTTAAGGTTCTTTTGAGATTGTGAATGGTTAATACTCATAGAATAAAGGATATTGTCGAATATCTCAGATAAATTAGTCTTTTCGCAAACATTTTAGGAGTATTTTAAAGATTGGGTGGCATACGAAAAAATGGGCGGAAGGCGCAAGGTTCCTAATAAGGGCTTCTTTTAAGATTCTTTTGAGATTGTGAATGGTTAATACTCATAGAATAAAGGATATTGAGGAATAATTCAGATAAATGGGTCTTTTTGCAATCATTTTAGGAGTATTTTAAAGATTGGGCGGCATACGAAAAAATGGGCGGAAGGCGCAAGGTTCCTAATAAGAGCTTCTTTTAAGGTTCTTTTGAGATTGTGAATGGTTATTACTCATAGAATAAAGGATATTGAGGAATAACTCAGATAAATGGGTCTTTTCGCAAACATTTTAGGAGTGTTTTAAAGATTGGGCGGCATACGAAAAAATGGGCGGAAGGCGCAAGGTTCCTAATAAGGGCTTTTTATAAGATTTTTTTGAGATTGTGAATATTTAATACTAATAGAATAAAGGATATTGAGGAATATCTCAGATAAATGGGTCTTTTCGCAAACATTTTAGGAGTATTTTAAAGATTGGGCGTCATACGAAAAATGGGCGGAAGGCGCAAGGTCCCTAATAAGGGCTTCTTTTAAGGTTCTTTTGAGATTGTGAATGGTTAATACTCATAAATAAAGGATATTGAGGAATATCTCAGATAAATGGGTCTTTTCGCAAACATTTTAGGAGTATTTTAAAGATTGGGCGGCATACGAAAAAATGGGCGAAAGGCGCAAGGTTCCTAATAAATGCTTTTTTTAAGGTTTTTTTGAGATTGTGAATGGTTTAAACTCATAGAATAAAGGATATTGAGGAATATCTCAGATAAATGGGTCTTTTCGCAAACATTTTAGGAGTATTTTAAAGATTGGGCGGCATACAAAAAAATGGGCGGAAGGCGCAAGGTTCCTAATAAGGGCTTCTTTTAAGGTTCTTTTGAGATTGTGAATGGTTAATACTCATAGAATAAAGGATATTGAGGAATAATTCAGATAAATGGGTCTTTTTGCAAACATTTTAGGAGTATTTTAAAGATTGGGCGGCATACGAAAAAATGGGCGGAAGGCGCAAGGTTCCTAATAAGAGCTTCTTTTAAGGTTCTTTTGAGATTGTGAATGGTTAATACTCATAGAATAAAGGATATTGAGGAATAACTCAGATAAATGGGTCTTTTCGTAAACATTTTAGGAGTGTTTTAAAGATTGGGCGGCATACGAAAAAATGGGCGGAAGGCGCAAGGTTCCTAATAAGGGCTTCTTTTAAGGTTCTTTTGAGATTGTGAATGGTTAATACTCATAGAATAAAGGATATTGAGGAATAATTCAGATAAATGGGTCTTTTCGCAAACATTTTAGGAGTGTTTTAGAGATTGGGCGGCATACGAAAAAATGGGCGGAAGGCGCAAGGTTCCTAATAAGGGCTTTTTATAAGATTTTTTTGAGATTGTGAATATTTAATACTAATAGAATAAAGGATATTGAGGAATATCTCAGATAAATGGGTTTTTTCGCAAACATTTTAGGAGTATTTTAAAGATTGGGCGGCATACGAAAAAATGGGCGGAAGGCGCAAGGTCCCTAATAAGGGCTTCTTTTAAGGTTCTTTTGAGATTGTGAATGGTTAATTCTCATAGAATAAAGGATATTAAAGAATATCTCAGATAAATGGGACTTTTCGCAAACA
Organism: Phorcus lineatus; assembly: GCA_921293015.1. NCBI lineage: Eukaryota > Metazoa > Mollusca > Gastropoda > Trochida > Trochidae > Phorcus > Phorcus lineatus. The sequence continues at coordinate 15,093,751 of OV121083.1, forward strand.
TTTTAGGAGTATTTTAAAGATTGGGCGGCATACGAAAAAATGGGCGGAACGGGCAAGGTTCCTAATAAGGGCTTCTTTTAAGGTTCTTTTGAGATTGTGAATGGTTAATACTCATAGAATAAAGGATATTGTGAAATATCTCAGATAAATGGGTCTTTTCGCAAACATTTTAGGAGTATTTTAAAGATTGGGCGGCATACGAAAAAATGGGCGGAAGGCGCAAGGTTCCTAATAAGGGCTTCTTTTAAGGTTCTTTTGAGATTGTTAATGGTTAATACTCATAGAATAAAGGATATTGAGGAATATCTCAGATAAATGGGTCTTTTCGCAAATATTTTAGGAGTATTTTAAAGATTGGGCGGCATACGAAAAAATGGGCGGAAGGCGCAAGGTTCCTAATAAGGGCTTCTTTTAAGGTTCTTTTGAGATTGTGAATGGTTAATACTCATAGAATAAAAGATATTGAGGAATATCTCAGATAAATGGGTCTTTTCGCAAACATTTTAGGAGTATTTTAAAGATTGGGCGGCATACGAAAAAATGAGCGGAAGGCGCAAGGTTCCTAATAAGGGCTTCTTTTAAGGTTTTTTTGAGATTGTGAATGGTTAAAACATAGAATAAAGGATATTGAGGAATATCTCAGATAAATGGGTCTTTTCGCAAACATTTTAGGAGTATTTTAAAGATTGGGCGGCATACGAAAAAATGGGCGGAAGGCGCAAGGTTCCTAATAAGGGCTTCTTTTAAGATTCTTTTGAGATTGTGAATGGTTAATACTCATAGAATAAAGGATATTGAGGAATAATTCAGATAAATGGGTCTTTTTGCAAGCATTTTAGGAGTATTTTAAAGATTGGGCGGCATACGAAAAAATGGGCGGAAGGCGCAAGGTTCCTAATAAGGGCTTCTTTTAAGGTTCTTTTGAGATTGTGAATGGTTAATACTCATAGAATAAAGGATATTGAGGAATAATTCAGATAAATGGATCTTTTCGCAAACATTTTAGGAGTATTTTAAAGATTGGGCGGCATACCAAAAAATGGGCGGAAGGCGCAAGGTTCCTAATAAGGGCTTCTTTTAAGGTTCTTTTGAGATTGTGAATGGTTAATACTCATAGAATAAAGGATATTGAGGAATAACTCAGATAAATGGGTCTTTTCGCAAACATTTTAGGAGTGTTTTAAAGATTGGGCGGCATACGAAAAAATGGGCGGAAGGCGCAAGGTTCCTAATAAGGGCTTTTTATAAGATTTTTTTGAGGATGTGAATATTTAATACTAATAGAATAAAGGATATTGAGGAATATCTCAGATAAATGGGTCTTTTCGCAAACATTTTAGGAGTATTTTAAAGATTGGGCGGCATACCAAAAAATGGGCGGAAGGCGCAAGGTTCCTAATAAGGGCTTCTTTTAAGGTTCTTTTGAGATTGTGAATGGTTAATACTCATAGAATAAAGGATATTGAGGAATAACTCAGATAAATGGGTCTTTTCGCAAACATTTTAGGAGTGTTTTAAAGATTGGGCGGCATACGAAAAAATGGGCGGAAGGCGCAAGGTTCCTAATAAGGGCTTTTTATAAGATTTTTTTGAGGATGTGAATATTTAATACTAATAGAATAAAGGATATTGAGGAATATCTCAGATAAATGGGTCTTTTCGCAAACATTTTAGGAGTATTTTAAAGATTGGGCGGCATACGAAAAAATGGGCGGAACGCGTAAGGTTCCTAATAAGGGCTTCTTTTAAGGTTCTTTTGAGATTGTGAATGGTTAATTCTCATAGAATAAAGGATATTAAAGAATATCTCAAATAAATGGGACTTTTTGCAAACATTTTAGGAGTATTTTAAAGATTGGGCGGCATACGAAAAAATGGGCGGAAGCCGCAAGGTTCCTAATAAGGGCTTCTTTTAAGGTTCTTTTGAGATTGTGAATGGTTAATACTCATAGAATAAAGGATATTGAGGAATAATTCAGATAAATGGGTTTTTTCGCAAACATTTTAGGAGTATTTTAAAGATTGGGCGGCATACGAAAAAATGGGCGGAAGGTGCAAGGTTCCTAATAAGGGCTTCTTTTAAGGTTCTTTTGAGATTGTGAATGGTTAATACTCATAGAATAAAGGATATTGAGGAATAACTCAGATAAATGGGTCTTTTCGCAAACATTTTAGGAGTATTTTAAAGATTGGGCGGCATACGAAAAAATGGGCGGAAGGCGCAAGGTTCCTAATAAGGGCTTCTTTTAAGGTTCTTTTGAGATTGTGAATGGTTAATACTCATAGAATAAAGGATATTGTGAAATATCTCAGATAAATGGGTCTTTTCGCAAACATTTTAGGAGTGTTTTAAAGATTGGGCGGCATACGAAAAAATGGGCGGAAGGCGCAAGGTTCCTAATAAGGGCTTTTTATAAGATTTTTTTGAGATTGTGAATATTTATTACTAATAGAATAAAGGATATTGAGGAATATCTCAGATAAATGGGTCTTTTTGCAAACATTTTAGGAGTATTTTAAAGATTGGGCGGCATACGAAAAAATGGGCGGAAGGCGCAAGGTTCCTAATAAGGGCTTCTTTTAAGGTTCTTTTGAGATTGTGAATGGTTAATACTCATAGAATAAAGGATATTGAGGAATATCTCAGATAAATGGGTCTTTTCGCAAACATTTTAGGAGTATTTTAAAGATTGGGCGGCATACGAAAAAATGGGCGAAAGGCGCAAGGTTCCTAATAAGGGCTTCTTTTAAGGTTCTTTTGAGATTGTGAATGGTTAATACTCAAAGAATAAAAGATATTGTCGAATATCTCAGATAAATGGGTCTTTTTGCAAACATTTTAGGAGTATTTTAAAGATTGGGCGGCATACGAAAAAATGGGCGGAAGGCGCAAGGTTCCTAATAAGGGCTTCTTTTAAGGTTCTTTTGAGATTGTGAATGGTTAATACTCATAGAATAAAGGATATTGAGGAATAACTCAGATAAATGGGTCTTTTCGCAAACATTTTAGGAGTGTTTTAAAGATTGTGCGGCATACGAAAAAATGGGCGGAAGGCGCAAGGTTCCTAATAAGGGCTTTTTATAAGATTTTTTTGAGAATGTGAATATTTAATACTAATAGAATAAAGGATATTGAGGAATATCTCAGATAAATGGGTCTTTTCGCAAACATTTTAGGAGTATTTTAAAATTGGGCGGCATACGAAAAATGGGCGGAAGGCGCAAGGTTCCTAATAAGGGCTTCTTTTAAGGTTCTTTTGAGATTGTGAATGGTTAATACTCATAGAATAAAGGATATTGTGGAATATCTCAGATAAATGGGTCTTTTCGCAAACATTTTAGGAGTATTTTAAAGATTGGGCGGCATACGAAAAAATGGGCGGAAGGCGCAAGGTTCCTAATAAGGGCTTCTTTTAAGGTTCTTTTGAGATTGTGAATGGTTAATACTCATTTAAAATACAGCAGTGACGTCATTGTATTGTTTCAATCATACATTATCCTACAAGAATCTACTGCTTCTATGTGGACAATTGAGCAATAATAATTTTGAGATGGTCCCCGGAAGGGAACTGGTTTCATTATTTGATAACACAACATTATCCTCTGAAGAAATGTCTTCGAAGAGTGGATACTCGGCCATGTCTTCCCACTCAACAACAAAATTGCCATACTTAAAATACAGCAGTGACGTCATTGTATTGTTTCAATCGTACATTATCCTACAAGAATCTACTGCTTCTATGTGGACAATTGAGCAATAATAATTTTGAGATGGTCCCCGGAAGGGAACTGGTTTCATTATTTGATAACACAACATCATCCTCTGAAGAAATGTCTTCGAAGTGTGGATACTCGGCCATGTCTTCCCACTCAACAACAAAATTGCCATACATAATGTCTAAGTTGAATTAAGACCACCTTCCTTTTATACCAAATCCCAAGCTGATTGCGGTTTCAAACGTCTTGCACGTGAATTAAGCTTGTAACGTTGCACGTGCATTAAGAATTACTAGCTAGATGGATACATTGCACGTGCATTAAGAATGTACTGGCGAAATGGTAACGTTGCACGTGCATTAAGAATGTACCGGCAAGATGGTTACGTTGCACGTGCATTAAGAATGACCGGTGAACCAGTTGGGACCATCTCAAATTTTGTTAAAGGATTTTGTTTTATTGAAAAACGTTTTTTGTGTTATAATTATGCAATGAAATACGAATGTTATTATCATAAACCAAAGCAGGTCATACAAAAAACACTTTAAACTAGGCTGTATTTTAAGTCAGATAACATACTCGTAACCGTACATTCGTGAAAACAATGTCCTCGCCGCTTCGCGGCTCGTACATTCTTTTTCACGAATGTACGGTTACTTGTATGTTATCCTTAACATAATGTCTAAGTTGAATTAAGACCACCTTCCTTTTATACCAAATCCCAAGCTGATTGCGGTTTCAAACGTCTTGCACGTGAATTAAGCTGGTAACGTTGCACGTGCATTAAGAATGTACTAGCTAGATGGTTACATTGCACGTGCATTAAGAATGTACTGGCGAAATGGTAACGTTGCACGTGCATTAAGAATGACCGGTGAACCAGTTGGGACCATCTCAAATTTTGTTAAAGGATTTTGTTTTATTGAAAAACGTTTTTTGTGTTATAATTATGCAATGAAATACGAATGTTATTATCATAAACCAAAGCAGGTCATACAAAAAACACTTTAAACTAGGCTGTATTTTAAGTCAGATAACATACTCGTAACCGTACATTCGTGAAAACAATGTCCTCGCCGCTTCGCGGCTCGTACATTCTTTTTCACGAATGTACGGTTACTTGTATGTTATCCTTAACAGAATAAAGGATATTGAGGAATATCTCAGATAAATGGGTCTTTTCGCAAATATTTTAGGAGTATTTTAAAGATTGGGCGGCATACGAAAAAATGGGTGGAAGGCGCAAGGTTCCTAATAAGGGCTTCTTTTAAGGTTCTTTTGAGATTGTGAATGGTTAATACTCATAGAATAAAAGATATTGAGGAATATCTCAGATAAATGGGTCTTTTCGCAAACATTTTAGGAGTATTTTAAAGATTGGGCGGCATACGAAAAAATGGGTGGAAGGCGCAAGGTTCCTAATAAGGGCTTCTTTTAAGGTTTTTTTGAGATTGTAAATTGTTAAAACTCATAGAATAAAGGATATTGAGGAATATCTCAGATAAATGGGTCTTTTCGCAAACATTTTAGGAGTATTTTAAAGATTGGGCGGCATACGAAAAATGGGCGGAATGCGCAAGGTCCCTAATAAGGGCTTCTTTTAAGGTTCTTTTGAGATTGTGAATGGTTAATTCTCATAGAATAAAGGATATTAAAGAATATCTCAGATAAATGGGACTTTTCGCAAACATTTTAGGAGTATTTTAAAGATTGGGCGGCATACGAAAAAATGGGCGGAAGGCGCAAGGTTCCTAATAAGGGCTTCTTTTAAGGTTCTTTTGAGATTGTGAATGGTTAATACTCATAGAATAAAGGATATTGAGGAATAATTCAGATAAATGGGTCTTTTCGCAAACATTTTAGGAGTATTTTAAAGATTGGGCGGCATACGAAAAAATGGGCGGAAGGTGCAAGGTTCCTAATAAGGGCTTCTTTTAAGGTTCTTTTGAGATTGTGAATGGTTAATACTCATAGAATAAAGGATATTGTGGAATATCTCAGATAAATGGGTCTTTTCGCAAACATTTTAGGAGTGTTTTAAAGATTGGGCGGCATACGAAAAAATGGGCGGAAGGCGCAAGGTTCCTAATAAGGGCTTTTTATAAGATTTTTTTGAGATTGTGAATATTTAATACTAATAGAATAAAGGATATTGAGGAATATCTCAGATAAATGGGTCTTTTCGCAAACATTTTAGGAGTATTTTAAAGATTGGGCGGCATACGAAAAAATGGGCGGAAGGCGCAAGGTTCCTAATAAGGGCTTCTTTTAAGGTTCTTTTGAGATTGTGAATGGTTAATACTCATAGAATAAAGGATATTGAGGAATATCTCAGATAAATGGGTCTTTTCGCAAACATTTTAGGAGTATTTTAAAGATTGGGCGGCATACGAAAAAATGGGCGGAAGGCGCAAGGTTCCTAATAAGGGCTTCTTTTAAGGTTCTTTTGAGATCGTGAATGGTTAATACTCAAAGAATAAAAGATATTGAGGAATATCTCAGATAAATGGGTCTTTTTGCAAACATTTTAGGAGTATTTTAAAGATTGGGCGGCATACGAAAAAATGGGCGGAAGGCGCAAGGTTCCTAATAAGGGCTTCTTTTAGGTTCTTTTGAGATTGTGAATGGTTAATACTCATAGAATAAAGGATATTGAGGAATAACTCAGATAAATGGGTCTTTTTGCAAACATTTTAGGAGTGTTTTAAAGATTGGGCGGCATACGAAAAAATGGGCGGAAGGCGCAAGGTTCCTAATAAGGGCTTTTTATAAGATTTTTTTGAGAATGTGAATATTTAATACTAATAGAATAAAGGATATTGAGGAATATCTCAGATAAATGGGTCTTTTCACAAACATTTTAGGAGTGTTTTAAAGATTGGGCGGCATACGAAAAAATGGGCGGAAGGCGCAAGGTTCCTAATAAGGGCTTTTTATAAGATTTTTTTGAGATTGTGAATATTTAATACTAATAGAATAAAGGATATTGAGGAATATCTCAGATAAATGGGTCTTTTCGCAAACATTTTAGGAGTATTTTAAAGATTGGGCGGCATACGAAAAAATGGGCGGAAGGCGCAAGGTTCCTAATAAGGGCTTCTTTTAAGGTTCTTTTGAGATTGTGAATATTTAATACTAATAGAATAAAGGATATTGAGGAATATCTCAGATAAATGGGTCTTTTCGCAAACATTTTAGGAGTGTTTTAAAGATTGGTCGGCATACGAAAAAATGGGCGGAAGGCGCAAGGTTCCTAATAAGGGCTTTTTATAAGATTTTTTTGAGATTGTGAATATTTAATACTAATAGAATAAAGGATATTGAGGAATATCTCAGATAAATGGGTCTTTTCGCAAACATTTTAGGAGTATTTTAAAGATTGGGCGGCATACGAAAAAATGGGCGGAAGGCGCAAGGTTCCTAATAAGGGCTTCTTTTAAGGTTCTTTTGAGATTGTGAATGGTTAATACTCATAGAATAAAGGATATTGAGGAATATCTCAGATAAATGGGTCTTTTCGCAAACATTTTAGGAGTATTTAAAAGATTGGGCGGCATACGAAAAAATGGGCGGAAGGCGCAAGGTTCCTAATAAGGGCTTCTTTTAAGGTTCTTTTGAGATTGTGAATGGTTAATACTCAAAGAATAAAAGATATTGAGGAATATCTCAGATAAATGGGTCTTTTTGCAAACATTTTAGGAGTATTTTAAAGATTGGGCGGCATACGAAAAAATGGGCGGAAGGCGCAAGGTTCCTAATAAGGGCTTCTTTTAAGGTTCTTTTGAGATTGTTAATGGTTAATACTCATAGAATAAAGTATATTGAGGAATAACTCAGATAAATGGGTCTTTTCGCAAACATTTTAGGAGTGTTTTAAAGATTGTGCGGCATACGAAAAAATGGGCGGAAGGCGCAAGGTTCCTAATAAGGGCTTCTTTTAAGGTTCTTTTGAGATTGTGAATGGTTAATACTCATAGAATAAAGGATATTGAGGAATAACTCAGATAAATGGGTCTTTTCGCAAACATTTTAGGAGTGTTTTAAAGATTGTGCGGCATACGAAAAAATGGGCGGAAGGCGCAAGGTTCCTAATAAGGGCTTTTTATAAGATTTTTTTGAGAATGTGAATATTTAATACTAATAGAATAAAGGATATTGAGGAATATCTCAGATAAATGGGTCTTTTCGCAAACATTTTAGGAGTATTTTAAAGATTGGGCGGCATACGAAAAATGGGCGGAATGCGCAAGGTCAATAATAAGGGCTTCTTTTAAGGTTCTTTTGAGATTGTGAATGGTTAGTTCTCATAGAATAAAGGATATTAAAGAATATCTCAGATAAATGGGTCTTTTCGCAAACATTTTAGGAGTATTTTAAAGATTGGGCGGCATACGAAAAAATGGGCGGAAGGCGCAAGGTTCCTAATAAGGGCTTCTTTTAAGGTTCTTTTGAGATTGTGAATGGTTAATACTCAAAGAATAAAAGATATTGAGGAATATCTCAGATAAATGGGTCTTTTTGCAAACATTTTAGGAGTATTTTAAAGATTGGGCGGCATACGAAAAAATGGGCGGAAGGTGCAAGGTTCCTAATAAGGGCTTCTTTTAAGGTTCTTTTGAGATTGTAAATGGTTAATACTCATAGAATAAAGGATATTGTGGAATATCTCAGATAAATGGGTCTTTTCGCAAACATTTTAGGAGTGTTTTAAAGATTGGGCGGCATACGAAAAAATGGGCGGAAGGCGCAAGGTTCCTAATAAGGGCTTTTTATAAAAATTTTTTGAGATTGTGAATATTTAATACTAATAGAATAAAGGATATTGAGGAATATCTCAGATAAATGGGTCTTTTCGCAAACATTTTAGGAGTATTTTAAAGATTGGGCGGCATACGAAAAAATGGGCGGAAGGCGCAAGGTTCCTAATAAGGGCTTCTTTTAAGGTTCTTTTGAGATTGTGAATGGTTAATACTCATAGAATAAAGGATATTGAGGAATATCTCAGATAAATGGGTCTTTTCGCAAACATTTTAGGAGTATTTTAAAGATTGGGCGGCATACGAAAAAATGGGCGGAAGGCGCAAGGTTCCTAATAAGGGCTTCTTTGAAGGTTCTTTTGAGATTGTGAATGGTTAATACTCAAAGAATAAAAGATATTGAGGAATATCTCAGATAAATGGGTCTTTTTGCAAACATTTTAGGAGTATTTTAAAGATTGGGCGGCATACGAAAAAATGGGCGGAAGGCGCAAGGTTCCTAATAAGGGCTTTTTATAAGATTTTTTTGAGAATGTGAATATTTAATACTAATAGAATAAAGGATATTGAGGAATATCTCAGATAATGGGTCTTTTCGCAAACATTTTAGGAGTATTTTAAAGATTGGGCGGCATACGAAAAATGGGCGGAAGGCGCAAGGTTCCTAATAAGGGCTTCTTTTAAGGTTCTTTTGAGATTGTGAATGGTTAATACTCATTGAATAAAGGATATTGAGGAATAATTCAGATAAATGGGTCTTTTTGCAAACATTTTAGGAGTATTTTAAAGATTGGGCGGCATACGAAAAAATGGGCGGAAGGCGCAAGGTTCCTAATAAGGGCTTCTTTTAAGGTTCTTTTGAGATTGTGAATGGTTAATACTCATAGAATAAAGGATATTGAGGAATAACTCAGATAAATGGGTCTTTTCGCAAACATTTTAGGAGTGTTTTAAAGATTGTGCGGCATACGAAAAAATGGGCGGAAGACGCAAGGTTCCAAATAAGGGCTTTTTATAAGATTTTTTTGAGATTGTGAATATTTAATACTAATAGAATAAAGGATATTGAGGAATATCTCAGATAAATGGGTCTTTTCGCAAACATTTTAGGAGTATTTTAAAGATTGGGTGGCATACGAAAAAATGGGCGGAAGGCGCAAGGTTCCTAATAAGGGCTTCTTTTAAGGTTCTTTTGAGATTGTGAATGGTTAATACTCATAGAATAAAGGATATTGAGGAATATCTCAGATAAATGGGTCTTTTCGCAAACATTTTAGGAGTATTTAAAAGATTGGGCGGCATACGAAAAAATGGGCGGAAGGCGCAAGGTTCCTAATAAGGGCTTCTTTTAAGGTTCTTTTGAGATTGTGAATGGTTAATACTCAAAGAATAAAAGATATTGAGGAATATCTCAGATAAATGGGTCTTTTTGCAAACATTTTAGGAGTATTTTAAAGATTGGGCGGCATACGAAAAAATGGGCGGAAGGCGCAAGGTTCCTAATAAGGGCTTCTTTTAAGGTTCTTTTGAGATTGTTAATGGTTAATACTCATAGAATAAAGGATATTGAGGAATAACTCAGATAAATGGGTCTTTTCGCAAACATTTTAGGAGTGTTTTAAAGATTGTGCGGCATACGAAAAAATGGGCGGAAGGCGCAAGGTTCCTAATAAGGGCTTCTTTTAAGGTTCTTTTGAGATTGTGAATGGTTAATACTCATAGAATAAAAGATATTGAGGAATAACTCAGATAAATGGGTCTTTTCGCAAACATTTTAGGAGTGTTTTAAAGATTGTGCGGCATACGAAAAAATGGGCGGAAGGCGCAAGGTTCCTAATAAGGGCTTTTTATAAGATTTTTTTGAGAATGTGAATATTTAATACTAATAGAATAAAGGATATTGAGGAATATCTCAGATAAATGGGTCTTTTCGCAAACATTTTAGGAGTATTTTAAAGATTGGGCGGCATACGAAAAATGGGCGGAATGCGCAAGGTCCCTAATAAGGGCTTCTTTTAAGGTTCTTTTGAGATTGTGAATGGTTAATTCTCATAGAATAAAGGATATTAAAGAATATCTCAGATAAATGGGTCTTTTCGCAAACATTTTAGGAGTATTTTAAAGATTGGGCGGCATACAAAAAAATGGGCGGAAGGCGCTAGGTTCCTAATAAGGGCTTCTTTTAAGGTTCTTTTGAGATTGTGAATGGTTAATACTCATAGAGTAAAGGATATTGAGGAATATCTCAGATAAATGGGTCTTTTCGCAAACATTTTAGGAGTGTTTTAAAGATTGGGCGGCATACGAAAAAATGGGCGGAAGGCGCAAGGTTCCTAATAAGGGCTTTGTATAAGATTTTTTTGAGAATGTGAATATTTAATACTAATAGAATAAAGGATATTGAGGAATATCTCAGATAAATGGGTCTTTTCGCAAACATTTTAGGAGTATTTAAAGATTGGGCGGCATACGAAAAATGGGCGGAATGCGCAAGGTCAATAATAAGGGCTTCTTTTAAGGTTCTTTTGAGATTGTGAATGGTTAGTTCTCATAGAATAAAGGATTTTAAAGAAAAACTCAGATAAATGGGTCTTTTCGCAAACATTTTAGGAGTATTTTAAAGATTGGGCGGCATACGAAAAAATGGGCGGAAGGCGCAAGGTTCCTAATAAGGGCTTCTTTTAAGGTTCTTTTGAGATTGTGAATGGTTAATACCCAAAGAATAAAAGATATTGAGGAATATCTCAGATAAATGGGTCTTTTTGCAAACATTTTAGGAGTATTTTAAAGATTGGGCGGCATACGAAAAAATGGGCGGAAGGTGCAAGGTTCCTAATAAGGGCTTCTTTTAAGGTTCTTTTGAGATTGTGAATGGTTAATACTCATAGAATAAAGGATATTAAAAAATATCTCAGATAAATGGGTCTTTTCGCAAACATTTTAGGAGTGTTTTAAAGATTGGGCGGCATACGAAAAAATGGGCGGAAGGCGCAAGGTTCCTAATAAGGGCTTTTTATAAGATTTTTTTGAGATTGTGAATATTTAATACTAATAGAATAAAGGATATTGAGGAATATCTCAGATAAATGGGTCTTTTCGCAACATTTTAGGAGTATTTTAAAGATTGGGCGGCATACGAAAAAATGGGCGGAAGGCGCAAGGTTCCTAATAAGGGCTTCTTTTAAGGTTCTTTTGAGATTGTGAATGGTTAATACTCATAGAATAAAGGATATTGAGGAATATCTCAGATAAATGGGTCTTTTCGCAAACATTTTAGGAGTATTTTAAAGATTGGGCGGCATACGAAAAAATGGGCGGAAGGCGCAAGGTTCCTAATAAGGGCTTCTTTGAAGGTTCTTTTGAGATTGTGAATGGTTAATACTCAAAGAATAAAAGATATTGAGGAATATCTCAGATAAATGGGTCTTTTTGCAAACATTTTAGGAGTATTTTAAAGATTGGGCGGCATACGAAAAAATGGGCGGAAGGCGCAAGGTTCCTAATAAGGGCTTCTTTTAAGGTTCTTTTGAGATTGTGAATGGTTAATACTCATAGAATGAAGGATATTGAGGAATAACTCAGATAAATGGGTCTTTTCGCAAACATTTTAGGAGTGTTTTAAAGATTGGGCGGCATACGAAAAAATGGGCGGAAGGCGCAAGGTTCCTAATAAGGGCTTTTTATAAGATTTTTTTGAGAATGTGAATATTTAATACTAATAGAACAAAGGATATTGAGGAATATCTCAGATAAATGGGTCTTTTCGCAAACATTTTAGGAGTGTTTTAAAGATTGGGCGGCATACGAAAAAATGGGCGGAAGGCGCAAGGTTCCTAATAAGGGCTTCTTTTAAGGTTCTTTTGAGATTGTGAATGGTTAATACTCATAGAATAAAGGATATTGAGGAATATCTCAGATAAATGGGTCTTTTCGCAAACATTTAAGGAGTATTTAAAAGATTGGGCGGCATACGAAAAAATGGGCGGAAGGCGCAAGGTTCCTAATAAGGACTTCTTTTAAGGTTCTTTTGAGATTGTGAATGGTTAATACTCATAGAATAAAGGATATTGAGGAATATCTCAGATAAATGGGTCTTTTCGCAAACATTTTAGGAGTGTTTTAAAGATTGGGCGGCATACGAAAAATGGGCGGAATGCGCAAGGTCAATAATAAGGGCTTCTTTTAAGGTTCTTTGAGATTGTGAATGGTTAGTTCTCATAGAATAAAGGATATTAAAGAATATCTCAGATAATGGGTCTTTTCGCAAACATTTTAGGAGTATTTTAAAGATTGGGCGGCATACGAAAAAAATGGGCGGAAGGCGCAAGGTTCCTAATAAGGGCTTCTTTTAAGGTTCTTTTGAGATTGTGAATGGTTAATACTCATAGAATAAAGGATATTGAGGAATAACTCAGATAAATGGGTCTTTTCGCAAACATTTTAGGAGTGTTTTAAAGATTGTGCGGCATACGAAAAAATGGGCGGAAGGCGCAAGGTTCCTAATAAGGGCTTTTTATAAGATTTTTTTGAGAATGTGAATATTTAATACTAATAGAATAAAGGATATTGAGGAATATCTCAGATAAATGGGTCTTTTCGCAAACATTTTAGGAGTATTTTAAAGATTGGGCGGCATACGAAAAATGGGCGGAAGGCGCAAGGTTCCTAATAAGGGCTTCTTTTAAGGTTCTTTTGAGATTGTGAATGGTTAATACTCATAGAATAAAGGATATTGAGGAATAATTCAGATAAATGGGTCTTTTTGCAAACATTTTAGGAGTATTTTAAAGATTGGGCGGCATACGAAAAAATGGGCGGAAGGCGCAAGGTTCCTAATAAGGGCTTCTTTTAAGGTTCTTTTGAGATTGTGAATGGTTAATACTCATAGAATAAAGGATATTGAGGAATATCTCAGATAAATGGGTCTTTTCGCAAACATTTTAGAAGTATTTTAAAAGATTGGGCGGCATACGAAAAAATGGGCGGAAGGCGCAAGGTTCCTAATAAGGGCTTCTTTTAAGGTTCTTTTGAGATTGTGAATGGTTAATACTCATAGAATAAAGGATATTGAGGAATAACTCATATAAATGGGTCTTTTCGCAAACATTTTAGGAGTGTTTTAAAGATTGTGCGGCATACGAAAAATGGGCGGAAGGCGCAAGGTTCCTAATAAGGCTTTTTATAAGATTTTTTTGAGAATGTGAATATTTAATACTAATAGAATAAACGATATTGAGGAATATCTCAGATAAATGGGTCTTTTCGCAAACATTTTAGGAGTATTTTAAAAATTGGGCGGCATACGAAAAATGGGCGGAATGCGCAAGGTCCCTAATAAGGGTTTCTTTTAAGGTTCTTTTGAGATTGTGAATGGTTAATTCTCATAGAATAAAGGATATTAAAGAATATCTCAGATAAATGGGTCTTTTCGCAAACATTTTAGGAGTATTTTAAAGATTGGGCGGCATACAAAAAAATGGGCGGAAGGCGCAAGGTTCCTAATAAGGGCTTCTTTTAAGGTTCTTTTGAGATTGTGAATGGTTAATACTCATAGAGTAAAGGATATTGAGGAATATCTCAGATAAATGGGTCTTTTCGCAAACATTTTAGGAGTGTTTTAAAGATTGGGCGGCATACGAAAAAATGGGCGGAAGGCGCAAGGTTCCTAATAAGGGCTTTGTATAATATTTTTTTGAGAATGTGAATATTTAATACTAATAGAATAAAGGATATTGAGGAATATCTCAGATAAATGGGTCTTTTCGCAAACATTTTAGGAGTATTTTAAAGATTGGGCGGCATACGAAAAATGGGCGGAATGCGCAAGGTCAATAATAAGGGCTTCTTTTAAGGTTCTTTTGAGATTGTGAATGGTTAGTTCTCATAGAATAAAGGATTTTAAAAAAAAACTCAGATAAATGGGTCTTTTCGCAAACATTTTAGGAGTATTTTAAAGATTGGGCGGCATACGAAAAAATGGGCGGAAGGCGCAAGGTTCCTAATAAGGGCTTCTTTTAAGGTTCTTTTGAGATTGTGAATGGTTAATACTCATAGAATAAAAGATATTGAGGAATAATTCAAATAAATGGGTCTTTTTGCAAACATTTTAGGAGTATTTTAAAGATTGTGCGGCATACGAAAAAATGGGCGGAAGGCGCAAGGTTCCTAATAAGGGCTTCTTTTAAGGTTCTTTTGAGATTGTGAATGGTTAATACTCATAGAATAAAGGATATTGTGGAATATCTCAGATAAATGGGTCTTTTCGCAAACATTTTAGGAGTGTTTTAAAGATTGGGCGGCATACGAAAAAATGGGCGGAAGGCGCAAGGTTCCTAATAAGGGCTTTTTATAAGATTTTTTTGAGATTGTGAATATTTAATACTAATAGAATAAAGGATATTGAGGAATATCTCAGATAAATGGGTCTTTTCGCAAACATTTTAGGAGTATTTTAAAGATTGGGCGGCATACGAAAAAAATGGGCGGAAGGCGCAAGGTTCCTAATAAGGGCTTCTTTTAAGGTTCTTTGAGATTGTGAATGGTTAATACTCATAGAATAAAGGATATTGAGGAATATCTCAGATAAATGGGTCTTTTCGCAAACATTTTAGGAGTATTTTAAAGATTGGGCGGCATACGAAAAAATGGGCGGAAGGCGCAAGGTTCCTAATAAGGGCTTCTTTGAAGGTTCTTTTGAGATTGTGAATGGTTAATACTCAAATAATAAAAGATATTGAGGAATATCTCAGATAAATGGGTCTTTTTGCAAACATTTTAGGAGTATTTTAAAGATTGGGCGGCATACGAAAAAATGGGCGGAAGGCGCAAGGTTCCTAATAAGGGCTTCTTTAAAGGTTCTTTTGAGATTGTGAATGGTTAATACTCATAGAATAAAGGATATTGAGGAATAACTCAGATAAATGGGTCTTTTCGCAAACATTTTAGGAGTGTTTTAAAGATTGGGCGGCATACGAAAAAATGGGCGGAAGGCGCAAGGTTCCTAATAAGGGCTTTTTATAAGATTTTTTTGAGAATGTGAATATTTAATACTAATAGAATAAAGGATATTGAGGAATATCTCAGATAAATGGGTCTTTTCGCAAACATTTTAGGAGTGTTTTAAAGATTGGGCGGCATACCAAAAAAATGGGCGGAAGGCGCAAGGTTCCTAATAAGGGCTTCTTTTAAGGTTCTTTTGAGATTGTGAATGGTTAATACTCATAGAATAAAGGATATTGAGGAATATCTCAGATAAATGGGTCTTTTCGCAAACATTTTAGGAGTATTTAAAAAGATTGGGCGGCATACGAAAAAATGGGCGGAAGGCGCAAGGTTCCTAATAAGGGCTTCTTTTAAGGTTCTTTTGAGATTGTGAATGGTTAATACTCATAGAATAAAGGATATTGAGAATAATTCAGATAAATGGGTCTTTTTGCAAACATTTTAGGAGTATTTTAAAGATTGGGCGGCATACGAAAAAATGGGCGGAAGGCGCAAGGTTCCTAATAAGGGCTTCTTTGAAGGTTCTTTTGAGATTGTGAATGGTTAATACTCAAAGAATAAAAGATATTGAGGAATATCTCAGATAAATGGGTCTTTTTGCAAACATTTTAGGAGTGTTTTAAAGATTGGGCGGCATACGAAAAAATGGGCGGAAGGCGCAAGGTTCCTAATAAGGGCTTTTTATAAGATTTTTGTGAGAATGTGAATATTTAATACTAATAGAATAAAGGATATTGAGGAATATCTCAGATAAATGGGTCTTTTCGCAAACATTTTAGGAGTGTTTTAAAGATTGGGCGGCATACGAAAAAATGGGCGGAAGGCGCAAGGTTCCTAATAAGGGCTTCTTTTAAGGTTCTTTTGAGATTGTGAATGGTTAATACTCATAGAATAAAGGATATTGAGGAATATCTCAGATAAATGGGTCTTTTCGCAAACATTTTAGGAGTATTTAAAAGATTGGGCGGCATACGAAAAAATGGGCGGAAGGCGCAAGGTTCCTAATAAGGGCTTCTTTTAAGGTTCTTTTGAGATTGTGAATGGTTAATACTCATAGAATAAAGGATATTGAGGAATATTCAGATAAATGGGTCTTTTTGCAAACATTTTAGGAGTATTTTAAAGATTGGGCGGCATACGAAAAAATGGGCGGAAGGCGCAAGGTTCCTAATAAGGGCTTCTTTTAAGGTTCTTTTGAGATTGTGAATGGTTAATACTCATAGAATAAAGGATATTGAGGAATAACTCAGATAAATGGGTCTTTTCGCAAACATTTTAGGAGTGTTTAAAGATTGTGCGGCATACGAAAAAATGGGCGGAAGGCGCAAGGTTCCTAATAAGGGCTTTTTATAAGATTTTTTTTGAGAATGTGAATATTTAATACTAATAGAATAAAGGATATTGAGGAATATCTCAGATAAATGGGTCTTTTCGCAAACATTTTAGGAGTATTTTAAAGATTGGGCGGCATACAAAAAATGGGCGGAATGCGCAAGGTCCCTAATAAGGGCTTCTTTTAAGGTTCTTTTGAGATTGTGAATGGTTAATTCTCATAGAATAAAGGATATTAAAGAATATCTCAGATAAATGGGTCTTTTCGCAAACATTTTAGGAGTATTTTAAAGATTGGGCGGCATACGAAAAAATGGGCGGAAGGCGCAAGGTTCCTAATAAGGGCTTTTTATAAGATTTTTTTGAGAATGTGAATATTTAATACTAATAGAATAAAGGATATTGAGGAATATCTCAGATAAATGGGTCTTTTCGCAAACATTTTAGGAGTATTTTAAAGATTGGGCGGCATACGAAAAATGGGCGGAATGCGCAAGGTCAATAATAAGGGCTTCTTTTAAGGTTCTTTTGAGATTGTGAATGGTTAGTTCTCATAGAATAAAGGATATTAAAGAATATCTCAGATAAATGGGTCTTTTCGCAAACATTTTAGGAGTATTTTAAAGATTGGGCGGCATACGAAAAAATGGGCGGAAGGCGCAAGGTTCCTAATAAGGGCTTCTTTTAAGGTTCTTTTGAGATTGTGAATGGTTAATACTCATAGAATAAAGGATATTGAGGAATAACTCAGATAAATGGGTCTTTTCGCAAACATTTTAGGAGTGTTTTAAAGATTGTGCGGCATACGAAAAAATGGGCGGAAGGCGCAAGGTTCCTAATAAGGGCTTTTTATAAGATTTTTTTGAGAATGTAAATATTATATACTAATAGAATAAAGGATATTAAGGAATATCTCAGATAAATGGGTCTTTTCGCAAACATTTTAGGAGTATTTTAAAGATTGGGCGGCATACGAAAAATGGGCGGAAGGCGCAAGGTTCCTAATAAGGGCTTCTTTTAAGGTTCTTTTGAGATTGTGAATGGTTAATACTCATAGAATAAAGGATATTGAGGAATAATTCAGATAAATGGGTCTTTTTGCAAACATTTTAGGAGTATTTTAAAGATTGGGCGGCATACGAAAAAATGGGCGGAAGGCGCAAGGTTCCTAATAAGGGCTTCTTTTAAGGTTCTTTTGAGATTGTGAATGGTTAATACTCATAGAATAAAGGATATTGAGGAATAACTCAGATAAATGGGTCTTTTCGCAAACATTTTAGGAGTGTTTTAAAGATTGTGCGGCATACGAAAAAATGGGCGGAAGGCTCAAGGTTCCTAATAAGGGCTTTTTATAAGATTTTTTTGAGAATGTGAATATTTAATACTAATAGAATAAAGGATATTGAGGAATATCTCAGATAAATGGGTCTTTTCGCAAACATTTTAGGAGTGTTTTAAAGATTGGGCGGCATACGAAAAAATGGGCGGAAGGCGCAAGGTTCCTAATAAGGGCTTCTTTTAAGGTTCTTTTGAGATTGTGAATGGTTAATACTCATAGAATAAAGGATATTGAGGAATATCTCAGATAAATGGGTCTTTTCGCAAACATTTTAGGAGTATTTAAAAGATTGGGCGGCATACGAAAAAATGGGCGGAAGGCGCAAGGTTCCTAATAAGGGCTTCTTTTAAGGTTCTTTTGAGATTGTGAATGGTTAATACTCATAGAATAAAGGATATTGAGGAATAATTCAGATAAATGGGTCTTTTTGCAAACATTTTAGGAGTATTTTAAAGATTGGGCGGCATACGAAAAAATGGGCGGAAGGCGCAAGGTTCCTAATAAGGGCTTCTTTAAGGTTCTTTTGAGATTGTGAATGGTTAATACTCATAGAATAAAGGATATTGAGGAATAACTCAGATAAATGGGTCTTTTCGCAAACATTTTAGGAGTGTTTTAAAGATTGTGCGGCATACGAAAAAATGGGCGGAAGGCTCAAGGTTCCTAATAAGGGCTTTTTATAAGATTTTTTTGAGAATGTGAATATTTAATACTAATAGAATAAAGGATATTGAGGAATATCTCAGATAAATGGGTCTTTTCGCAAACATTTTAGGAGTGTTTTAAAGATTGGGCGGCATACGAAAAAATGGGCGGAAGGCGCAAGGTTCCTAATAAGGGCTTCTTTTAAGGTTCTTTTGAGATTGTGAATGGTTAATACTCATAGAATAAAGGATATTGAGGAATATCTCAGATAAATGGGTCTTTTCGCAAACATTTTAGGAGTATTTAAAAGATTGGGCGGCATACGAAAAAATGGGCGGAAGGCGCAAGGTTCCTAATAAGGGCTTCTTTTAAGGTTCTTTTGAGATTGTGAATGGTTAATACTCATAGAATAAAGGATATTGAGGAATAATTCAGATAAATGGGTCTTTTTGCAAACATTTTAGGAGTATTTTAAAGATTGGGCGGCATACGAAAAAATGGGCGGAAGGCGCAAGGTTCCTAATAAGGGCTTCTTTTAAGGTTCTTTTGAGATTGTGAATGGTTAATACTCATAGAATAAAGGATATTGAGGAATAACTCAGATAAATGGGTCTTTTCGCAAACATTTTAGGAGTGTTTTAAAGATTGTGCGGCATACGAAAAAATGGGCGGAAGGCGCAAGGTTCCTAATAAGGGCTTTTTATAAGATTTTTTTGAGAATGTGAATATTTAATACTAATAGAATAAAGGATATTGAGGAATATCTCAGATAAATGGGTCTTTTCGCAAACATTTTAGGAGTATTTTAAAGATTGGGCGGCATACAAAAAATGGGCGGAATGCGCAAGGTTCCTAATAAGGGCTTCTTTTAAGGTTCTTTTGAGATTGTGAATGGTTAATTCTCATAGAATAAAGGATATTAAAGAATATCTCAGATAAATGGGTCTTTTCGCAAACATTTTAGGAGTATTTTAAAGATTGGGCGGCATACGAAAAAATGGGCGGAAGGCGCAAGGTTCCTAATAAGGGCTTTGGATAAGATTTTTTTGAGAATGTGAATATTTAATACTAATAGAATAAAGGATATTGAGGAATATCTCAGATAAATGGGTCTTTTTGCAAACATTTTAGGAGTATTTTAAAGATTGGGCGGCATACGAAAAATGGGCGGAATGCGCAAGGTCAATAATAAGGGCTTCTTTTAAGGTTCTTTTGAGATTGTGAATGGTTAGTTCTCATAGAATAAAGGATATTAAAGAATATCTCAGATAAATGGGTCTTTTCGCAAACATTTTAGGAGTATTTTAAAGATTGGGCGGCATACGAAAAAATGGGCGGAAGGCGCAAGGTTCCTAATAAGGGCTTCTTTTAAGGTTCTTTTGAGATTGTGAATGGTTAATACTCATAGAATAAAGGATATTGAGGAATAACTCAGATAAATGGGTCTTTTCGCAAACATTTTAGGAGTGTTTTAAAGATTGTGCGGCATACGAAAAAATGGGCGGAAGGCGCAAGGTTCCTAATAAGGGCTTTTTATAAGATTTTTTTGAGAATGTGAATATTTAATACTAATAGAATAAAGGATATTAAGGAATATCTCAGATAAATGGGTCTTTTCGCAAACATTTTAGGAGTATTTTAAAGATTGGGCGGCATACGAAAAATGGGCGGAAGGCGCAAGGTTCCTAATAAGGGCTTCTTTTAAGGTTCTTTTGAGATTGTGAATGGTTAATACTCATAGAATAAAGGATATTGAGGAATAATTCAGATAAATGGGTCTTTTTGCAAACATTTTAGGAGTATTTTAAAGATTGGGCGGCATACGAAAAAATGGGCGGAAGGCGCAAGGTTCCTAATAAGGGCTTCTTTTAAGGTTCTTTTGAGATTGTGAATGGTTAATACTCATAGAATAAAGGATATTGAGGAATAACTCAGATAAATGGGTCTTTTCGCAAACATTTTAGGAGTGTTTTAAAGATTGTGCGGCATACGAAAAAATGGGCGGAAGGCTCAAGGTTCCTAATAAGGGCTTTTTATAAGATTTTTTTGAGAATGTGAATATTTAATACTAATAGAATAAAGGATATTGAGGAATATCTCAGATAAATGGGTCTTTTCGCAAACATTTTAGGAGTATTTTAAAGATTGGGCGGCATACGAAAAATGGGCAGAAGGCGCAAGGTTCCTAATAAGGGCTTCTTTTAAGGTTCTTTTGAGATTGTGAATGGTTAATACTCATAGAATAAAGGATATTGAGGAATAATTCAGATAAATGGGTCTTTTTGCAAACATTTTAGGAGTATTTTAAAGATTGGGCGGCATACGAAAAAATGGGCGGAAGGCGCAAGGTTCCTAATAAGGGCTTCTTTTAAGGTTCTTTTGAGATTGTGAATGGTTAATACTCATAGAATAAAGGATATTGAGGAATAACTCAGATAAATGGGTCTTTTCGCAAACATTTTAGGAGTGTTTTAAAGATTGTGCGGCATACGAAAAAATGGGCGGAAGGCGCAAGTTTCCTAATAAGGGCTTTTTATAAGATTTTTTTGAGAATGTGAATATTTAATACTAATAGAATAAAAGATATTGAGGAATATCTGAGATAAATGGGTCTTTTCGCAAACATTTTAGAAGTATTTTAAAGATTGGGCGGCATACGAAAAATGGGCGGAATGCGCAAGGTCCCTAATAAGGGCTTCTTTTAAGGTTCTTTTGAGATTGTGAATGGTTAATTCTCATAGAATAAAGGATATTAAAGAATATCTCAGATAAATGGGTCTTTTCGCAAACATTTTAGGAGTATTTTAAAGATTGGGCGGCATACGAAAAAATGGGCGGAAGGCGCAAGGTTCCTAATAAGGGCTTCTTTTGAGGTTCTTTTGAGATTGTGAATGGTTAATACTCATAGAGTAAAGGATATTGAGGAATAATTCAGATAAATGGGTCTTTTCGCAAACATTTTAGGAGTGTTATAAAGATTGGGCGGCATACGAAAAAATGGGCGGAAGGCGCAAGGTTCCTAATAAGGGCTTTTTTTAAGATTTTTTTGAGATTGTGAATATTTAATACTAATAGAATAAAGGATATTGAGGAATATCTCAGATAAATGGGTCTTTTCGCAAACATTTTAGGAGTATTTTAAAGATTGGGCGGCATACGAAAAATGGGCAGAATGCGCAAGGTCCCTAATAAGGGCTTCTTTTAAGGTTCTTTTGAGATTGTGAATGGTTAGTTCTCATAGAATAAAGGATATTAAAGAATATCTCAGATAAATGGGTCTTTTCGCAAACATTTTAGGAGTATTTTAAAGATTGGGCGGCATACGAAAAAATGGGCGGAAGGCGCAAGGTTCCTAATAAGGGCTTCTTTTAAGGTTCTTTTGAGATTGTGAATGGTTAATACTCATAGAATAAAGGATATTGTGGAATATCTCAGATAAATGGGTCTTTTCGCAAACATTTTAGGAGTGTTTTAAAGATTGGGCGGCATACGAAAAAATGGGCGGAAGGCGCAAGGTTCCTAATAAGGGCTTTTTATAAGATTTTTTTGAGATTGTGAATATTTAATACTAATAGAATAAAGGATATTGAGGAATATCTCAGATAAATGGGTCTTTTCGCAAACATTTTAGGAGTATTTTAAAGATTGGGCGGCATACGAAAAAATGGGCGGAAGGCGCAAGGTTCCTAATAAGGGCTTCTTTTAAGGTTCTTTTGAGATTGTGAATGGTTAATACTCATAGAATAAAGGATATTGAGGAATATCTCAGATAAATGGGTCTTTTCGCAAACATTTTAGGAGTATTTTAAAGATTGGGCGGCATACGAAAAAATGGGCGGAAGGCGCAAGGTTCCTAATAAGGGCTTCTTTTAAGGTTCTTTTGAGATTGTGAATGGTTAATACTCATAGAATAAAGGATATTGAGGAATAATTCAGATAAATGGGTCTTTTTGCAAACATTTTAGGAGTATTTTAAAGATTGGGCGGCATACGAAAAAATGGGCGGAAGGCGCAAGGTTCCTAATAAGGGCTTCTTTTAAGGTTCTTTTGACATTGTGAATGGTTAATACTCATAGAATAAAGGATATTGAGGAATAACTCAGATAAATGGGTCTTTTCGCAAACATTTTAGGAGTGTTTTAAAGATTGTGCGGCATACGAAAAAATGGGCGGAAGGCGCAAGGTTCCTAATAAGGGCTTTTTATAAGATTTTTTTGAGAATGTGAATATTTAATACTAATAGAATAAAGGATATTGAGGAATATCTCAGATAAATGGGTCTTTTTGCAAACATTTTAGGAGTATTTTAAAGATTGGGCGGCATACGAAAAATGGGCGGAATGCGCAAGGTCCCTAATAAGGGCTTCTTTTAAGGTTCTTTTAAGATTGTGAATGGTTAATTCTCATAGAATAAAGGATATTAAAGAATATCTCAGATAAATGGGTCTTTTCGCAAACATTTTAGGAGTATTTTTAAGATTGGGCGCCATAACAAAAAATGGGCGGAAGGCGCAAGGTTCCTAATAAGATCTTCTTTAAAGGTTCTTTTGAGATTGTGAATGGTTAATACTCATAGAATAAAAGATATTGAGGAATATCTCAGATAAATGGGTCTTTTCGCAAACATTTTAGGAGTATTTTAAAGATTGGGCGGCATACGAAAAAATGGGCGGAAGGCGCAAGATTCCTAATAAGGGCTTTTTTTAAGTCTTTTTTGAGATTGTAAATGGTTAAAACTCATAGAATAAAGGATATTGAGGAATATCTCAGATAAATGGGTCTTTTCGCAAACATTTTAGGAGTATTTTAAAGATTGGGCGGCATACGAAAAAATGGGCGGAAGGCGCAAGGTTCCTAATAAGGGCTTCTTTTAAGGTTCTTTTGAGATTGTGAATGGTTAATACTCATAGAATAAAGGATATTGAGGAATAATTCAGATAAATGGGTCTTTTCGCAAACATTTTAGGAGTATTTTAAAGATTGGGCGGCATACGAAAAAATGGGCGGAAGGTGCAAGGTTCCTAATAAGGGCTTCTTTTAAGGTTCTTTTGAGATTGTGAATGGTTAATACTCATAGAATAAAGGATATTGAGGAATATCTCAGATAAATGGGTCTTTTCGCAAACATTTTAGGAGTATTTTAAAGATTGGGCGGCATACGAAAAAATGGGCGGAAGGCGCAAGGTTCCTAATAAGGGCTTCTTTTAAGGTTCTTTTGAGATTGTGAATGGTTAATACTCATAGAATAAAGGATATTGAGGAATAATTCAGATAAATGGGTCTTTTTGCAAACATTTTAGGAGTATTTTAAAGATTGGGCGGCATACGAAAAAATGGGCGGAAGGCGCAAGGTTCCTAATAAGGGCTTCTTTTAAGGTTCTTTTGACATTGTGAATGGTTAATACTCATAGAATAAAGGATATTGAGGAATAACTCAGATAAATGGGTCTTTTCGCAAACATTTTAGGAGTGTTTTAAAGATTGTGCGGCATACGAAAAAATGGGCGGAAGGCGCAAGGTTCCTAATAAGGGCTTTTTATAAGATTTTTTTGAGAATGTGAATATTTAATACTAATAGAATAAAGGATATTGAGGAATATCTCAGATAAATGGGTCTTTTTGCAAACATTTTAGGAGTATTTTAAAGATTGGGCGGCATACGAAAAATGGGCGGAATGCGCAAGGTCCCTAATAAGGGCTTCTTTTAAGGTTCTTTTAAGATTGTGAATGGTTAATTCTCATAGAATAAAGGATATTAAAGAATATCTCAGATAAATGGGTCTTTTCGCAAACATTTTAGGAGTATTTTTAAGATTGGGCGCCATAACAAAAAATGGGCGGAAGGCGCAAGGTTCCTAATAAGATCTTCTTTAAAGGTTCTTTTGAGATTGTGAATGGTTAATACTCATAGAATAAAAGATATTGAGGAATATCTCAGATAAATGGGTCTTTTCGCAAACATTTTAGGAGTATTTTAAAGATTGGGCGGCATACGAAAAAATGGGCGGAAGGCGCAAGATTCCTAATAAGGGCTTTTTTAAAGTCTTTTTTGAGATTGTAAATGGTTAAAACTCATAGAATAAAGGATATTGAGGAATATCTCAGATAAATGGGTCTTTTCGCAAACATTTTAGGAGTATTTTAAAGATTGGGCGGCATACGAAAAAATGGGCGGAAGGCGCAAGGTTCCTAATAAGGGCTTCTTTTAAGGTTCTTTTGAGATTGTGAATGGTTAATACTCATAGAATAAAGGATATTGAGGAATAATTCAGATAAATGGGTCTTTTCGCAAACATTTTAGGAGTATTTTAAAGATTGGGCGGCATACGAAAAAATGGGCGGAAGGTGCAAGGTTCCTAATAAGGGCTTCTTTTAAGGTTCTTTTGAGATTGTGAATGGTTAATACTCATAGAATAAAGGATATTGAGGAATATCTCAGATAAATGGGTCTTTTCGCAAACATTTTAGGAGTGTTTTAAAGATTGGGCGGCATACGAAAAAATAGGCGGAAGGCGCAAGGTTCCTAATAAGGGCTTTTTATAAGATTTTTTTGAGATTGTGAATATTTAATACTAATAGAATAAAGAATATTGAGGAATATCTCAGATAAATGGGTCTTTTCGCAAACATTTTAGGAGTATTTTAAAGATTGGGCGGCATACGAAAAAATGGGCGGAAGGCGCAAGGTTCTTATAAGGGCTTTTTATAAGATTTTTTTGAGATTGTGAATATTTAATACTAATAGAATAAAGGATATTGAGGAATATCTCAGATAAATGGGTCTTTTCGCAAACATTTTAGGAGTATTTTAAAAATTGGGCGGCATACGAAAAAATGGGCGGAAGGCGCAAGGTTCCTAATAAGGGCTTCTTTTAAGGTTCTTTTGAGATTATGAATGGTTAATACTCAAAGAATAAAAGATAGTGAGGAATATCTCAGATAAATGGTCTTTTTGCAAACATTTTAGGAGTATTTTAAAGATTAGGCGGCATACGAAAAAATGGGTGGAAGGCGCAAGATTCCTAATAAGGGCTTCTTTTAAGGTTCTTTTGAGATTGTGAATGGTTAATACTCATAGAATAAAGGATATTGAGGAATAACTCAGATAAATGGGTCTTTTCGCAAACATTTTAGGAGTGTTTTAAATATTGTGCGGCATACGAAAAAATGGGCGGAAGGCGCAAGGTTCCTAATAAGGGCTTTTTATAAGATTTTTTTGAGAATGTGAATATTTAATACTAATAGAATAAAGGATATTGAGGAATATCTCAGATAAATGGGTCTTTTCGCAAACATTTTAGGAGTATTTTAAAGATTGGGCGGCATACGAAAAATGGGCGGAAGGCGCAAGGTTCCTAATAAGGGCTTCTTTTAAGGTTCTTTTGAGATTGTGAATGGTTAATACTCATAGAATAAAGGATATTGAGGAATAACTCAGATAAATGGGTCTTTTCGCAAACATTTTAGGAGTGTTTTAAAGATTGTGCGGCATACGAAAAAATGGGCGGAAGGCGCAAGGTTCCTAATAAGGGCTTTTTATAAGATTTTTTTGAGAATGTGAATATTTAATACTCATAGAATAAAGGATATTGAGGAATATCTCAGATAAATGGGTCTTTTCGCAAACATTTTAGGAGTATTTTAAAGATTGGGCGGCATACGAAAAATGGGCGGAATGCGCAAGGTCCCTAATAAGGGCTTCTTTTAAGGTTCTTTTGAGATTGTGAATGGTTAATTCTCAAAGAATAAAGGATATTAAAGAATATTTCAGATAAATGGGTCTTTTCGCAAACATTTTAGGAGTATTTTAAAGATTGGGCGGCATACGAAAAAATGGGCGGAAGGCGCAAGGTTCCTAATAAGGGCTTCTTTTAAGGTTCTTTTGAGATTGTGAATGGTTAATACTCATAGAATAAAGGATATTGAGGAATAATTCAGATAAATGGGTCTTTTCGCAAACATTTTAGGAGTATTTTAAAGATTGGGCGGCATACGAAAAAATGGGCGGAAGGTGCAAGGTTCCTAATAAGGGCTTCTTTTAAGGTTCTTTTGAGATTGTGAATGGTTAATACTCATAGAATAAAGGATATTGTGGAATATCTCAGATAAATGGGTCTTTTCGCAAACATTTTAGGAGTATTTTAAAGATTGGGCGGCATACCAAAAAATGGGCGGAAGGCGCAAGGTTCTTAATAAGGGCTTCTTTTAAGGTTCTTTTGAGATTGTGAATGGTTAATACTCATAGAATAAAGGATATTGAGGAATAACTCAGATAAATGGGTCTTTTCGCAAACATTTTAGGAGTGTTTTAAAGATTGTGCGGCATACGAAAAAATGGGCGGAAGGCGCAAGGTTCCTAATAAGGGCTTTTTATAAGATTTTTTTGAGAATGTGAATATTTAATACTCATAGAATAAAGGATATTGAGGAATATCTCATATAAATGGGTCTTTTCGCAAACATTTTAGGAGTATTTTAAAGATTGGGCGGCATACGAAAAATGGGCGGAATGCGCAAGGTCCCTAATAAGGGCTTCTTTTAAGGTTCTTTTGAGATTGTGAATGGTTAATTCTCAAAGAATAAAGGATATTAAAGAATATTTCAGATAAATGGGTCTTTTCGCAAACATTTTAGGAGTATTTTAAAGATTGGGCGGCATACGAAAAAATGGGCGGAAGGCGCAAGGTTCCTAATAAGGGCTTCTTTTAAGGTTCTTTTGAGATTGTGAATGGTTAATACTCATAGAATAAAGGATATTGAGGAATAATTCAGATAAATGGGTCTTTTCGCAAACATTTTAGGAGTATTTTAAAGATTGGGCGGCATACGAAAAAATGGGCGGAAGGTGCAAGGTTCCTAATAAGGGCTTCTTTTAAGGTTCTTTTGAGATTGTGAATGGTTAATACTCATAGAATAAAGGATATTGTGGAATATCTCAGATAAATGGGTCTTTTCGCAAACATTTTAGGAGTATTTTAAAGATTGGGCGGCATACCAAAAAATGGGCGGAAGGCGCAAGGTTCTTAATAAGGGCTTCTTTTAAGGTTCTTTTGAGATTGTGAATGGTTAATACTCATAGAATAAAGGATATTGAGGAATAATTAAGATAAATGGGTCTTTTCGCAAACATTTTAGGAGTATTTTAAAGATTGGGCGGCATACGAAAAAATGGGCGGAAGGTGCAAGGATCCTAATAAATTCTTTTTTTAAGGTTTTTTTGAGATTGTGAATGGTTAAAACTCATAGAATAAAGGATATTGAGGAATATCTCAGATAAATGGGTCTTTTCGCAAACATTTTAGGAGTATTTTAAAGATTGGGCGGCATACGAAAAAATGGGCGGAAGGCGCAAGGTTCCTAATAAGGGCTTTTTTTAAGGTTCTTTTGAGATTGTGAATGGTTAGTACTCATAGAATAAAGGATATTGAGGAATATCTCAGATAAATGGGTCTTTTCGCAAACATTTTAGGAGTATTTTAAAGATTGGGCGGCATACGAAAAAATGGGCGGAAGGCGCAAGGTCCCTAATAAATGCTTCTTTTAAGGTTCTTTTGAGATTGTGAATGGTTAATACTCATAGAATAAAAGATATTGAGGAATATCTCAGATAAATGGGTCTTTTCGCAAACATTTTAGGAGTATTTTAAAGATTGGGCGGCATACGAAAAAATGGGCGGAAGGCGCAAGGTTCCTAATAAGGGCTTCTTTTAAGGTTCTTTTGAGATTGTGAATGGTTAATACTCCAAGAATAAAGGATATTGTGGAATATCTCAGATAAATTGGTCTTTTCGCAAACATTTTAGGAGTGTTTTAAAGATTGGGCGGCATACGAAAAAATGGGCGGAAGGTGCAAGGTTCCTAATAAGGGCTTTTTATAAGATTTTTTTGAGATTGTGAATATTTAATACTAATAGAATAAAGGATATTGAGGAATATCTCAGATAAATGGGTCTTTTCGCAAACATTTTAGGAGTATTTTAAAGATTGGGCGGCATACGAAAAAATGGGCGGAAGGCGCAAGGTTCCTAATAAGGGCTTCTTTTAAGGTTCTTTTGAGATTGTGAATGGTTAATACTCATAGAATAAAGGATATTGTGGAATATCTCAGATAAATGGGTCTTTTCGCAAACATTTTAGGAGTATTTTAAAGATTGGGCGGCATACGAAAAAATGGGCGGAAGGCGCAAGGTTCCTAATAAGGGCTTTTTATAAGATTTTTTTGAGATTGTGAATATTTAATACTAATAGAATAAAGGATATTGAGGAATATCTCAGATAAATGGGTCTTTTCGCAAACATTTTAGGAGTATTTTAAAGATTGGGCGGCATACGAAAAAATGGGCGGAAGGCGCAAGGTTCCTAATAAATGCTTTTTTTAAGGTTTTTTTGAGATTGTGAATGGTTAAAACTCATAGAATAAAGGATATTGAGGAATATCTCAGATAAATGGGTCTTTTCGCAAACATTTTAGGAGTATTTTAAAGATTGGGCGGCATACGAAAAAATGGGCGGAAGGCGCAAGGTTCCTAATAAGGGCTTTTTTTAAGGTTCTTTTGAGATTGTGAATGGTTAATACTCATAGAATAAAGGATATTGAGGAATAATTCAGATAAATGGGTCTTTTCGCAAACATTTTAGGAGTATTTTAAAGATTGGGCGGCATACGAAAAAATGGGCGGAAGGCGCAAGGTTCCTAATAAATGCTTCTTTTAAGGTTCTTTTGAGATTGTGAATGGTTAATACTCATAGAATAAAAGATATTGAGGAATATCTCAGATAAATGGGTCTTTTCGCAAACATTTTAGGAGTATTTTAAAGATTGGGCGGCATACGAAAAAATGGGCGGAAGGCGCAAGGTTCCTAATAAGGGCTTCTTTTAAGGTTCTTTTGAGATTGTGAATGGTTAATACTCCAAGAATAAAGGATATTGTGGAATATCTCAGATAAATGGGTCTTTTCGCAAACATTTTAGGAGTGTTTTAAAGATTGGGCGGCATACGAAAAAATGGGCGGAAGGCGCAAGGTTCCTAATAAGCGCTTTTTATAAGATTTTTTTGAGATTGTGAATATTTAATACTAATAGAATAAAGGATATTGAGGAATATCTCAGATAAATGGGTCTTTT
This sequence comes from Phorcus lineatus, assembly GCA_921293015.1. Lineage (NCBI taxonomy): Eukaryota > Metazoa > Mollusca > Gastropoda > Trochida > Trochidae > Phorcus > Phorcus lineatus. Next base: position 15,123,668 of record OV121083.1, read on the forward strand.
CGCAAACATTTTAGGAGTATTTTAAAGATTGGGCGGCATACGAAAAAATGGGCGGAAGGCGCAAGGTTCCTAATAAGGGCTTCTTTTAAGGTTCTTTTGAGATTGTGAATGGTTAATACTCATAGAATAAAGGATATTGAGGAATATCTCAGATAAATGGATCTTTTCGCAAACATTTTAGGAGTATTTTAAAGATTGGGCGGCATACGAAAAAATGGGCGGAAGGCGCAAGGTTCCTAATAAGGGCTTCTTTTAAGGTTCTTTTGAGATTGTGAATGGTTAATACTCAAAGAATAAAAGATATTGAGGAATATCTCAGATAAATGGGTCTTTTTGCAAACATTTTAGGAGTATTTTAAAGATTGGGCGGCATACGAAAAAATGGGCGGAAGGCGCAAGGTTCCTAATAAGGGCTTCTTTTAAGGTTCTTTTGAGATTGTGAATGGTTAATACTCATAGAATAAAGGATATTGAGGAATAACTCAGATAAATGGGTCTTTTCGCAAACATTTTAGGAGTGTTTTAAAGATTGTGCGGCATACGAAAAAATGGGCGGAAGGCGCAAGGTTCCTAATAAGGGCTTTTTATAAGATTTTTTTGAGAATGTGAATATTTAATACTAATAGAATAAAGGATATTGAGGAATATCTCAGATAAATGGGTCTTTTCGCAAACATTTTAGGAGTATTTTAAAGATTGGGCGGCATACGAAAAATGGGCGGAAGGCGCAAGGTTCCTAATAAGGGCTTCTTTTAAGGTTCTTTTGAGATTGTGAATGGTTAATACTCATAGAATAAAGGATATTGAGGAATATCTCAGATAAATGGGTCTTTTTGCAAACATTTTAGGAGTATTTTAAAGATTGGGCGGCATACGAAAAAATGGCCGGAAGGCGCAAGGTTCCTAATAAGGGCTTCTTTTAAGGTTCTTTTGAGATTGTGAATGGTTAATACTCATAGAATAAAGGATATTGAGGAATATCTCAGATAAATGGGTCTTTTCGCAAACATTTTAGGAGTATTTTAAAGATTGGGCGGCATACGAAAAAATGGGCGGAAGGCGCAAGGTTCCTAATAAGGGCTTCTTTTAAGGTTCTTTTGAGATTGTGAATGGTTAATACTCATAGAATAAAGGATATTGAGGAATAATTCAGATAAATGGGTCTTTTCGCAAACATTTTAGGAGTATTTTAAAGATTGGGTGGCATACGAAAAAATGGGCGGAAGGCGCAAGGTTCCTAATAAGGGCTTTTTTTAAGGTTCTTTTGAGATTGTGAATGGTTATTACTCATAGAATAAAGGATATTGAGGAATAATTCAGATAAATGGGTCTTTTTGCAAACATTTTAGGAGTATTTTAAAGATTGGGCGGCATACGAAAAAATGGGCGGAAGGCGCAAGGTTCCTAATAAGGGCTTCTTTTAAGGTTCTTTTGAGATTGTGAATGGTTAATACTCATAGAATAAAGGATATTGAGGAATATCTCAGATAAATGGGTCTTTTCGCAAACATTTTAGGAGTATTTTAAAGATTGGGCGGCATACGAAAAAATGGGCGGAAGGCGCAAGGTTCCTAATAAGGGCTTCTTTTAAGGTTCTTTTGAGATTGTGAATGGTTAATACTCATAGAATAAAAGATATTAGGGATTTTCTCAGATAAATAGGTCTTTTTGCAAACATTTTAGGAGTATTTTAAAGATTGGGCGGCATACGAAAAAATGGGCGGAAGGCGCAAGGTTCCTAATAAGGGCTTCTTTTAAGGTTCTTTTGAGATTGTGAATGGTTAATACTCATAGAATAAAAGATATTGAGGAATATCACAGATAAATGAGTCTTTTCGCAAACATTTTAGGAGTATTTTAAAGATTGGGCGGCATACGAAAAAATGGGCGGAAGGCGCAAGGTTCCTAATAAGGGCTTCTTTTAAGGTTCTTTTGAGATTGTGAATGGTTAATACTCAAAGAATAAAAGATATTGAGGAATATCTCAGATAAATGGGTCTTTTTGCAAACATTTTAGGAGTATTTTAAAGATTGGGCGGCATACGAAAAAATGGGCGGAAGGCGCAAGGTTCCTAATAAGGGCTTCTTTTAAGGTTCTTTTGAGATTGTGAATGGTTAATACTCATAGAATAAAGGATATTGAGGAATAACTCAGATAAATGGGTCTTTTCGCAAACATTTTAGGAGTGTTTTAAAGATTGTGCGGCATACGAAAAAATGGGCGGAAGGCGCAAGGTTCCTAATAAGGGCTTTTTATAAGATTTTTTTGAGAATGTGAATATTTAATACTAATAGAATAAAGGATATTGAGGAATATCTCAGATAAATGGGTCTTTTCGCAAACATTTTAGGAGTATTTTAAAGATTGGGCGGCATACGAAAAATGGGCGGAAGGCGCAAGGTTCCTAATAAGGGCTTCTTTTAAGGTTCTTTTGAGATTGTGAATGGTTAATACTCATAGAATAAAGGATATTGAGGAATATCTCAGATAAATGGGTCTTTTTGCAAACATTTTAGGAGTATTTTAAAGATTGGGCGGCATACGAAAAAATGGCCGGAAGGCGCAAGGTTCCTAATAAGGGCTTCTTTTAAGGTTCTTTTGAGATTGTGAATGGTTAATACTCATAGAATAAAGGATATTGAGGAATATCTCAGATAAATGGGTCTTTTCGCAAACATTTTAGGAGTATTTTAAAGATTGGGCGGCATACGAAAAAATGGGCGGAAGGCGCAAGGTTCCTAATAAGGGCTTCTTTTAAGGTTCTTTTGAGATTGTGAATGGTTAATACTCATAGAATAAAGGATATTGAGGAATAATTCAGATAAATGGGTCTTTTCGCAAACATTTTAGGAGTATTTTAAAGATTGGGTGGCATACGAAAAAATGGGCGGAAGGCGCAAGGTTCCTAATAAGGGCTTCTTTTAAGGTTCTTTTGAGATTGTGAATGGTTATTACTCATAGAATAAAGGATATTGAGGAATAATTCAGATAAATGGGTCTTTTTGCAAACATTTTAGGAGTATTTTAAAGATTGGGCGGCATACGAAAAAATGGGCGGAAGGCGCAAGGTTCCTAATAAGGGCTTCTTTTAAGGTTCTTTTGAGATTGTGAATGGTTAATACTCATAGAATAAAGGATATTGAGGAATATCTCAGATAAATGGGTCTTTTCGCAAACATTTTAGGAGTATTTTAAAGATTGGGCGGCATACGAAAAAATGGGCGGAAGGCGCAAGGTTCCTAATAAGGGCTTCTTTTAAGGTTCTTTTGAGATTGTGAATGGTTAATACTCATAGAATAAAAGATATTAAGGAATATCTCAGATAAATAGGTCTTTTTGCAAACATTTTAGGAGTATTTTAAAGATTGGGCGGCATACGAAAAAATGGGCGGAAGGCGCAAGGTTCCTAATAAGGGCTTCTTTTAAGGTTCTTTTGAGATTGTGAATGGTTAATACTCATAGAATAAAAGATATTGAGGAATATCACAGATAAATGAGTCTTTTCGCAAACATTTTAGGAGTATTTTAAAGATTGGGCGGCATACGAAAAAATGGGCGGAAGGCGCAAGGTTCCTAATAAGGGCTTCTTTTAAGGTTCTTTTGAGATTGTGAATGGTTAACACTCCAAGAATAAAGGATATTGTGGAATATCTCAGATAAATGGGTCTTTTCGCAAACATTTTAGGAGTGTTTTAAAGATTGGGCGGCATACGAAAAAATGGGCGGAAGGCGCAAGGTTCCTAATAAGGGCTTTTTATAAGATTTTTTTGAGAATGTGAATATTTAATACTAATAGAATAAAGGATATTGAGGAATATCTCAGATAAATGGGTCTTTTCGCAAACATTTTAGGAGTATTTTAAAGATTGGGCGGCATACGAAAAATGGGCGGAAGGCGCAAGGTTCCTAATAAGGGCTTCTTTTAAGGTTCTTTTGAGATTGTGAATGGTTAATACTCATAGAATAAAGGATATTGAGGAATATCTCAGATAAATGGGTCTTTTTGCAAACATTTTAGGAGTATTTTAAAGATTGGGCGGCATACGAAAAAATGGCCGGAAGGCGCAAGGTTCCTAATAAGGGCTTCTTTTAAGGTTCTTTTGAGATTGTGAATGGTTAATACTCATAGAATAAAGGATATTGAGGAATATCTCAGATAAATGGGTCTTTTCGCAAACATTTTAGGAGTATTTTAAAGATTGGGCGGCATACGAAAAAATGGGCGGAAGGCGCAAGGTTCCTAATAAGGGCTTTTTATAAGATTTTTTTGAGAATGTGAATATTTAATACTAATAGAATAAAGGATATTGAGGAATATCTCAGATAAATGGGTCTTTTCGCAAACATTTTAGGAGTATTTTAAAGATTGGGCGGCATACGAAAAATGGGCGGAAGGCGCAAGGTTCCTAATAAGGGCTTTTTTTAAGGTTCTTTTGAGATTGTGAATGGTTATTACTCATAGAATAAAGGATATTGAGGAATAATTCAGATAAATGGGTCTTTTTGCAAACATTTTAGGAGTATTTTAAAGATTGGGCGGCATACGAAAAAATGGGCGGAAGGCGCAAGGTTCCTAATAAGGGCTTCTTTTAAGGTTCTTTTGAGATTGTGAATGGTTAATACTCATAGAATAAAGGATATTGAGGAATATCTCAGATAAATGGGTCTTTTCGCAAACATTTTAGGAGTATTTTAAAGATTGGGCGGCATACGAAAAAATGGGCGGAAGGCGCAAGGTTCCTAATAAGGGCTTCTTTTAAGGTTCTTTTGAGATTGTGAATGGTTAATACTCATAGAATAAAAGATATTAAGGAATATCTCAGATAAATGGGTCTTTTTGCAAACATTTTAGGAGTATTTTAAAGATTGGGCGGCATACGAAAAAATGGGCGGAAGGCGCAAGGTTCTTAATAAGGGCTTCTTTTAAGGTTCTTTTGAGATTGTGAATGGTTAATACTCATAGAATAAAGGATATTGAGGAATAACTCAGATAAATGGGTCTTTTCGCAAACATTTTAGGAGTATTTTAAAGATTGTGCGGCATACGAAAAAATGGGCGGAAGGCGCAAGGTTCCTAATAAGGGCTTTTTATAAGATTTTTTTGAGAATGTGAATATTTAATACTAATAGAATAAAGGATATTGAGGAATATCTCAGATAAATGGGTCTTTTCGCAAACATTTTAGGAGTATTTTAAAGATTGGGCGGCATACGAAAAATGGGCGGAAGGCGCAAGGTTCTTAATAAGGGCTTTTTATAAGATTTTTTTGAGAATGTGAATATTTAATACTAATAGAATAAAGGATATTGAGGAATATCTCAGATAAATGGGTCTTTTCGCAAACATTTTAGGAGTATTTTAAAGATTGGGCGGCATACGAAAAATGGGCGGAATGCGCAAGGTCCCTAATAAGGGCTTCTTTTAAGGTTCTTTTGAGATTGTGAATGGTTAATTCTCATAGAATAAAGGATATTAAAGAATATCTCAGATAAATGGGTCTTTTCGCAAACATTTTAGGAGTATTTTAAAGATTGGGCGGCATACGAAAAAATGGGCGGAAGGCGCAAGGTTCCTAATAAGGGCTTCTTTTAAGGTTCTTTTGAGATTGTGAATGGTTAATACTCATAGAATAAAGGATATTGAGGAATAATTCAGATAAATGGGTCTTTTCGCAAACATTTTAGGAGTGTTTTAAAGATTGGGCGGCATACGAAAAAATGGGCGGAAGGCGCAAGGTTCCTAATAAGGGCTTTTTATAAGATTTTTTGAGATTGTGAATATTTAATACTAATAGAATAAAGGATATTGAGGAATATCTCAGATAAATGGGTCTTTTCGCAAACATTTTAGGAGTATTTTAAAGATTGGGCGGCATACGAAAAAATGGGCGGAAGGCGCAAGGTTCCTAATAAGGGCTTCTTTTAAGGTTATTTTGAGATTGTGAATGGTTAATACTCATAGAATAAAGGATATTGAGGAATATCTCAGATAAATGGGTCTTTTTACAAACATTTTAGGAGTATTTTAAAGATTGGGCGGCATACGAAAAATGGGCGGAATGCGCAAGGTCCCTAATAAGGGCTTCTTTTAAGGTTCTTTTGAGATTGTGAATGGTTAATTCTCATAGAATAAAGGATATTAAAGAATATCTCAGATAAATGGGACTTTTCGCAAACATTTTAGGAGTATTTTAAAGATTGGGCGGCATACGAAAAAATGGGCGGAAGGCGCAAGGTTCCTAATAAGGGCTTCTTTTAAGGTTCTTTTGAGATTGTGAATGGTTAATACTCATAGAATAAAGGATATTGAGGAATAATTCAGATAAATGGGTCTTTTTGCAAACATTTTAGGAGTATTTTAAAGATTGGGCGGCATACGAAAAAATGGGCGGAAGGCGCAAGGTTACCAATATGGGCTTCTTTTAAGGTTCTTTTGAGATTGTGAATGGTTAATACTCATAGAATAAAGGATATTGAGGAATAACTCAGATAAATGGGTCTTTTCGCAAACATTTTAGGAGTGTTTTAAAGATTATGCGGCATACGAAAAAATGGGCGGAAGGCGCAAGGTTCCTAATAAGGGCTTCTTTTAAGGTTCTTTTGAGATTGTGAATGGTTAATACTCATAGAATAAAGGATATTGAGGAATATCTCAGATAAATGGGTCTTTTCGCAAACATTTTAGGAGTATTTTAAAGATTGGGCGGCATACGAAAAATGGGCGGAATGCGCAAGGTCCCTAATAAGGGCTTCTTTTAAGGTTCTTTTGAGATTGTGAATGGTTAATTCTCATAGAATAAAGGATATTAAAGAATATCTCAGATAAATGGGACTTTTCGCAAACATTTTAGGAGTATTTTAAAGATTGGGCGGCATACGAAAAAATGGGCGGAAGGCGCAAGGTTCCTAATAAGGGCTTCTTTTAAGGTTCTTTTGAGATTGTGAATGGTTAATACTCATAGAATAAAGGATATTGAGGAATAATTCAGATAAATGGGTCTTTTCGCAAACATTTTAGGAGTATTTTAAAGATTGGGCGGCATACGAAAAAATGGGCGGAAGGCGCAAGGTTCCTAATAAGGGCTTCTTTTAAGGTTCTTTTAAGATTGTGAATGGTTAATACTCATAGAATAAAGGATATTGAGGAATAACTCAGATAAATGGGTCTTTTCGCAAACATTTTAGGAGTGTTTTAAAGATTGTGCGGCATACGAAAAAATGGGCGGAAGGCGCAATGTTCTTAATAAGGGCTTTTTATAAGATTTTTTTGAGAATGTGAATATTTAATACTAATAGAAAAAAAAATATTGAGGAATATCTCAGATAAATGGGTCTTTTCGCAAACATTTTAGGAGTATTTTAAAGATTGGGCGGCATACGAAAAATGGGCGGAAGGCGCAATGTTCTTAATAAGGGCTTTTTATAAGATTTTTTTGAGAATGTGAATATTTAATACTAATAGAATAAAGGATATTGAGGAATATCTCAGATAAATGGGTCTTTTCGCAAACATTTTAGGAGTATTTTAAAGATTGGGCGGCATACGAAAAATGGGCGGAATGCGCAAGGTCCCTAATAAGGGCTTCTTTTAAGGTTCTTTTGAGATTGTGAATGGTTAATTCTCATAGAATAAAGGATATTAAAGAATATCTCAGATAAATGGGACTTTTCGCAAACATTTTAGGAGTATTTTAAAGATTGGGCGGCATACGAAAAAATGGGCGGAAGGCGCAAGGTTCCTAATAAGGGCTTCTTTTAAGGTTCTTTTGAGATTGTGAATGGTTAATACTCATAGAATAAAGGATATTGAGGAATATCTCAGATAAATGGGTCTTTTCGCAAACATTTTAGGAGTGTTTTAGAGATTGGGCGGCATACGAAAAAATGGGCGGAAGGCGCAAGGTTCCTAATAAGGGCTTTTTATAAGATTTTTTTGAGATTGTGAATATTTAATACTCATAGAATAAAGGATATTGAGGAATATCTCAGATAAATGGGTCTTTTCGCAAACATTTTAGGAGTATTTTAAAGATTGGGCGGCATACGAAAAAATGGGCGGAAGGCGCAAGGTTCCTAATAAGGGCTTCTTTTAAGGTTATTTTGAGATTGTGAATGGTTAATACTCATAGAAAAAAGGATATTGAGGAATATCTCAGATAAATGGGTCTTTTCGCAAACATTTTAGGAGTATTTTAAAGATTGGGCGGCATACGAAAAATGGGCGGAATGCGCAAGGTCCCTAATAAGGGCTTCTTTTAAGGTTCTTTTGAGATTGTGAATGGTTAATTCTCATAGAATAAAGGATATTAAAGAATATCTCAGATAAATGGGACTTTTCGCAAACATTTTAGGAGTATTTTAAAGATTGGGCGGCATACGAAAAAATGGGCGGAAGGCGCAAGGTTCCTAATAAGGGCTTCTTTTAAGGTTCTTTTGAGATTGTGAATGGTTAATACTCATAGAATAAAGGATATTGAGGAATAACTCAGATAAATGGGTCTTTTCGCAAACATTTTAGGAGTGTTTTAGAGATTGGGCGGCATACGAAAAAATGGGCGGAAGGCGCAAGGTTCCTAATAAGGGCTTCTTTTAAGGTTCTTTTGAGATTGTGAATGGTTAATACTCATAGAATAAAGGATATTGAGGAATATCTCAGATAAATGGGTCTTTTCGCAAACATTTTAGGAGTATTTTAAAGATTGGGCGGCATACGAAAAATGGGCGGAATGCGCAAGGTCCCTAATAAGGGCTTCTTTTAAGGTTCTTTTGAGATTGTGAATGGTTAATTCTCATAGAATAAAGGATATTAAAGAATATCTCAGATAAATGGGACTTTTCGCAAACATTTTAGGAGTATTTTAAAGATTGGGCGGCATACGAAAAAATGGGCGGAAGGCGCAAGGTTCCTAATAAGGGCTTCTTTTAAGGTTCTTTTGAGATTGTGAATGGTTAATACTCATAGAATAAAGGATATTGAGGAATAATTCAGATAAATGGGTCTTTTTGCAAACATTTTAGGAGTATTTTAAAGATTGGGCGGCATACGAAAAAATGGGCGGAAGGCGCAAGGTTCCTAATAAGGGCTTCTTTTAAGGTTCTTTTGAGATTGTGAATGGTTAATACTCATAGAATAAAGGATATTGAGGAATAACTCAGATAAATGGGTCTTTTCGCAAACATTTTAGGAGTGTTTTAAAGATTGTGCGGCATACGAAAAAATGGGCGGAAGGCGCAAGGTTCTTAATAAGGGCTTTTTATAAGATTTTTTTGAGAATGTGAATATTTAATACTAATAGAAAAAAGGATATTGAGGAATATCTCAGATAAATGGGTCTTTTCGCAAACATTTTAGGAGTATTTTAAAGATTGGGCGGCATACGAAAAATGGGCGGAATGCGCAAGGTCCCTAATAAGGGCTTCTTTTAAGGTTCTTTTGAGATTGTGAATGGTTAATACTCATAGAATAAAAGATATTAAGGAATATCTCAGATAAATGGGTCTTTTTGCAAACATTTTAGGAGTATTTTAAAGATTGGGCGGCATACAAAAAAATGGGCGGAAGGCGCAAGGTTCTTAATAAGGGCTTCTTTTAAGGTTCTTTTGAGATTGTGAATGGTTAATACTCATAGAATAAAGGATATTAAGGAATAACTCAGATAAATGGGTCTTTTCGCAAACATTTTAGGAGTATTTTAAAGATTGTGCGGCATACGAAAAAATGGGCGGAAGGCGCAAGGTTCCTAATAAGGGCTTTTTATAAGATTTTTTTGAGAATGTGAATATTTAATACTAATAGAATAAAGGATATTGAGGAATATCTCAGATAAATGGGTCTTTTCGCAAACATTTTAGGAGTATTTTAAAGATTGGGCGGCATACGAAAAATGGGCGGAAGGCGCAATGTTCTTAATAAGGGCTTTTTATAAGATTTTTTTGAGAATGTGAATATTTAATACTAATAGAATAAAGGATATTGAGGAATATCTCAGATAAATGGGTCTTTTCGCAAACATTTTAGGAGTATTTAAAAGATTGGGCGGCATACGAAAAATGGGCGGAATGCTCAAGGTCTCTAATAAGGGCTTCTTTTAAGGTTCTTTTGAGATTGTGAATGGTTAATTCTCATAGAATAAAGGATATTAAAGAATATCTCAGATAAATGGGACTTTTCGCAAACATTTTAGGAGTATTTTAAAGATTGGGCGGCATACGAAAAAATGGGCGGAAGGCGCAAGGTTCCTAATAAGGGCTTCTTTTAAGGTTCTTTTGAGATTGTGAATGGTTAATACTCATAGAATAAAGGATATTGAGGAAAAATTCAGATAAATGGGTCTTTTCGCAAACATTTTAGGAGTGTTTTAAAGATTGGGCGGCATACGAAAAAATGGGCGGAAGGCGCAAGGTTCCTAATAAGGGCTTCTTTTAAGGTTCTTTTGAGATTGTGAATATTTAATACTAATAGAATAAAGGATATTGAGGAATATCTCAGATAAATGGGTCTTTTCGCAAACATTTTAGGAGTATTTTAAAGATTGGGCGGCATACGAAAAAATGGGCGGAAGGCGCAAGGTTCCTAATAAGGGCTTCTTTTAAGGTTATTTTGAGATTGTGAATGGTTAATACTCATAGAATAAAGGATATTGAGGAATATCTCAGATAAATGGGTCTTTTTGCAAACATTTTAGGAGTATTTTAAAGATTGGGCGGCATACGAAAAATGGGCGGAATGCGCAAGGTCCCTAATAAGGGCTTCTTTTAAGGTTCTTTTGAGATTGTGAATGGTTAATTCTCATAGAATAAAGGATATTAAAGAATATCTCAGATAAATGGGACTTTTCGCAAACATTTTAGGAGTATTTTAAAGATTGGGCGGCATACGAAAAAATGGGCGGAAGGCGCAAGGTTCTTAATAAGGGCTTCTTTTAAGGTTCTTTTGAGATTGTGAATGGTTAATACTCATAGAATAAAGGATATTGAGGAATAACTCAGATAAATGGGTCTTTTTGCAAACATTTTAGGAGTATTTTAAAGATTGGGCGGCATACGAAAAAATGGGCGGAAGGCGCAAGGTTACCAATATGGGCTTCTTTTAAGGTTCTTTTGAGATTGTGAATGGTTAATACTCATAGAATAAAGGATATTGAGGAATAACTCAGATAAATGGGTCTTTTCGCAAACATTTTAGGAGTGTTTTAAAGATTATGCGGCATACGAAAAAATGGGCGGAAGGCGCAAGGTTCCTAATAAGGGCTTCTTTTAAGGTTCTTTTGAGATTGTGAATGGTTAATACTCATAGAATAAAGGATATTGAGGAATATCTCAGATAAATGGGTCTTTTCGCAAACATTTTAGGAGTATTTTAAAGATTGGGCGGCATACGAAAAATGGGCGGAAGGTGCAAGGTTCCTAATAAGGGCTTCTTTTAAGGTTCTTTTGAAATTGTGAATGGTTAATTCTCATAGAATAAAGGATATTAAAGAATATCTCAGATAAATGGGACTTTTCGCAAACATTTTAGGAGTATTTTAAAGATTGGGCGGCATACGAAAAAATGGGCGGAAGGCGCAAGGTTCCTAATAAGGGCTTCTTTTAAGGTTCTTTTGAGATTGTGAATGGTTAATACTCATAGAATAAAGGATATTGAGGAATAATTCAGATAAATGGGTCTTTTTGCAAACATTTTAGGAGTATTTTAAAGATTGGGCGGCATACGAAAAAATGGGCGGAAGGCGCAAGGTTCCTAATAAGGGCTTCTTTTAAGGTTCTTTTGAGATTGTGAATGGTTAATACTCATAGAATAAAGGATATTGAGGAATAACTCAGATAAATGGGTCTTTTCGCAAACATTTTAGGAGTGTTTTAGAGATTGGGCGGCATACGAAAAAATGGGCGGAAGGCGCAAGGTTCCTAATAAGGGCTTCTTTTAAGGTTCTTTTGAGATTGTGAATGGTTAATACTCATAGAATAAAGGATATTAAAGAATATCTCAGATAAATGGGACTTTTCGCAAACATTTTAGGAGTATTTTAAAGATTGGGCGGCATACGAAAAAATGGGCGGAAGGCGCAAGGTTCTTAATAAGGGCTTCTTTTAAGGTTCTTTTGAGATTGTGAATGGTTAATACTCATAGAATAAAGGATATTGAGGAATAACTCAGATAAATGGGTCTTTTTGCAAACATTTTAGGAGTATTTTAAAGATTGGGCGGCATACGAAAAAATGGGCGGAAGGCGCAAGGTTACCAATATGGGCTTCTTTTAAGGTTCTTTTGAGATTGTGAATGGTTAATACTCATAGAATAAAGGATATTGAGGAATAACTCAGATAAATGGGTCTTTTCGCAAACATTTTAGGAGTGTTTTAAAGATTATGCGGCATACGAAAAAATGGGCGGAAGGCGCAAGGTTCCTAATAAGGGCTTCTTTTAAGGTTCTTTTGAGATTGTGAATGGTTAATACTCATAGAATAAAGGATATTGAGGAATATCTCAGATAAATGGGTCTTTTCGCAAACATTTTAGGAGTATTTTAAAGATTGGGCGGCATACGAAAAATGGGCGGAAGGTGCAAGGTTCCTAATAAGGGCTTCTTTTAAGGTTCTTTTGAAATTGTGAATGGTTAATTCTCATAGAATAAAGGATATTAAAGAATATCTCAGATAAATGGGACTTTTCGCAAACATTTTAGGAGTATTTTAAAGATTGGGCGGCATACGAAAAAATGGGCGGAAGGCGCAAGGTTCCTAATAAGGGCTTCTTTTAAGGTTCTTTTGAGATTGTGAATGGTTAATACTCATAGAATAAAGGATATTGAGGAATAATTCAGATAAATGGGTCTTTTTGCAAACATTTTAGGAGTATTTTAAAGATTGGGCGGCATACGAAAAAATGGGCGGAAGGCGCAAGGTTCCTAATAAGGGCTTCTTTTAAGGTTCTTTTGAGATTGTGAATGGTTAATACTCATAGAATAAAGGATATTGAGGAATAACTCAGATAAATGGGTCTTTTCGCAAACATTTTAGGAGTGTTTTAGAGATTGGGCGGCATACGAAAAAATGGGCGGAAGGCGCAAGGTTCCTAATAAGGGCTTCTTTTAAGGTTCTTTTGAGATTGTGAATGGTTAATACTCATAGAATAAAGGATATTGAGGAATATCTCAGATAAATGGGTCTTTTCGCAAACATTTTAGGAGTATTTTAAAGATTGGGCGGCATACGAAAAATGGGCGGAATGCGCAAGGTCCCTAATAAGGGCTTCTTTTAAGGTTCTTTTGAGATTGTGAATGGTTAATTCTCATAGAATAAAGGATATTAAAGAATATCTCAGATAAATGGGACTTTTCGCAAACATTTTAGGAGTATTTTAAAGATTGGGCGGCATACGAAAAAATGGGCGGAAGGCGCAAGGTTCCTAATAAGGGCTTCTTTTAAGGTTCATTTGAGATTGTGAATGGTTAATACTCATAGAATAAAGGATATTGAGGAATAATTCAGATAAATGGGTCTTTTTGCAAACATTTTAGGAGTATTTTAAAGATTGGGCGGCATACGAAAAAATGGGCGGAAGGCGCAAGGTTCCTAATAAGGGCTTCTTTTAAGGTTCTTTTGAGATTGTGAATGGTTAATACTCATAGAATAAAGGATATTGAGGAATAACTCAGATAAATGGGTCTTTTCGCAAACATTTTAGGAGTGTTTTAAAGATTGTGCGGCATACGAAAAAATGGGCGGAAGGCGCAAGGTTCTTAATAAGGGCTTTTTATAAGATTTTTTTGAGAATGTGAATATTTAATACTAATAGAAAAAAGGATATTGAGGAATATCTCAGATAAATGGGTCTTTTCGCAAACATTTTAGGAGTATTTTAAAGATTGGGCGGCATACGAAAAATGGGCGGAATGCGCAAGGTCCCTAATAAGGGCTTCTTTTAAGGTTCTTTTGAGATTGTGAATGGTTAATACTCATAGAATAAAAGATATTAAGGAATATCTCAGATAAATGGGTCTTTTTGCAAACATTTTAGGAGTATTTTAAAGATTGGGCGGCATACAAAAAAATGGGCGGAAGGCGCAAGGTTCTTAATAAGGGCTTCTTTTAAGGTTCTTTTGAGATTGTGAATGGTTAATACTCATAGAATAAAGGATATTAAGGAATAACTCAGATAAATGGGTCTTTTCGCAAACATTTTAGGAGTATTTTAAAGATTGTGCGGCATACGAAAAAATGGGCGGAAGGCGCAAGGTTCCTAATAAGGGCTTTTTATAAGATTTTTTTGAGAATGTGAATATTTAATACTAATAGAATAAAGGATATTGAGGAATATCTCAGATAAATGGGTCTTTTCGCAAACATTTTAGGAGTATTTTTAAAGATTGGGCGGCATACGAAAAATGGGCGGAAGGCGCAATGTTCTTAATAAGGGCTTTTTATAAGATTTTTTTGAGAATGTGAATATTTAATACTAATAGAATAAAGGATATTGAGGAATATCTCAGATAAATGGGTCTTTTCGCAAACATTTTAGGAGTATTTAAAAGATTGGGCGGCATACGAAAAATGGGCGGAATGCTCAAGGTCTCTAATAAGGGCTTCTTTTAAGGTTCTTTTGAGATTGTGAATGGTTAATTCTCATAGAATAAAGGATATTAAAGAATATCTCAGATAAATGGGACCTTTTCGCAAACATTTTAGGAGTATTTTAAAGATTGGGCGGCATACGAAAAAATGGGCGGAAGGCGCAAGGTTCCTAATAAGGGCTTCTTTTAAGGTTCTTTTGAGATTGTGAATGGTTAATACTCATAGAATAAAGGATATTGAGGAATAATTCAGATAAATGGGTCTTTTCGCAAACATTTTAGGAGTGTTTTAAAGATTGGGCGGCATACGAAAAAATGGGCGGAAGGCGCAAGGTTCCTAATAAGGGCTTCTTTTAAGGTTCTTTTGAGATTGTGAATATTTAATACTAATAGAATAAAGGATATTGAGGAATATCTCAGATAAATGGGTCTTTTCGCAAACATTTTAGGAGTATTTTAAAGATTGGGCGGCATACGAAAAATGGGCGGAAGGCGCAAGGTTCCTAATAAGGGCTTCTTTTAAGGTTATTTTGAGATTGTGAATGGTTAATACTCATAGAATAAAGGATATTGAGGAATATCTCAGATAAATGGGTCTTTTCGCAAACATTTTAGGAGTATTTTAAAGATTGGGCGGCATACGAAAAATGGGCGGAATGCGCAAGGTCCCTAATAAGGGCTTCTTTTAAGGTTCTTTTGAGATTGTGAATGGTTAATTCTCATAGAATAAAGGATATTAAAGAATATCTCAGATAAATGGGACTTTTCGCAAACATTTTAGGAGTATTTTAAAGATTGGGCGGCATACGAAAAAATGGGCGGAAGGCGCAAGGTTCTTAATAAGGGCTTCTTTTAAGGTTCTTTGAGATTGTGAATGGTTAATACTCATAGAATAAAGGATATTGAGGAATAACTCAGATAAATGGGTCTTTTTGCAAACATTTTAGGAGTATTTTAAAGATTGGGCGGCATACGAAAAAATGGGCGGAAGGCGCAAGGTTACCAATATGGGCTTCTTTTAAGGTTCTTTTGAGATTGTGAATGGTTAATACTCATAGAATAAAGGATATTGAGGAATAACTCAGATAAATGGGTCTTTTCGCAAACATTTTAGGAGTGTTTTAAAGATTATGCGGCATACGAAAAAATGGGCGGAAGGCGCAAGGTTCCTAATAAGGGCTTCTTTTAAGGTTCTTTTGAGATTGTGAATGGTTTAATACTCATAGAATAAGGATATTGAGGAATATCTCAGATAAATGGGTCTTTTCGCAAACATTTTAGGAGTATTTTAAAGATTGGGCGGCATACGAAAAATGGGCGGAATGCGCAAGGTCCCTAATAAGGGCTTCTTTTAAGGTTCTTTTGAGATTGTGAATGGTTAATTCTCATAGAATAAAGGATATTAAAGAATATCTCAGATAAATGGGACTTTTTGCAAACATTTTAGGAGTATTTTAAAGATTGGGCGGCATACGAAAAAATGGGCGGAAGGCGCAAGGTTCCTAATAAGGGCTTCTTTTAAGGTTCTTTTGAGATTGTGAATGGTTAATACTCATAGAATAAAGGATATTGAGGAATAATTCAGATAAATGGGTCTTTTTGCAAACATTTTAGGAGTATTTTAAAGATTGGGCGGCATACGAAAAAAATGGGCGGAAGGCGCAAGGTTACCAATATGGGCTTCTTTTAAGGTTCTTTTGAGATTGTGAATGGTTAATACTCATAGAATAAAGGATATTGAGGAATAACTCAGATAAATGGGTCTTTTCGCAAACATTTTAGGAGTGTTTTAAAGATTATGCGGCATACGAAAAAATGGGCGGAAGGCGCAAGGTTCCTAATAAGGGCTTCTTTTAAGGTTCTTTTGAGATTGTGAATGGTTAATACTCATAGAATAAAAGATATTGAGGAATATCACAGATAAATGGGTCTTTTCGCAAACATTTTAGGAGTATTTTAAAGATTGGGCGGCATACGAAAAATGGGCGGAAGGCGCAATGTTCTTAATAAGGGCTTTTTATAAGATTTTTTTGAGAATGTGAATATTTAATACTAATAGAATAAAGGATATTGAGGAATATCTCAGATAAATGGGTCTTTTCGCAAACATTTTAGGAGTATTTAAAAGATTGGGCGGCATACGAAAAATGGGCGGAATGCTCAAGGTCTCTAATAAGGGCTTCTTTTAAGGTTCTTTTGAGATTGTGAATGGTTAATTCTCATAGAATAAAGGATATTAAAGAATATCTCAGATAAATGGGACTTTTCGCAAACATTTTAGGAGTATTTTAAAGATTGGGCGGCATACGAAAAAATGGGCGGAAGGCGCAAGGTTCCTAATAAGGGCTTCTTTTAAGGTTCTTTTGAGATTGTGAATGGTTAATACTCATAGAATAAAGGATATTGAGGAATAATTCAGATAAATGGGTCTTTTTGCAAACATTTTAGGAGTATTTTAAAGATTGGGCGGCATACGAAAAAATGGGCGGAAGGCGCAAGGTTACCAATATGGGCTTCTTTTAAGGTTCTTTTGAGATTGTGAATGGTTAATACTCATAGAATAAAGGATATTGAGGAATAACTCAGATAAATGGGTCTTTTCGCAAACATTTTAGGAGTGTTTTAAAGATTATGCGGCATACGAAAAAATGGGCGGAAGGCGCAAGGTTCCTAATAAGGGCTTCTTTTAAGGTTATTTTGAGATTGTGAATGGTTAATACTCATAGAATAAAGGATATTGAGGAATATCTCAGATAAATGGGTCTTTTTGCAAACATTTTAGGAGTATTTTAAAGATTGGGCGGCATACGAAAAATGGGCGGAATGCGCAAGGTCCCTAATAAGGGCTTCTTTTAAGGTTCTTTTGAGATTGTGAATGGTTAATTCTCATAGAATAAAGGATATTAAAGAATATCTCAGATAAATGGGACTTTTCGCAAACATTTTAGGAGTATTTTAAAGATTGGGCGGCATACGAAAAAATGGGCGGAAGGCGCAAGGTTCCTAATAAGGGCTTCTTTTAAGGTTCTTTTGAGATTGTGAATGGTTAATACTCATAGAATAAAGGATATTGAGGAATAATTCAGATAAATGGGTCTTTTTGCAAACATTTTAGGAGTATTTTAAAGATTGGGCGGCATACGAAAAAATGGGCGGAAGGCGCAAGGTTACCAATATGGGCTTCTTTTAAGGTTCTTTTGAGATTGTGAATGGTTAATACTCATAGAATAAAGGATATTGAGGAATAACTCAGATAAATGGGTCTTTTCGCAAACATTTTAGGAGTGTTTTAAAGATTATGCGGCATACGAAAAAATGGGCGGAAGGCGCAAGGTTCCTAATAAGGGCTTCTTTTAAGGTTCTTTTGAGATTGTGAATGGTTAATACTCATAGAATAAAGGATATTGAGGAATATCTCAGATAAATGGGTCTTTTCGCAAACATTTTAGGAGTATTTTAAAGATTGGGCGGCATACGAAAAATGGGCGGAATGCGCAAGGTCCCTAATAAGGGCTTCTTTTAAGGTTCTTTTGAGATTGTGAATGGTTAATTCTCATAGAATAAAGGATATTAAAGAATATCTCAGATAAATGGGACTTTTCGCAAACATTTTAGGAGTATTTTAAAGATTGGGCGGCATACGAAAAAATGGGCGGAAGGCGCAAGGTTCCTAATAAGGGCTTCTTTTAAGGTTCTTTTGAGATTGTGAATGGTTAATACTCATAGAATAAAGGATATTAAAGAATATCTCAGATAAATGGGACTTTTCGCAAACATTTTAGGAGTATTTTAAAGATTGGGCGGCATACGAAAAAATGGGCGGAAGGCGCAAGGTTCCTAATAAGGGCTTCTTTTAAGGTTCTTTTGAGATTGTGAATGGTTAATACTCATAGAATAAAGGATATTGAGGAATAATTCAGATAAATGGGTCTTTTTGCAAACATTTTAGGAGTATTTTAAAGATTGGGGCGGCATACGAAAAAATGGGCGGAAGGCGCAAGGTTACCAATATGGGCTTCTTTTAAGGTTCTTTTGAGATTGTGAATGGTTAATACTCATAGAATAAAGGATATTGAGGAATAACTCAGATAAATGGGTCTTTTCGCAAACATTTTAGGAGTGTTTTAAAGATTATGCGGCATACGAAAAAATGGGCGGAAGGCGCAAGGTTCCTAATAAGGGCTTCTTTTAAGGTTCTTTTGAGATTGTGAATGGTTAATACTCATAGAATAAAGGATATTGAGGAATAATTCAGATAAATGGGTCTTTTTGCAAACATTTTAGGAGTATTTTAAAGATTGGGCGGCATACGAAAAAATGGGCGGAAGGCGCAAGGTTACCAATATGGGCTTCTTTTAAGGTTCTTTTGAGATTGTGAATGGTTAATTCTCATAGAATAAAGGATATTAAAGAATATCTCAGATAAATGGGACTTTTCGCAAACATTTTAGGAGTATTTTAAAGATTGGGCGGCATACGAAAAAATGGGCGGAAGGCGCAAGGTTCCTAATAAGGGCTTCTTTTAATGTTCTTTTGAGATTGTGAATGGTTAATACTCATAGAATAAAGGATATTGAGGAATAATTCAGATAAATGGGTCTTTTTGCAAACATTTTAGGAGTATTTTAAAGATTGGGCGGCATACGAAAAAATGGGCGGAAGGCGCAAGGTTACCAATATGGGCTTCTTTTAAGGTTCTTTTGAGATTGTGAATGGTTAATACTCATAGAATAAAGGATATTGAGGAATAACTCAGATAAATGGGTCTTTTCGCAAACATTTTAGGAGTGTTTTAAAGATTATGCGGCATACGAAAAAATGGGCGGAAGGCGCAAGGTTCCTAATAAGGGCTTCTTTTAAGGTTCTTTTGAGATTGTGAATGGTTAATACTCATAGAATAAAGGATATTGAGGAATATCTCAGATAAATGGGTCTTTTCGCAAACATTTTAGGAGTATTTTAAAGATTGGGCGGCATACGAAAAATGGGCGGAATGCGCAAGGTCCCTAATAAGGGCTTCTTTTAAGGTTCTTTTGAGATTGTGAATGGTTAATTCTCATAGAATAAAGGATATTAAAGAATATCTCAGATAAATGGGACTTTTCGCAAACATTTTAGGAGTATTTTAAAGATTGGGCGGCATACGAAAAAATGGGCGGAAGGCGCAAGGTTCCTAATAAGGGCTTCTTTTAAGGTTCTTTTGAGATTGTGAATGGTTAATACTCATAGAATAAAGGATATTAAAGAATATCTCAGATAAATGGGACTTTTCGCAAACATTTTAGGAGTATTTTAAAGATTGGGCGGCATACGAAAAAATGGGCGGAAGGCGCAAGGTTCCTAATAAGGGCTTCTTTTAAGGTTCTTTTGAGATTGTGAATGGTTAATACTCATAGAATAAAGGATATTGAGGAATAATTCAGATAAATGGGTCTTTTTGCAAACATTTTAGGAGTATTTTAAAGATTGGGCGGCATACGAAAAAATGGGCGGAAGGCGCAAGGTTACCAATATGGGCTTCTTTTAAGGTTCTTTTGAGATTGTGAATGGTTAATACTCATAGAATAAAGGATATTGAGGAATAACTCAGATAAATGGGTCTTTTCGCAAACATTTTAGGAGTGTTTTAAAGATTATGCGGCATACGAAAAAATGGGCGGAAGGCGCAAGGTTCCTAATAAGGGCTTCTTTTAAGGTTTCTTTTGAGATTGTGAATGGTTAATACTCATAGAATAAAGGATATTGAGGAATATCTCAGATAAATGGGTCTTTTCGCAAACATTTTAGGAGTATTTTAAAGATTGGGCGGCATACGAAAAAATGGGCGGAAGGCGCAAGGTTCCTAATAAGGGCTTCTTTTAAGGTTCTTTTGAGATTGTGAATGGTTAATACTCATAGAATAAAGGATATTAAAGAATATCTCAGATAAATGGGACTTTTCGCAAACATTTTAGGAGTATTTTAAAGATTGGGCGGCATACGAAAAAATGGGCGGAAGGCGCAAGGTTCCTAATAAGGGCTTCTTTTAAGGTTCTTTTGAGATTGTGAATGGTTAATACTCATAGAATAAAGGATATTGAGGAATAATTCAGATAAATGGGTCTTTTTGCAAACATTTTAGGAGTATTTTAAAGATTGGGCGGCATACGAAAAAATGGGGCGGAAGGCGCAAGGTTACCAATATGGGCTTCTTTTAAGGTTCTTTTGAGATTGTGAATGGTTAATACTCATAGAATAAAGGATATTGAGGAATATCTCAGATAAATGGGTCTTTTCGCAAACATTTTAGGAGTATTTTAAAGATTGGGCGGCATACGAAAAATGGGCGGAATGCGCAAGGTCCCTAATAAGGGCTTCTTTTAAGGTTCTTTTGAGATTGTGAATGGTTAATTCTCATAGAATAAAGGATATTAAAGAATATCTCAGATAAATGGGGACTTTTCGCAACATTTTAGGAGTATTTTAAAGATTGGGCGGCATACGAAAAAATGGGCGGAAGGCGCAAGGTTCCTAATAAGGGCTTCTTTTAAGGTTCTTTTGAGATTGTGAATGGTTAATACTCATAGAATAAAGGATATTAAAGAATATCTCAGATAAATGGGACTTTTCGCAAACATTTTAGGAGTATTTTAAAGATTGGGCGGCATACGAAAAATGGGCGGAAGGCGCAAGGTTCCTAATAAGGGCTTCTTTTAGGTTCTTTTGAGATTGTGAATGGTTAATACTCATAGAATAAAGGATATTGAGGAATAATTCAGATAAATGGGTCTTTTTGCAAACATTTTAGGAGTATTTTAAAGATTGGGCGGCATACGAAAAAAATGGGCGGAAGGCGCAAGGTTACCAATATGGGCTTCTTTTAAGGTTCTTTTGAGATTGTGAATGGTTAATACTCATAGAATAAAGGATATTGAGGAATAACTCAGATAAATGGGTCTTTTCGCAAACATTTTAGGAGTGTTTTAAAGATTATGCGTCATACGAAAAAATGGGCGGAAGGCGCAAGGTTCCTAATAAGGGCTTCTTTTAAGGTTCTTTTGAGATTGTGAATGGTTAATACTCATAGAATAAAGGATATTGAGGAATAACTCAGATAAATGGGTCTTTTCGCAAACATTTTAGGAGTATTTTAAAGATTGGGCGGCATACGAAAAAATGGGCGGAAGGCGCAAGGTTACCAATATGGGCTTCTTTTAAGGTTCTTTTGAGATTGTGAATGGTTAATTCTCATAGAATAAAGGATATTAAAGAATATCTCAGATAAATGGGACTTTTCGCAAACATTTTAGGAGTATTTTAAAGATTGGGCGGCATACGAAAAAATGGGCGGAAGGCGCAAGGTTCCTAATAAGGGCTTCTTTTAAGGTTCTTTTGAGATTGTGAATGGTTAATACTCATAGAATAAAGGATATTAAAGATATCTCAGATAAATGGGACTTTTCGCAAACATTTTAGGAGTATTTTAAAGATTGAGCGGCATACGAAAAAATGGGCGGAAGGCGCAAGGTTCCTAATAAGGGCTTCTTTTAAGGTTCTTTTGAGATTGTGAATGGTTAATACTCATAGAATAAAGGATATTGAGGAATAATTCAGATAAATGGGTCTTTTTGCAAACATTTTAGGAGTATTTTAAAGATTGGGGCGGCATACGAAAAAATGGGCGGAAGGCGCAAGGTTACCAATATGGGCTTCTTTTAAGGTTCTTTTGAGATTGTGAATGGTTAATACTCATAGAATAAAGGATATTGAGGAATAACTCAGATAAATGGGTCTTTTCGCAAACATTTTAGGAGTGTTTTAAAGATTATGCGGCATACGAAAAAATGGGCGGAAGGCGCAAGGTTCCTAATAAGGGCTTCTTTTAAGGTTCTTTTGAGATTGTGAATGGTTAATACTCATAGAATAAAGGATATTGAGGAATATCTCAGATAAATGGGTCTTTTCGCAAACATTTTAGGAGTATTTTAAAGATTGGGCGGCATACGAAAAATGGGCGGAATGCGCATGGTCCCTAATAAGGGCTTCTTTTAAGGTTCTTTTGAGATTGTGAATGGTTAATTCTCATAGAAAAAAGGATATTAAAGAATATCTCAGATAAATGGGACTTTTCGCAAACATTTTAGGAGTATTTTAAAGATTGGGCGGCATACGAAAAAATGGGCGGAAGGCGCAAGGTTCCTAATAAGGGCTTCTTTTAAGGTTCTTTTGAGATTGTGAATGGTTAATACTCATAGAATAAAGGATATTGAGGAATAATTCAGATAAATGGGTCTTTTTGCAAACATTTTAGGAGTATTTTAAAGATTGGGCGGCATACGAAAAAATGGGCGGAAGGCGCAAGGTT